>OY987259.1:34991717-35037229 GCA_963920725.1 Rhamphomyia laevipes
GTAAAAGGATAAACTCTTCGAAGTCAAAGTCTCCATATCTCCAAAAGGAAATAAGAAAGGCGTCCAGTATTTTTCTGATTTCTGTTTACTACCGATTTCACAGTGGAAAGTGATTTTGGTGATTAAAATAGTTGGATTACAGTGTATTGCAGTGATATGTAGACATTTGGAGAATTTCATCTGCTCAGCAAAGCAATAATTCAAGAATGTATAATATTAAAACTATACCAGCCAACTGAAAAATCGATCGAGATCTAGAAAATGAATTTTGTATAGATATAAAAGACAGTTTTCATCTTGTTAAAATTAAAAATACAAATTGAATAAAAGACCATTATTTAAAATTTAACCGCACTTCTAATAGTGGATAACGAACCAAAAAGATTTTCTTTTGAATTTATTTGAAAAAAAAAAAAAAAATATTAATTAAAATCTGACAATTGTTGACCACTAGGAATTAATCCGGTTTTTCTTGATCCGGTTTGCCTAAATATTATTCTCTATTTGTCCACTTTATTCAGAGTATTTAAAATGTATGAATTTAAATAAAAGGACGTATAAAGAAATGCATCTAAAAAATTGTTAAATTAATTTATTCAAAAACATTTGTATAATATTGCACCTTTCCTATATAAAACTATATAAAAGTTGCATTTTGCATTTATCTAAGCAAACAAACATTTAAATTAGTTTTATTTCTATCAAAATTTCTAACTTTTTGAACAAAAATTTAAAAAAAAAATATTTTTAAAACTATTTAAAATCTTTTATAATGCTTTCTTATTAGCGATTTAAATATTGGTCACGTTCATGTATTTTCTTAACACTCTGTATAACTATTTAATATTATAAAAGTTTATACATAAAATATTTATTTAATGTCTTGGGCTTGCGTAATGAAAAACTTTCAATTTATGTAAGCTTTTGAAAGAAATTTACTAAGGAGAACACGAAAATGGAAGAAAAATATAAAAGCAAAGATACTAGAAACTAGATGCTAAAAAGATGTATGTAGAAAATGAATTTTGTTTATTGAATTTTAATAGAATTAAATTTAAAATAAATCCACGTATATTTTACAAAGTAAAATTAATCAATTAATTAAATTTTGTAAAAATATGTATGTATATATACGAGGGTCGAGGGTGGGCTGGTAAATACGTAGAAATGACTAAAGGTCATTTGTATGAAATAGGTATTTTTTTACCTTAACTACTTATAAATAAAATTTCATGTCAATATGTTAATTAGTTTACTGGTAACAGTTTTCTGAACAAGTTAACTATTGGATTTTTTTAAAAACGGATAATACTGAACTTCGTGTGCTGATAAAACATTACTTTTTGAAACAGCAAAGAAAACTAAAGAATAGTTGGATAAATATTATGGTGAATCTGTACCTTTTTTGACTTTAAAAATGCGTACCAGCACGTTCTTGATGTCAAATTAAAATAATTGGCCGATAAAATTCATGATATCCTCATTCACCATATTCTCCAATTTGGCCCCTTTTTTCTTTTACCAAACTTGAAAGAATGGTTTGGAGGAAATATATTTAGATGAAATACAGAGGTTATCGATGAAATATTTCGAAGAGTAAGAAAAAACGTATTTTGCGAAGATAATCAAAAAACTTTAGCAAAATGTACAGAGCTAAAATGAAATATTGAGAAATAAAATAAATTTTTGAAAAAAAAAAAATTGTTTTCTATGACAGTCCACTTACTTATTAGCTCACCCTTGTATATGAATAATTATTTAAAATTAGCATAAAAATTTAATAATTAAATTAAAATAATAGTATTTATAAGGGTGAACTAAATTTTATTACGGTAAAGAGATATAATAAATGATTTATTAATCTTAATCCACAATAGATTTTCGAAACTATTTAACAAAAATAATACAAATAATATATTGTATAGTATACAATCATTATTGATGAACATTATTATACCGGCTCTGTTTCTTAACTCAAGTTTTGCGTACGTTTACAAAATAAACTGTATAAATAATATAAATATAGATATACAGATTATATTAAGAAAATTATCATAAACGGTTCACAAATTAAATTTTTTTTTTTTTTGCCTTATTTACAAAACTGTCCCAGAGGCACGATAAAACATTTTAAACACAACTTAAGTTTTATATTCTATTTATGTTAGTTTATATATTTATATAAACAATTTAAATATCGTAACATGAACTATGTATGTTTGGTTGATAGCTGTCTTATCTTGGGAAAAAGTTATACGTATATTATTATAAATTTAAGATTAATTTCAATATTTAAATTATTTTTCTTATAACAACAACAATATTTAGGCAAAATCTTGCTTGTTCACACAATTTGGGATTCTATACGGCGTTCCCAGTTGGAACGGTTTTGTGTCATAGATTTAATTTCCGTCGACGTTTTACATTTTTTTAATTACTTTTAGTTATTTTTCTCTTCTCTGTATTTTTTGAACGGCTAACATATGTATTTCCTTGATAGTTCTATTCTAGTGTAGATTTTGGTTTGCTATTTTAACTACCTGGTAACCTTCTAAATATGTGTCTTATCCATCTCCACCTATTTTTTTGTATTTGTGTTGTGATGTTTAACACAAAACTATCTAACTATATATAAATTTGTTTATGTTAGAAAATAAAGTATTTATTGTAAGTTTTTGTAGTAAATAAATATTAAAAAATAATAATAACATTAATTATACATTAAATCTATTATTTAAATTAACATTTGCACACAACACTCATATCATTGTGCACACACATATTTCACAAAAATAGTTAAAAATTCTTTAAAATTTAAGTCTCAACATTATCAACTCCACATAAGTTAACCCTCCAATTATTAATAAATCAATTGTTACGAAATTTTGTCATGATACTGAAGTCGAACGAAGAAATGATTACAATCATATCTAAAAACAAGTATACACACACCCAAGTCCTCACATCCCCGAGAAATCTAATGAGGTAGATATTCTTGTGATAGAAAAATGTAAATTTGGAATGGATTTGCGGGCGTATTGACAATTGTTCGATTTAATATAAGCACATTATACTGATGGTAAAATTACTGGTCAATTAGCCGGATACTCATGGAATGTATTTAAAATTTGCAATAATAAACAAATCAATAACAAAGTTCATTTTTAATTTATTTTTTAATTTAATAACTACAGTTAAAAATACATAACTTTAACAACATATTTAAAAATTTTATATAAAATTTAACACCTGTTTTATTTTTCAGTTTGTTATAAATAATTTTTTTTACAATTTACAGGAGATTTCAAGAATTGAGATTTGAGCAAAACTCATTTACAACAAATTTTTATTAGATTTGCAAACAAATTATAATTACACTATTTCGCCACCAGAACCGTACATAAGCCCGTTATTTCTATTATGCTGATCTATATGATCTTGTTCCATTTGTTCTTTTAAAATTTCTAATTCTCGGATACCAGATATAGTAACTTCATACTTATGTGTTACTAACGACCGATAGAAATGTATTGCAAACGCTAGAAATATTACAAGTACAGGAATAAGCACAATACAGGCCGACCATGCCGCTGCTTGGCTTAAATCATAGAATTTTACCCAACATAATATTGCAATTTCTAATAGAAATAGTATCAATCCAAGTACAGTTGAAAACGCCCATGCTGTTTCAATATACCAGTGAAGACGTTCGTGCGGTGATTCATGAACCAATGAAATACTGTGAAGATTGCAAACTGTCTCTATATTAGGAAGTATGCATGTACTTATCATTAAAGCCAACATGTGAACGGCTACAAGTAGTGTAGTACATACTGCAAATGCAACTAGCATAAATGTAGGTACTTGAGTGTCGTTGTTCAATTGAACTTCTACCATTGCAACCTAAAAAAAATATATAAATAAATTAAGAAATTCGTTTTAAAATGTTTCAATGATAGATAGTTAGTAGATAGATGGTTTCAGATATAATTATTAATTAAACAACTTTTAAGATTTATTTTTACAAAAAATTCACATCACA
Source organism: Rhamphomyia laevipes (assembly GCA_963920725.1). Lineage (NCBI taxonomy): Eukaryota > Metazoa > Arthropoda > Insecta > Diptera > Empididae > Rhamphomyia > Rhamphomyia laevipes. Next base: position 34,995,760 of record OY987259.1, read on the forward strand.
CAGTAAGTAGTAGATGATATAAAAACAAAAAAATATGTGTAAAGAATATTCTAGTTACTTACCATTGCAAATCCTGACAATAATGCTGATGTTTTACTAGATGCCTTTAATTTGGCTCGACTCAACTGTAATTTACGCCATGACAAATAACTAGGTGAATGTAAATCTTCTCCGGATTGTGACATGCTGCTATTACAACGTCGGTTTTGCTGAAATTGATTAAAAAACACAAATATTATAAATATAAAAATAAAATTTGTAAAAATTATATGCGAAATGTAATAACAGCTTCTGTATATTAAGTGCACAAAATAAAACGACTTCTATTTTAAAAATCTGAAAATAACATTAAGTGTAATATAATCTTACAATATAAAAAATGCTTTAAGTTTAAAATTTCATATTGATATTTGTAATTAAACTACAACACAATCATATACTGCACATTTGTTCTGCACATTTTGTTATTCAGTTCGAATTACAATCATTTTCAAAATGAGGAAATTGTAAAATTTATCTTTTTTTGTTATTATGGAAACAGATTAGAAAATGGTAAGTTTACGATTACCAAACTAACTTCAACTATTAGTGAATAATATTATATATGTACATAAGGAAATATATCACAGTATATATCTAAAATTCTTAAAGTATAATGGTATCACATATCTTTAACATAAGTTTTATGTTAATGTAGAGGTTCTATTACTAAAGAAAGCACGTACTCGTATATTTAACGTTATATTTAGACACTTTTGAATTGAAATCGATCAGAATTATATTAAATTTATTAGAAAAATTTCTTAATTGTATATACTTAGTAAAATTTGATTAAATGTTGGTATATGAAATGGAATTATATTAAAAAATATCAGTTAAAATCACTAATAGCAATTATAATGCAAATTTTATTTATCTAAAATTCACATACTCAACCTTGACGTTAACACTCAAGACAATTAAAATTATAGTTGCAAGACAAAACAATTATGTTTATATTATATGTAGTGAGAGTGAGTGATATTGTAATACTGAATTAATATGAATAGATTATTTCAAAAATATTTATTTTGATAACAAAAGTTTTAATATATTATTGTATAATTAGTAAATTTTCGTTAACTTAATACTTATTAATCAAATAATACGGCATTCAATAATTTAGATTTAAAAATACAGCTTTGTACTTTCAACAAGATTTCTATACTTAAAATCTAAAAAACATAAACAGCTAATAATCTATAAAATCAACAATTGTGAACCGTTTGTTTAGTACTCTAAACCATGTTGTAGTTGTAAATGCAATTCATTATCAATAATAATTATTTTAAGTTTTATTACTAGAAAGTAATTTCTAAATAATATCTAGGTGTAGTATTGATTGGTTAATACACGTAATATGTTCACAATAAATTACGTAGTTTAACTTCTTCATAAAGGATGTTTTAGTTTATATTTTGTTATGTCAAGTCAAAATTCAGTGAAAATTAAATAAATTCATCGTTTTTAGCGAAACAATACACAAAATACTTACTACAATTAAAAAAAAAATATTTGCTAAGTTTATTAAGTGTTGTATTAAGTGTTGTGAAAGTGTATAATAACAATATTTATTATATATTAACAATATTTTTTTGTGGATCCTTTTAAACTGTGATCATCAATTCTAATAAGACATAACAGACACTATCTGCAAAGTTTAGAAAGTTGGAAAATAATTTGATTTACTCACATAAAAAGCAATATAAATTTAAAAAAACTGGAAAATGTTGTAATAACAACCAGTAACATTTTATTTACTATTCTTTTTATATAAATTTCCATTATTTTATCATTTTTAATATTGCTTAAAATTATATTTGTGAAGTAATAGTGAATTTCATTCATTTTTTAGAAAAGGTTTTCAAAAAAAAAGACATTAATCAATCCAACGCAATACAAAGCACCTAGCAATAGAATTTAAAGCATCCTCTAGAATAGATTAAAGTAATTAAACAGTTTAAATAATTATCTCTAGCTGTATGTTCGATATATTTTCGATTACTAAGTATCTACACCATATTACAAGACCATCTTATATGACAACATTTATTATATCTTAGCAAGTCATAGATAGAAATCAACGTGGCAAGAATAAATTGTTGAAATATTTAAAATATGCTAGATATTTAAATATATATATATAGGTACCTATTTTATGAAAATTTGTAATTAGTGCTTTTAAAAATTGTAAACATGTTATAATAATAATTTGTATTGCTCAATATATCTTTTTATTTATTTTCACCTTTTATTGATCCACCTTAACTTTGAAACCTTTCAAATTTCCCCAATTGCTATACTGGTACAAGGTTTGTAGTGTTTTTAAATTAAATTATATATTATTATTACAAAACAGCCAATAAAATATAAATAGAATGTAATATGTATGTAAATAAATGTAAACAAAGCTTCGATTTGAGTAGTAACTTGATTAATCCATAGAATCTCTACGAAATTTTAATATTATAATAAAAACATATACAAAATAAAATTAATTCTGAATAAATTATTATTAATTAAACATATACAAAAAGCTAAAATAACTTACCTTATTTTGCTGTGAATTTTTTGGATTCCAGTTGTTGTATATTTCAAAGTTAGAAGGTTGATTTTGTGCTTCAGTATGGGGAAGATTTGATAAATTAATTGAATCTTGCAAATTTTGTGTTTGATTTCCTGCTTTATTGATCTGTTGACCACATTGAGACTTGGAATTATTTATATCAGTATTCCCAACTATTACACGATCAGCTGTCGACCCTGTAGTCCAAACTGACACTGACATATTAAGGACCAGTCTATATATTGAATTAAATCCATTTTAGTCAATATTTATATATATACATATAATATAATATTTATGAAAGCTGCACGAATAATGTATGTATAAAAATTGTACACCCAATTTTTTATTTATTAGATATTTTCACATATGCACAAGTTACAAGTACACAAATAACACGAAAATAAGTTTATTATGCACTATATACAAATTATGTGTATTGTATACTTTTTTCCCAATAATATTTAAAAGTCATTATCATTAGTTATTAAATCTAGTAAATTATTTTCCTGTATCAATTATTTAAAAAAAAATTGTTTGTGGTTGATTTTTTATTCACTTTTGCAGGAACAGGATTATCTTATTTGTACTTAAATACATTACGATTTGCCCTATCAAATCTCCGGTTCACTTAAATTTTAGTTGACAGAATTGGCAGCCATATAAATTCGACAAGTTTGCGAATACGAATCTCAGTTTTTTTGTTTTGGTTGTAAATTTTCTATAGATTATCGTACAAGGCCGTGTGATCAATTGTATATAAGCCGTAACCATAATAGGATTAACGACTTAATCTAGTGTCAATAAAAATTTGTTAAGTCAACGAAAATTTTACAAAAATTAAGGAATACCGTAAGCAAACCATAATAGACTTTTGCTTATGTCAATTTTAACGTCAAATACATATTGACATATTATTATGAGCACAATTTTTTTACTATTATAATTGAAAACTGTATGTATTTCAAATAAAAACAATTTATTGTTTAAAAATTTATAAATATTTTTATTTGACAAATTTCAAATTTCAAATATTCAAATATAAATTTATAAATTTTGACAAATTTCAAATAAATATTTGAAATTTGTCAAAATTTCAGAAAGAGAGAGAAAGAGCGCTCGTTGATCGCTCCGTTTCGTAAGTTTCTGAAGTCAACGAAACCGAAAAATGACTTAACGAAAAGTTGGTTAATTCTATTATGGTTTGCTTCATACAATTTATATGAAAGCGCTCATTTCCTTAAGTCTAATTTGACACTAGGTTAAGTCGTTAATCCTATTATGGTTACGGCTATAGTGTATATATCGAATACGTGAATTAGAATTTAAACCAAGTGGTTATAAAATACCTTTCTAAAATTGTTTAGATCAGTTTCGATTTCTAATCAAATATTATTTTGCTTTCGTGACAGTATCAATCAATATATGTATATAATATAAAAATATAATAAAACAAAAACAGTAGTAATTATTTACCCAACAAGATTTTGAGATTGAGAATTAATTTTATTTTAATCAATAGTGAGTGGAAGTTTACGAATATATTCGGGTACGGAGCGGAATTTATTTAAGATATTGGAATGCGATTGAATAGAAAGTAAATTGAGTCGTGACAGTGATTTATGTAATTGAAATCAACGAAAATGTCGACATATTGGATTTGGATATCGTGAATGCATTCCTAATTGCTCAATAGATCATTTTTGTCAGTTTTAATATTTTAATTAATTCTACCATTTTTTACATTAACTGAAAATTGTTGCCACTTTTACTGAATATTAAAATTTACCTCAGTTATAAAATCGTTTATTTCAATATTTAAGTTTTGCTCAATTGGACACAAACAATAGGTTTCACATTTTTTTTTAATTATTGAAAGTATAATTATATCGTGGCTTTTGAGCCTGATTTTAAACTTGCAGTTCTAATTCCAGCATGAATTGAAGTGTACATGCAAACTTAATAATAAAAAATATTTATAAGAGGAAATTAATTGAAATACAAGATTACTTACTGTTTAGTCGTGCAAGCAATTTAAATAATGTTCCTATTTGTATTATTTTAAGAATAAGAATAAGAATCTTCACAAGATAATGCAAAAATTAATTTTTATTCAATTCGAAAAAAAAAATAACTTATGTAACTAAAAAAAATTAACTAAAAACCCTTCATTCTTTTTAATGATGTATAAAAACTTAAAAAAAAATATAAATTTAATTGATTCAGAAATCCTGAAAATGGACATATCAAATAATAGAATCTTATCAAACCGCGATTGGGTCACATAAATAGATTTTCCTTTACCAATAGTTTCATGTAATATGAAAATTGATTCATATGCTGTGCGGTTGGGATTGATATGTACTTGTACTATCAAAAATATTGATTGGTTGTAAGCCCTAATCGAAACTTTTCTATTGAAAATAATTGCCCAAGAAGCAAATAGGTGAGGCCGTTCCAGAGAATAATTTCTTCACACCGCATTCTTTACCAGAAAAACTTGTTTATTCATAATTATGATATAATCATCATGAACATGAATGAATAAACAAACAAGTTATAGATAATAAACTTTACAGAAAGTTTTTAATAAAATACATATTATGTGCGGAAGCAATATTACAGATAATAATTTAAATTATTTAATTGGTTCATATCTGTTACGAATATAAATGAAATCTAAGAGTAATATTATTAATAACATACCTTTATGATACAAAACAATTGGTACAAAATTTATATGTAAACAATTTAAAATTACACTCTAACTCTATGTCTGTCTAATTCACACCAAACTATGTTATGTACATGTACATAACATAGTACAATGTTCGTGTAAGAGAGAATATGAATTTAACACAGAACAGAATTCAGCACAAAATTCATACTTGAAGATTAAAATGTATTAAATCATAATTGGATGTGTCGTGCGTGGTGCGTGTATGATTTTCGCATGCTTTTTTTTGTATTTCTAGCAGTTGCACTACACATTAAAATATGCATATAAAAGTGTTAGTGAATTATTGTGCTCTCCAAATTATTGTTTATTGGGTGCCTATAATACCATTTCATTTAATTTAAAAATTAATATTTTCCTATGAAGTGAAGCTTTAACTTTAAGGCCGATTTTCAAACAATCTTAAATAATCGCTTATTTATCGCTTAAATAATTTTATCCAATGGATGGTGATACATAGTCAGAACTCAACACTTATGACACTACACCATAGAGACCTTGTAGATGTAGAAATCAATCCAACTTTTACAACGTTCAGTATAACTTATTCCATATAATTTCAAATATATTTTAATTTTTTATTAAAGTTTAAAGGCTCGGCGTTGATACTCTGAACTTAACGATGATATGACTGGATAGAAATTAAATTCACTCCAACTTGCGGGGTTCAGCTAGATTAAAAACAGCCTGGTGAACAGCGAAAAAACTTCAACGTAGCATATATTAATCCTTATGATTGAACTCGACACAACATTCGCCGCGCCGACTTTCGCTTCGATGGATATAGGAACTTTGGTATGATTATGATTGAAATCGATGATTGTCGTCAGCGAGTTCAATTATACCGAATGTACCGAAAAATTAGACTTATTCGCTGAAACCATAGCCGGCGAGTGTTTTGGTGAGTTTCGGGCCATTATGTGTGTCGTAGTAGATTCGAATTTGCTGCTACTTATTAGTAGTTTATCATTTGTCTGCATAATAATTCCTTTGAGGTTTCTCCGACTTCGACTAGATTCTTTGCGCTTATGTTTATCATCAATGATAATAAAGAAATTTGTTATCAAATACGCTACTAAATAACTAATGCTGCTGTATTCAGACGAGGCTTCGTCATAAATAAAAATTTTTGTAGCGTGAAGATTAGAAATTATTTTTGATATTTGTAAGCAAGTTTAATTTAAGCTTTCCGGTTTGAATTAATTAATTCTATTATACAACAAATATTTTTTTATAATATTGTCAAAAAACTTCTTTACCGCAGCGCGGCACATATTAAAGAACTACTATAGTCGTGCCCCTCAATCATTTTAATGCGCTGTCAAAAAAGAGTTCAACTTCAACTCATACGAAATGTATGGGTAAAGTTAAGCTCAACATTCATCATGCAGAAAGATCGAAAATATGAAAAATTTAGCGCAACCATTCACAACGCACACATGCGACATTTAAAATTCAAAAATTACAAGAAATATAATAACAATTTTCTAAATAAATTATATCATGTCTTCTTTTGAAGACAAAAATTAATAAAATAAGTTCATGAATATAGTATTTTATATGATAATTCTTGTAGAAGTTAAATTTATTTAAAAAATGCTAATATGTATATGGAATTTGCTGAACTATTTATTTAGATAACTAAATAATTATTTATAATGTTTTTAATATTATAAAACAGATGATTTAAATCACTTGTTTACCTGTTTTTTGTCATTAACGCAATGACGCAAAAATTTTAGTTGCTATAACGCTGCAGTAAATGTTGCTTTGAAATGCTTCTCCGTTGTGAATGTTGAGTTCAACTCGAAGGATAATGAAATGTATAAAAAAGAATATTGCTCGTGGTGAACAATTATTTTGACAGTTCGCGCTCAAATTTAGCGTCAGAGGTCAGATTAAATTTAAAATAGGATTAAAAAATTATACTAAAGTAATTGAAAAGGTTGGTTATACTCAATTTCATATACAATTAAATAATACATTTTTCTTTAATTTATATATTCGTATTTATATTTTTTATAAAAAAAATAGATTATTCAATTTAAATTCGAAATGGAGAACAATGATCATATTGCTAAATATTTAGATGTTAATAATATTAATTGCGCTAAAGAGAATTCTTTAATTCAACCCGCGGGAAAGAAGTAAGTAAATTAATGAAAAAAAAATATTATTTTTAATTTAGAACAATATTCAGTTCCAGCTGTGAAGAAAATCAATTTATAAGCGAAAGTGGAAGTAACTATTCATTCTGTGAAAATGTAAGAATTAAATTGCTTTAAAATTTATTTAAACGCTTCGGTTTGATTTTTGACATAATATCTTTTACATTTGTTGTATTTAATTTAGTCCACTTCAAAAAAACGAACAAGAAATAATAGCACTGAAAAAAAAATCATTTGCGCGTTGAAAGGAATATCACAAATACTTGACAATTTAAATGAAAGGAAGCCAAAGGAAATATACAAATATGAAAATGTAGTAGGCAACATTGATTGGATGCTCCAACAGTTACCAGAGAATAAAGTAGCTGGAGTTAATATCAAAATTATAAATTTAATAAATGAAGAGATTCAAAAAAATAAAATTTAAATATAAATAAATACATAATTTTTATAATTTATAATTTTTTTAATATTTATTTTAAACCACTTATGAAAAATATTTACTAAAAATTACTTTAATATAAAATATTGCGTATATTTTCAATTTGTTTTCTGCTGAGTCAGGCAATTTTTAGCTTTTCAATGTTTTAAACTTTATTCTGAATGCGACATTAGTATTTGTACGCCAAAGTACCATTCCGAAACACTTAATTTTAAAATATTTATTCTGGTTTGCCGCATATTGATTACTGAAGCAAGCCGAAACACTGTTCCGGTAAATTATCTAAATGATTTTTCTTTATGAGCAATATTTTTTATACCAAATTCTAATTCCTTCTGAAATGTTTTTCATAATAAATTGATTGTGCTGAAATTGAAATGAAACAATGTCAGCTGAAAGATATCTTTGTTTTCATTTAAAAGTTTAACTTTTGTACAAAATACTTATTTTGTAAAATCTTACACAAATAATGAAATAAAGATCATCTTTTCAAGGAATGTCCTTCTCACTTTTCGTCTGTATAAACTATAAAGAATTAGTGAAAGTTTTTTGCGATACGAAATTTAGCTCAAGACAAAAACACTTCCTTCTTCCAATAAGAAGATATGATAAACTTAATACTTTACAGAAAGCACGCTGTATTAAGTTCTAATTTAATAAAAAAATATCAGAAAAATGTTATGGGTTTACTTACCTATACTAATTGAAATAAACTACTAAAATTGCAGATAAGAAAAAATATTACATTATCAAGTAAATATATATTTACAATCATTTTAGGAAACTGAAAAACTACAAAAATGTATAAATAAATCTGGAATCAAAATTTGAATAAATCTACGTTGTAGAATAGATCTGCTCAGAATTTTTGCTTCAACCATATTACATGTTAGTAATTCCAAAAAGCTTTGGAACTTCATTAGAGTTATAATAGTTTAATACATCTTTAGCTTTAGAAAATATTTAATGATACATAATATTTTAATACATCGTATAATTTTGCATAAATCGACCTTTTTTTTATTACAATTAATTGCTTTTAATGCTCCAAAAAAAAAAAAAAAAAAATAAGGAAAAAAAATGTAGATATTTTTTTCTTTTGTTTGAGAATGTATATACGGGATAAAGAATCTAGATTCAATGGAATCATATGTGATTTTGTCGATTTATTTTATATATCATGTTTAGGGAAATATATTATATAGTTTTGTATTTTAGTCGTTAAATTATATTGTATTCGTTTCAGAAAAATTAAAAATGATTTTGCTTTATTTACTGAAAAGTAATTAGCCGTCATGTTTCCTTTTCTTTCCACGGGATTGTGAATTATCTGTAAGAATACATATATATAGAAGAAAAAAAATATCATGTTAATTTTGAAATAAATACCTGGTGTTTCAGCAGCTTCTTTTTCATTTACATTTTCATCTTCTTTTTCATTATCATCAGATACTTCATCTTCATCATCGTCTGCTTCATTTTCTCCCTCCCAATCAGAATTATCTTCTTCGAGATTTTCATTATAGACCTATAAAAAATAAATAAAATATTAAGTTATTTTATAAAAAAAAGTTGATAGAGAGACGAATTAACCTCGGCTAATGAAACATCTCCATTATCTTCATCACTTTCATCGTCATCATCTTCGTCATACTCTTCTTCTTCTCCAGCTTCATCTGACACTGAGATCGAAATAAATTATATTTAATATTTACTTTGATGTCCTATAAATTTTTATTAATTAAATTACACAGCTAATAATTTGAATTAGCAGGTAATGGCGTAGAAAATTTCTTACTATATCTTTTAAAAACAAGAAACCTATTGTATTTGGTAATTTGTTATTACAAGTTGTTATGGTTTTTATTAATATAGTTATATGTTTATTTTTAATACTGACTGTATTAAGCAGTTGTGTCTAATTTTGTAACAATTTTTTGAAACATTAGAGTTTAATCCATTATTGATTGATTGTACATTTGTTCTCAGAGTGTTGAGAAAGTGTACGAAATCAAAGATAAAATAATTTTTTAATGTTTTCTTTGGAACTAATAGTACATATATCTTTTTATTCTTGGTTTCGCTGATCCAAATAAATAATCGATTTTTTGAATACATATTTTCTTGGTATCGATTTCTTGATTTGATACTCAATTACATACTTCTTTATATTAAATATTTGTCTCACAAATTAATTAACTAAGATAATATTCTTCACGCCATAGCAAATATAAATATGTTTCGACCATGTTTTTTTCCAGTAAAACTGTTTTGTATAGAATCAGTTCATAGGTTATATACAAAAAATTTTTAATATCTGCAAGTTCAATTAAAGCGAACCAATAATATTGCACATAGTGTGGCAATATTATTGAGGAATATAACTTCCATCCCAAAAATGCTGACCGATCAGTAAATTTTCCTGAATTTATGTTTCATTAATCTGCGTGAACTGGTGTAGATTAAGTAAAATTGAGTAAGGCTACCCAAAATTTGAAATTTTGAAAAAGATTGACACCGAGCGATTTTCAGAACTTGTTATTAAAGGTTCTCCCAAATCAATGCGTGTTATTGACTATTGTCTTCTTATTATGAATTGCATCTTCGATTTGCTCCTACGAAATTTCACTGTAGGCGATAAAGAATCTCCCAAAACTATCTATCGATCAGGAACATAGCTAGGGATGTAGCTGTGTACATAGAAAGCACATCGCACGGCTTGGCATCCCGTACAACCAATTTCATAGCTGTATGAATCCCAATGAAAAAGAAACAGTTGAGCATTGCTCTTTGATAACTAGGAATTAAACGATATAGTCAGTAAACGGCCAACGGAATCCGTACATTTCCTTACCGCCACGAGATAGATATAAAATAACCACATTCATGCAAGGGTTAACGAAAATATGTGCTAGCAAACTGTTACTAAAGCGCTACTTGGAGTTTTTATATATGTATGTAAAACTAGTTTAAATGCATTATATAAAATATTGAAAATTACCATCATCCGAATCGTTACCGTTGACTTCATCGTCGTCATCACCATCTGAAGAGGATGCTTCGACTTCATTAGAGTCAAATCTAAAAACTTACATTAAGATAAAAATTCATTTAAATTCTATAATTATATACCCGTCCAAATATTTTAAAGATGGGAGCATCGCAAACATTTTTTCTCTGTAATCATCAGTTACAGTTGCTGCATTATTAAATAAATCCAAAACTGAGAGATTTTGAAAACTTTCTAAAGGTTTAAGCGTTTCTAAATCTTTAATTTTATTTCCTGACAAATTCAAGTAAGTGAGTTTTGGACTTGTTGTTAAATGATTAAGCCCATTTGATATTCTGTAATTTTATAGGAAATATTAATTTAAACATTATTTAATCGTTGTTTTTAAAATCAACCTGTTATCTGATAGCTCCAATTTTTTTAGATTTGGTAAATTTGGAAAACCTTTCAAAGTGGTGAGTCCAACATTAATTAAGCTTAACGATTCCAATGCCTTATACTCATCTGATAAACCCACGATAGTGGTACTTCTACAATTATCCAAATTCAAATCTGTGATCTATGAAAAAAAAATATATGTAGTTTTTCTTTTGTGAACTAGAACAATGGTTTTAAAACAACTTAATAATTAATTATGTAAAAATGTTTAAGGAAAATTCACCATATAATATTAAGAGAACTATAGTAATTGCTTATAGAGTGAATTGATATATTCAGCGAATTACTAAACTAATATAACTAATTTGATATCGAAAATTGTTATTTGGTGAATTAATCATCTCGTAATTAACTGCTTTGATATCGGTATACAACACTTTTACTTAACGATATTTGAAGTAAGGTGCTCAACATACTTACAGCGCCTAACGATATTTGGACTAAGGCGCTCCACATACTTAGATACATGTTGGTAAGAAAAAATAATAAATTCTATACCCCGAACAATTATGCAACATAATAAAGTAAATATTAAAAATAAAAATAAAAATGGAAGATAATAACGTTGAAATTATTTGTGTGATAAGTTTTATTAAATTACAATTTTTGGAGAACTTGTTCATTATAAATAACTTAAAACTATGAATACAAAAAAGCACTTCTAAATTCATTGTTTTTCCTTATTTTATATATACATAGTTTAAAATATATATAATAATTAGCATAATATAGATAATATTTGGTTCAAAAACCCAAAAAAAAAAAAAGAATTTATTTCTGTTCATTTTCAAAAGAAAACAGTGCAGAATTCAAAGATTTGAAGGCTATTCTGAGAAAATGTAGCATTTTAAAATACAGAATTTTCTCTCGAGAAACGAATTCATTTGTTTTTTATTTTATTTTTAAATTCTATCAATATTTTACAAGTTCCAATAATTTATAATATAATTTTTTTTATTTACATATCTTTTTTTTTTTTGTATTGCAAAAAAAAAGACCTCTTCAGAAAATATATTTTTAAGATAAAACCATTTTCTTTAAAAGAAAGCCTGATAATATTTTCTTTAATGTTTTATTTTTCTACTGTATTTAAACATATTCTAATAATATTATTTGGAACAATTCATTATATATATAACGATTTTTTTTAGATAAAAATGTGAAGAAAATAATTACATTTTCGGTTGTAGGACGCGAAGCGCCTTAAAATACCCGCTCAAATTTGAAAAATCAGTTGATCTACACGGAAATAATGCTTCTAATTAGTTTAAATTGTAGTGATTATAGATATTTGGAGGATGAATCAGTCTTTAGATAATAATTTACTGTAATACATTTCAGTGTCTTTATGAAAAATTTCTACAGAGTCGGTATGTAATATGAAATATTGAAAAAAATATTATAAAATCGAGAATGTAATCCAAACTGAAAGTTAACAGGAATAAATAGCCAGCACCTGTTCCTCAAGTAATTTTTATTTTTTAAAGATAAAAAAGTGGTAATATATATGTAAATTTTCTTACGAATTGTAAATACCGGCTTAATAAAATGTATCCTTGTTTATAATTTAAATATAAACAAGGATACATTATATATCTTAATTATTAATCTAAATCTCTGAATGTTTATATTCTCGCTTTTATTATTGATTTAAATATAATTGCATCCTGCAACTATATTACACACAATTATTTCAAACTTTAACTAGTCATTTTAATTCTTATCCATCATTGAAGAACCGTGTTGAAAAGATTTTATTACAGTTAATTAATAATTTCGAAAAACATAAGTAGTAGCTTTCAGTTCTTAAAACACATATAATAGTAGTTTTTGTGGAAACGATGCCCATAATTATATATTAGTTTTAAATTTTTAGCGATATGAAATTCTTCTTGCGAAAACACAAGTATTTGATTTGAATTATTAATGAATAAATTTATGAAAAACTGTTTAATGATCTGGATAAGAAATTAGTGTCAGTGTGGCATTAGCATCTGATAATTCTGTGTATTATAAAGTATTTTTCGTTGTAACCACTTGTAAAACTATAAAATTATGATTGTCCTATCTAAAGAATGTGAAGCAAGCCAAGTAGCCTAGCCAAGCCATAACCTAATTTCTTGAGGTATTACTGTTTCTAAAATTAGTTGATTTACAATTTATCTTGTTTGTTGAAATTAGTAAATTTACAATTTTTTGTTGATACCTATTACATTCGAATCTTGTTTTATCTTTATGCCAAATTCAACTAAACGCAAAAGATAAAATAAAATGGATGCAGCAAAAATATAGTTCAAACTATTTAGAAAGAAATATATTTAAAATACTGATTTTTGAAGCTTTATATATTATTTTTAATATATAAATGGAAAAATAATATTTCTAAGACGAAACTTATATTCCTGAAGCATCTATTCCTTGTTTCGTCTCCCATTAATTTCTATAAAAATGGCGCGCATTGTTTACAACATTATCTATTTCCTTATAATTTATTAGATAAAAAAAATATTAAAATTATTTCAATTATTATTCTCACTTATATTTCTAGATATTAAGAATTAATTACTGATATAATATTTACAAATGCGACGTTAAATCTTATCATAAATGGTAGCAACATCGCCAATAAAGCTGCTACTTTACTAAGTTAGATGTTAGACATTTTTTTTTCAAATTAAATATATGTAGACGGAAAATTGACTATATGATGAAGGAACTGACCTGGTCTGCTGGACGTCCCCTTTTTTCAAGATCTATCCTTTTTTCCATTATTAATTCTTTAACTTTTTGATATTTAAAAACACTGTCCAATATATTTATCAAAACTCCACTAAACTTTTAATCAAGAATTTGTTTATTCTTTATTTTCTGTTTCTAGTTTACAGCGTCTGACACGCGGGATTCCTATCTTTACTTTTTTTATGCTGCTGGTACCCTCTAGGCAAAAATTAAAGATTAAATGTAGAAATGTAGTAGCTGCTAATCAGTAATCACTCTAATCACCCATTAACAATTACTGCTGTTGACATTTAATATTATGATACACCATATTTGTGAATTTGAAATAAATTGATTTTTGATAGAAATAATTGATTGATGATGCGTCGTAAAGTGTGCTCTAATTGGCAAAAACTGAAGTTTTTTAAATATATCAATTTCTGACAGCTAATATTTTGTTCGATGGGGAAATACAAAAATATAAAGAAAATAACTAAATCTAAAGTATTAAAATATTAATTAATTACAATGTTAATATTGTAAGCTACAAAATAATCCAGTTCAAACAGCAAAAATATAAAGTAGTGATTTGCCGCTTTGCGAAGTCCGACATGAAACATATGACAAATATTACCACAACTACAGATATTAGATCCAAAATTTTAGTTTTCTATTATGATTGTTGTTGTCTCCAGGTCTGAAAATGGAAACAAAACAAACTTATCCATACAGACAATATAATAACTAAATAAATATGTACATAAAATAATAAGACTAGAAGATCTATCGCCAAGTGAGTGTCAAGGTGATAGCACACTGAACGAGCGAGACCGGTAGTCCCAAGGACTGGGCCACTGGGGCTGGCCAAGTCCATAGGTCTGCAACTACCAGTTCCGTAGGCTCGCAATCGCGGCAGAGATTATTGATGTCAGGGATTATACGAGGTTGATTTGCGCTAGGGTGGTTCAGGTTTCCCTAGACAGAGCTTTTTCACTCACGTCTATGGATCGAGGACGTGTTCCAAGAACCCTGTTGGTTTGGTTTGAAAAGATTGCTGTTTAGAGACGATGTTGAGGTGTATCGAGCTTAAAGCTGAGCGAACCGTGGTCGGATTTCAGGTGACGGGTATGACTGGGATTATGTCGTCTCTATACGACTTTAATATTGTGACGGATGCAGCGTGTAGGCACCTCATGTACCGACCATAGCAGAAATTTCCTTCCGTCGAAAAAACTCCTTTCCTTTTTTGACATGTATGTTTTGTATGGAGTTTTTTGCGTTGTATGGTGTCTAAAAAAAGAAATGTATACCTGATATCTTTTTTCTGTATGTAGTAGTGAGCTTTGACAATTCAGACATTTTACAATTTAAATTGTAAAACTAAATAAATAAATAAAATATTAATAAAAATGGAATCGGACACAAATAGTTTTGTAATAGCCTCTTATGACAGAGACATTTATTATGATAATTGTGCAAACAAAGTGAAAATATTTTTAAAAAAAATTGTCAGAAAAAGCCACGATGCTTCCGGCATCTGTTGTGATCTCAAAAAAGCCATGCGACTTCTCATTATAGATGGCGCTTATCAAAATTTATATGAAAAGGAAATTTCCAAAACTTATGGTGGTGTGTGTAAATTGCTGCTCTGGTCACAGCATCACTGTTTGTGGTCGCTGGTTGTGAAAATGTGGATTATTTTGATGGAGTTAACAGATCTATCATCATCTGTCTATGTCACTGCTATTACACCGTAATCCTGTAGTTCGATCAGAACTTCGTTTAGAACTATGTTCCACATGAGCGGAGAAAAAACTGCTCCCTGAGGTGTCCCTATAGAAGCACTTTTACATACAGCGCTACCCAGTGGCGAAGCTAATGGCTTTATATCGGATGTTCAGTTCAATAAATACAAAAAAGTAGGAACAGTGGGGTGTTTAATCTGCTGGCTCTAAATTTTATAAGAACAAACTAGATTACAAAACTAATGTTTGTAAAAAAAAATTCAAAACAGATAATAAATTACTATATGCTTTAGCTAGAACATATGAAACATTAATCGGAAATTTTATTCAACTACTGACCTCTACCTAGCTAGGATGGTACATAATCATGAAACCAAATAATTTCATCGAAATCTGTGATATCAATTATTTTGTCATTTTTCATAAAAAAAAAAAAAAATCCTGATTGCTCTCGACATAAACGAGAAATTCTAAAATGGACCCACTAAGCACTAAAACAATCGTTATCATCTTGTGCGAACATTAGGATGAAGTTGAAATGAACCAACCTGTGAGGGAAATTTCATTAAAATCTGTATTTATAAACTCGCAACCGCAACAACGGAACAAAAATTTCTAATTTTTTCTTATATTATTTTTCCAATGTTCATTTAAAATTACGAACATGTAACAAGAATATACATATACCTACAAAAAAAAAAAATTCTTATAACATTAAATTCGCAGTAACAACGAACCAACATTTCGAAATTTTTTTTATAGTATTTTTCAAATGTTCATTTAAAATTATGAACGCAACAGTAATATGTATATCGCAATTCCAAAAAAAAAAATAGTTTTCTTATAACATTAAATTCGCAATAGTAACAACAAACCAACAACAATTTTTCTTATACCTATGCCTCTATAATAGTATAATACATATAATATTTTTCAAAAGTTCATTTAAAATTATGAACCAAGCTTTTGTTGTTAGATAATTTCGTATTTTCAGAGAATATTTTTGAAAAATTAAGAGATTTTTACAAGTTATATCTATCTATAGTGTTCATGTTCAGTTTAAAATATGAACCAACGAAGAAATTGTAGGAAGGATAGGATTTGGATATAAAAGAATGGAAGAGAATATTTCTCTATATGCATATTCAAAATTATTTGTGAATATTTGGCCTACTATATAATTTTTTTTTATATATGTATTCACAAATAGTTTTGATTTTTGAATATGCAATATGCATATAGAGAAATATTCTCTTCCATTCTTTTATATCCTATCCTTCCTTCCTACTTATATATAAATATAAATAATTTCTTCGTTGGTTCATATTTTAAACTGAACACTATAGAACATAGAACTCATAATAATCTCTCAATTTTTCAAAAATATTCTCTGAGAAGAGAATATAAAACTATCTAACAAAAGCTTGGTTCATAATTTATAATGAACATTTGAAAAATATTATATTATTCTATTATAGGCATGGTTAGGTATAAGAAAAATTGTTGTTGGTTCGTTGTTACAGATAATACTTTTTTTGTTGGTGTTGGGATATATTACTGTCGCATGTTCATAATATGCTTTAGCTATAAAGATAACTTTGATTCTGGAACGTAATTTCAGCCACGAGACTACCACTCCGTCTACTGTTTGTAGTATAGCCGGTAAATTTGAATCCATCAACTATTTAGTGATGCTGTGACCAGAGCAGAAATTTACACATACCACCATAAGTTTTGGAAATTTCCTTTTCATATAAATTTTGATAGGCGCCATCTATAATGAGAAGTCGCATGGCTTTTTTGAGATCACAACAGATGCCGGAAGCATCGTGGCTTTTTCTGACAATTTTTTTTAAAAATATTTTCACTTTGTTTGCACAAATATCATAATAAATGTCTCTGTCATAAGAGGCTATTACAAAACTATTTGTGTCCGATTCCATTTTTATTAATATTTTATTTATTTATTTAGTTTTACAATTTAAATTGTAAAATGTCTGAATTGTCAAAGCTCACTACTCCATACAGAAAAAAGAAATCAGATATACATTTCTTTTTTTAGACACCATACAACGCAAAAAACTCCATACAAAACATACATGTCAAAAAAGGAAAGGAGTTTTTTCGACGGAAGGAAATTTCTGCTATGGTCGGTACATGATGGTCAAATTCCAAACCCGGTTATCAGTCCAACGAAGGCATTAACAAACAACACCCGGTGTAATAATTCATATGCTCCAGCTGTATGGTGACAGTAGTAGATGTCAATAACACCAGCCTAGACTTTAAAGAAAGAGTTATTCTCGCCAATCGGTGCGTTTTTAGATTCAGTATGCTAATGATCAAGATCGCTAATCAAAAAGTCTATGATCATACTGTATACAACAATCATCGGCACAGTACTTCTGTATGATGTCGAGTAGTGAACGATGTCCAATATCTTTGTAAAGGAATTTCGTTCATCTTTGGTCCCGTCAACGTTAGTGGAGTTTGGAAAACTCGCTATAAGCAATTGATATAATGGCAGGTTGACAAATACACACCAACATAGGCCACTGTCATTATGTCTCACTTTAACTTATCATAGTTTTTATATATTGTATTTTAAAATTTATATATGTATTATATTTTATATTTCATTTTATTAAAATATTAAATAAATTATTATTACTATTATTATATTGTCATTTCATTGCCAACAAACGACGCATGCAAGGTTAGACTCGTCAGAAAAACTTTCCCTGGTCATTGAAATATGAAATGTTTGAAAATGAAATGGAACAAATTTATATCAGCTGATCAAGAATTTAATTTTTCATCAAAACAATATACCAATTTTCAATATAATTTTTTTTTATATGTATGTATTTAAATTAAGTTTGACTTACCCATAGACATACAATATATATAGACAGAATCTCAAATCTCAAAAGTGAAGCCAGCATTAAATATGCTTTTTATGCTACAACATAAAAAGTAATATAAACGCAAACTCAATTTCCCTATGTTGTTCCCTTTTTTTTGGGATATTTCTTCAAGTAAAGAATAAGAACATTGTAATATTTAATGAAAAAGTATTTATTTTTTTCATAAAAATTATTTTATAATTATATAAAATTAAACGTAAACTTAAATAATAGTGCAAGCATACAAAAATTTACTTATAACATCAGATATTTAATTATATCCTTCACTAATAAAGTATAAAACTTAAATGTTTCACAAATATGAAATTTTCATAATTTACACTTCACTAAAAAAATTGTGTTAGAACAATTAAATAGTAAACAATGAACTTTTTTTACCTTATATGTATTTACTATAAAATTGTACTTACACAATTTTTTAGGATTTTCCAAAATAACCTTATCTTTTTTGGTTTTTACGGAAAAACCGCAGGTATAAGAAGTATGGCACAATTTATAAAAAAATAAATAGTCGTTAAAAGGAAAAAATGCAGTTAATTTATTTAAGATTCGTATACCACTGCTTACAGTTTTTAATTTTATTAAATATGTTCCTAAATATAAATTTTCATTCATAATTTCTAAAATTTTGTTGAAATAAATTCATTTAAAATCATAATTTGACAAATTATTGAATGGGACTTTTTTTATATAGCTACCAACACTATGTTCAAATATCCCATTTTTTATGTCAAATAGCTGTCAGTGCCCCTCCAAGAGGGGCTCAATGCTGGCTTCACTTTTTATTAGAACAACATATATTGGACATTCAGTCTATATATATTATACGTCTATGGACTTACCCCTCAAACAAGCTCGACGCGACGGACGCAACGGAGACGGATTCAACTTTGTCGAAAAAAAGTTGAAATGTATACGAGTATATGAAAGTGAGCAAAGTCACGACGGACGCAACACGCAAAAGTTGAATCGATTTCAACTTTCGACGGACACGACGGATATAAAATAAGTACTTTTCAAAATTTTGAATTAAAATAAATTTATTTGACATTCCAAAAATTTTTTGAGTGAATTATTAGTGTGAAAAATTAATTTAAAGTAATATACATTTATAGTTTTGTTTACAAAAAAAAAATGTTTATAAACTGTAATTGAAGAATATATAGTCCGTCTGAACCGTCGAGTTTTCTCCATCGAAAATTCTTATGCGTTTCTTGTCCGTCCGTTGCATCCGTCGTCAGTCGAGCTTGTTTGAACCATTACAAACAAAGTTTAAATTTAATACCACTAAATATGCTACTAGGTTTTCAGTAGTCTCTTTGTGGCAGCACTCAGAAAATGCCATTCTGATTTTATTTCAAACAGCGTTATCGTTAACAGTATCCATATCTTTGACGATATATATATATATATATATATATATATATATATATGGACTGCTGTAGTAGCCAACATCACTTCACTCACGTGTCACGTGTCAATATGAATAACGCCGGCACCCTGACCCCAGAGATAGTCTCAACATACGCACCGACAACGCGATACAGCGCACTGACAGAAAAATATTCAACCTATATAAAATGTATGGGACTAGTTAATCTCAACGCAAACATTCACAACGCAAACGCAAAAGTTCGAAAAATTGAACTTTCAACGCGCGTAAAGTTGCCAACGCAGGAATTTGACAACTAATTTCATTATCAAATAATTTCAGAAATTGATGGTGCTACAAATTTTAATAATAAGTAATTATTTAATAATAAATTTTAATAATTTTAATAATAATAATTTTAATAATAATAATTTTAATAATAATAATTTTAATAATAAGTTTTAAAGTATAATGTCGTCATTTGATGATAAAAATAATTATTAAATTTTTTCAATAATTTAAAACAGCTGATAAAAATCAGCTGTGTTATGTCATTTACACAATAACTTAACTTTGAGATTATCTGTTACGCCGTTGTGAATGTTGCGCTGTAGCGCATTGTCGTTGCGTATGTTGAGATTGAGATTGAGACTATCTCCACCATGACAAAAATATATTAAAATGACAGATCGTTAGCAGTCCATATCTATATAGTCAAAAAGGTGCATATATATAATATATAGTTAAAGGTGTTTTCAAATATTCGGGGAGGAATTATATAAACTAATTCGTGACAATCACATTTGCGATATTCAAATTAAAACACAATTGTTTTGCAGCACAAATATTTTTAAAATCCCTGACAACATTTCACTCTTGAGAAATTTGTGTAGGGGTAGGCAATCATAATTTCAAATAAATTTGGAGGGTTAGCATTTCCACATTGCGTTTAGAGATCCATTGCAAATATAGTAAAAAAATTATTGTAAAATAAAACAGATTATAGCTACCAGCCTATAGCCAATTTAAAATAAAAACTTATTAGAAGAAGAATTTGGTCGCCATATTATAATTTATTTAAGGAGGCGGCATTTGGAAATATAAGTGCTTCTGTTTTAATTTTAAAATTTAATTTTAATTTCGGGTGATCGCACGGAAACTGAAATTCTGTAACAATTGTCGGTGACCATCTCGAATTTACAATTTAAGTAAAACTAGTTTTTGAATATTTTCTACTTTAGAATAGAATACATTTTTTTTCTTTTGTGGTCGATATGGAGCTAATCCTTTATTCATTAAATCATTTTGTACATTCTTGTCGCGTATAGTAATTATAAAAAAAAAAATAAAGAAGTGAAAATAAACCTGAAATTATATTAAGTAAAATAGTTTTATTTTTAATAATCTAAATAAGTGATTCGGTATCCATTGTTTTTTCACTTGGACCTCGCCCGTTATATATAGAAGAAGACGAATACATCGGCAAAAAAACACCAAAACTCGTAAACAAATTGACAAAAAGTGTATAAAGATATGTACTGCCGGAGTAATCATATTTAGATGCAAAATTTAGTCGGTTTTTCTGTAGCATTTCTATCAGATAATAAGGCACGTGAGTTTTTACAAAATATTTTTTTAAATAAAATAAACTTTAATCAAACATTTCCGTATACTAAATTTATTTCCTCATATTTTTTTCTGAATATGAAAATTTTAGAAAAACTACTTAATTTTTAGGGTGAGGGAGTGGAGTGTGTATGCTCGTTGAATGCAGCATATACTTAAAAATTATTGTATTTTATATTTTGCACACCTGACGCTAAGGATATATTAAAAACAAAAATAACTATTTAAATAGTATAATAGAATATTGGTATAACTAACTATTTGTATAAGAATTATGATATTTTAAATTCTATATTTTGATATAAATCAACCGGTTAAATATTTGTACAATAAATGAATAAATAAGTAAATACACATTACCAAAATTTAATAATTTTTTTTAAAATATTAAAATATGTATAATAAAATTATAATTTTTGTGTTATTTTTATTATAATATGTTTGCTAAAACACTGTAGGCTTAAGTATGGTATTGTACTTTATAATTTGTTTTTTTGCCATTAAAACTAAACTAATACCATATATGTATACATAAGGCATTCTTGTACATTCAATTAAAATAATATAATATATTATATTAGATGACAATTTATTTAAATTTTTATATGCAATTATTATTTTTATTTATTTATTCTAAAAATAAAATAATGCTCCTGTATTAAAATTTCGTATTTCTCAAAACCTTTAAGTTTGTCATATAATAGTAATAATTCAATTCGAAATATAATCTACACAAGCTTAAATGCTGTCTGACGAAAATAATGTTACCCAAAGTTCTGCTTATCATTTAAAAATTTGATTTTCAAATGTAAGATTTGTACTTTTCAGATTATTGCAAATTATAAACACTTTAATTGAATTCTTTTCTAATTTCATATATATGTATATATACTTCCTTTCACTAAGTTGAATTATAAATTACTTTATTATAACGCGATCATATTACGAATTCCGATTTTCTAAATAGTATGGCAAAAATCTATATTTTATGAAAAATGAAATTATAAAGTTGAAATTTTATGGGAGGTAAACTGTTATTTTGATTAAAAACTAGAATTCTTTTAATTAGTTGTATAATCCTATTTTTAAGTATAATTTTCGTTAATAATAAATTTTAATTTCCATTATTATTTTTATTTAAACTATTTTTTTTATGCATTATTATAGCCAGTATACTCGTTGTTATTGTAACTATACATACAAATGCATTATATTTCAAGTATATTTGGAAATTATTTTACCAAACACAAAACAATTTGCATCAAATGTCAAAAATTTTACGCACAATTATCTTATGCCAATACGACTATAGTTTTAATAACTTTAGCATCGTCCCATATCAGCGGAATTTTGATACACAGATATCGTAATCTTATCGTAAGCCAAGTTAAATTAATCTTGCCTAATCTGAAGTAAAGTATTTGGCCTTTATCTTGTATTTTAGTGGTAACTTTAAATTATTAATTTAGTGGTTACTTTGAAATTACTAAAATTTCATAGACAAACAGACGTTTACATATATTATGTTTTGTCTATTCAATTTTAATAGATTGTGCTCTAGTTATCTTTGTTTCCATTTTCGTTTTCTGAATACATCTTACTCGTTGAACTTTATGATATAGTTTTGAACTTATCCAAAACCGGTTACATTTGCAAGATTTTCCGCTTTACCAACTTGGTAAACATTACTTATTGATAACTGTTTCACAAAGAAATTTAAGATGGTTTTTGCATTCTTATTAGCAACATTAGTAATATAAAAGCCTTCGGTGACTATTACGTTTTGTCAATTATTTTTATGTAGCTATGCTTTCTAAATTGCTTTTAAGTTACACTTTCTGTCTGGTTCACTGGAACAATTTTAATATCTAATAATTTAATTTTCCACCTAGTCGATCAATATATTTATTTATTGCTGAAATTGATGAATCTGGATATATTTCACCAGGTTGTTTGCAATATCATATATCACCTCTATGTATTTGTATTAGACATGAAATTACAAAATTGCAAATATTCTAAATAAAAAAAAAACTTTAAATTGATTAGGCCCACATTTTCCGAGTTAAAATTATGGTTGAGCTACATGACAGTTGTTATGAGTTAATATGAGTTAATTGACAGATTTTCATTATAAATTATATTGTAATTATCGAAATGTTTACGAGATCATGTTTTATGTTTTAGTAAAAAAAAATTTTTATATTTGTCGATTTTCGTATATCAATTTAGCCGTTTTCATATGTTTGATATAGTATAAATGACAATTATATATAATTACTATATAGCAAATACATTTCGGAAATATAAATTTATAAATTAGCAATAAATATTCGAAGGTTCACAATATACTAATTATTCTTTTGAAATATATATGTTTATAAATAAATGCAATTCAAATGTAGTATAAATATGTGAATTT
Source organism: Rhamphomyia laevipes (assembly GCA_963920725.1). Classification (NCBI taxonomy): domain Eukaryota; kingdom Metazoa; phylum Arthropoda; class Insecta; order Diptera; family Empididae; genus Rhamphomyia; species Rhamphomyia laevipes. The sequence goes on from OY987259.1 coordinate 35,019,970, forward strand.
TATGTATTGATTAAATAAATATACATAAAATACAAACCAATTCTGAAATTGATGATCTCGGAAAATGTATTTTTCAATATTTCGTTAAATGAATTCGATTAACAAAAAGAAAACTCATGCTGTATGAAGCCAGTTCTAGGTCTAAATATAATAAAATATATGAATCTATTTAATTGATTCATTAACGAACATTGATACATGCTGTTGTATTGTAAGTTATTACAAAATTACTTCACATTGTTATGTTTAAAATTTTAAACAAAACTTGTGTCGAAAACTAACCATCTTACAGAATAAATTACCAAACATTTTTCTTTGGTAGTATACATTTTATCTGAGCAATCCAAAAAAATAATATATAAACTGATTTTTTTTTGAGAAAAAGTGATTTTTTTTTAATTTCATACGTAACGTATACCCGTTCCGTTACGTATGGAAACTGTGATTACATTTCAACGTGCCTATTTTTATTGGATTCCGATAGCATTTTTGTGAATTCAATCATACCGAAATGTCAAAATCAAAGCAAGAGTTGAGTCAACTTCAAACGTAAGGACCAATATTGCATAAAAAGATTTGATAGTTTTAAATAAACTTTAGGTCGAATCTAGAACGATTATATTTCGTAATCATTGTACTATACATATAGTATAATATTCTGTTCAGCTATCTAGCCATATCTGCGGAGCTAGATCTATTAGTGTGCTCTTAATTCGAATTTTTTCAATTATAAAAATAATATATGTATTTTGAGATTTTTTAAATGACTCATTCATTTTAATAAAATAAATAGAAATTTATATAGAAAGAATTTCTTTATCCAAAAGATTTTCAAATTCATTACAAAAGTATATTCCCTTCCTAATTTAATAAGCATAAGCTTAAATAATTTTTTAAACACAGACTATCTAATTTTAAAGTATTGCCATTAGAATTTTGTTTTAAATATTTTCTTATTTTTATTCGTATATTTACGTTTATTTTACTTTCTATATGTTTCTTCTTATTTCCTTGCCTATTGTCGAAGGTTTCTGGATTTTCCAAGAAACCTTATATATTTTCCAATAAATTTGTTTTTTAAAAAAAATCTATAGTTTATGCCGTATTCGCGTCATTAGAGGCCACTTAAGAGAAAAATATATATAAAAATTCTACTATTTTGTCAAGGGCTCTATTACAATAAATTTTTTATAATTTATAATTGTGTCGAACTTGATTTAGTTAGGCGCCATTGAATCAGTAAGAATTGAAGGAAAACTCCTGAATTAAAAAAAAATGTTTGATAAAATATTATTATTATTTTTTTGTTTTAAAACGATTTTTTTGTCATTTTTATTTGTAAATGTATAAATATTGCTATATTACTATTTTTTTCTTATACGTTATTTTTATAATGACGTGGTCTAACAGATATTTTGAACATTTATCTTGTTAAAATTATTGTAAGTCTAAAATAAATACATCTTTATTCAATTGAAGGGCTATTTTTGGAAATGTTCTATTTGTAAAGCCTACAGTAAAAAATTTTGTACGGTGAAGTTGACATTATCACTGTTTATGTAACAAAAAAAAGACTGGGAATCTCCTCTTCTTATGTACGACCAATAAATCTGTATAATTTCCGGTCAATTCATAGAAAAGCGATTATTTACAAATAAAGGTTTTGTTGGTCACACGTTTTGTTTGTTACTGTCTGGCAGGGCTATAAGAATGAAGTAGTTTATATCCCATTTCCTCAATATATAAACGAATACTTATTGAAGCTATTATACTAATGATCTATTACTGTAGAACATTATTTCTCCACAAAAATTCATCTCAATTCTCAATCAAGGATCGGATCAAAAATTGAACATTAATTAATATTTCAGAATCAAATATAAAATCCAGCACGAATCAATTTAAAAGTTTCATGCTGTATTTATATATCGTATTTAAAAGTTAGATACAAATTATTTCTTCCTGTAGCTAGATTTTAATTCGAAGTTTGATAATTTATTGAATATATGCATATAACAATATTTTCGAAAAATAATCATTTTACTGCTGTGGAGAAGCGATTAAATAAATGAAGTGAAGAAACTAATAATTAGACTAAATTCTTTATTGTATATTATTATACAATCTTTATTGTATATTATTATTAATATAATGTATTTACAAAAATTTGAAATTTATGAAAAATTATTTCCATTCAAATATCGCCCATAGTCGAGCGAAAAGCGAACATTTTATAAAATAATGTCAATAAGAATTCTCGCTTTCAATTACAATTGAAAATCAGATTAAATTTTTTATCATTCATGTTTTTGTACCGGTATTTTTACTGATTTAGAACACAGCAAATCTAATATGTACAAGAATTTCATAAGTAAGTTTTTTTATTTTTATAATTTTTTTTTACATTTTTGATTATGATTTCAGAAAATTAAATTTTTTCAAACAGATCTTTCCATCACCAAAATTATTCCACACCTCCTCCTCAAATAATATTAAATAGGCTTATGATATCAGTAATATTTTAATACTAATATTACAATGTTATTTGGATATAAGATGATTTAAAAAAAATATGAATTGAATTCTATTGTAATGTAATATATTGATAATAAATATAGGATGCCCTGTTTATTTTATAATTTAAAATACTATCGTTCCTTTCCCTAATATTTTTGTATTATAAGAATTAAAATATATATGTATATATATTATGCAATTTGTTATTGAACTAAATTGGATTATTCCAAAGTGACACGATATAGGTGAAGCCCTATTCTCGATATACATACTACACATGTATAATTTTATATTTCTAAAAAACTACTAAATAAAATAATTTCTCGAAAATGCTAGGTAATGTCATAACTTTATAAGCATCAATTGGGTGTACAACTCTCGTTCTAAGTCCATTTTTTTTTATAATTATTTTATTAATTTTTGAAACAAAAATTAGTTATTAAAATTTAGTGTTTTTTTTTTTTGATTACAGATAATCTCAAATGCAAACAAACTGTGTTAAGTGTTTTTATGCTGATTTAGTTCAACAAAAATTCAAACATTGAGCTGATAAATATTATAAGAGATAAATATAGACGCTAAGAGAAATTTCTAAAGGAAATATACAACATATTATCTGGATAATCAAAAACAATTCAGATAAATGATAATATTGTTCAAACTTATGCTTAGCGCAAATTGTCGAATATTATAATTAATATTAAAAGTTAGCGGTCCAAAAAAAAAAAAATTAAATAATTAAAACCTTGAAAGTGTTAATTAGCACAATATATTATGGAGTGCTGCTTATCCGAGGAAGCTAAAGAACAGAAGCGCATAAATCAAGAAATTGAAAGACAATTACGCCGAGACAAACGAGATGCACGTCGTGAACTTAAATTGCTCTTATTAGGTGAGTTTTTTAAATATTCAAAAATTATTTTTTTCTTTTTGTTTAACGTCTTTCTACAATTAATTGTTTTAATTAGTGTTATTAATTTTTAGTGCTATTCATAATAAGTATACTAAATTAAGATGGTATTTAAAATAAAAATAATAGGTAATTAAGTACATTGGAAAAAGTAAAACCAATAAAACTTATTATTATTATCTTAATTCTTCAAATACATTTTCTCAAAATAACTTTTGGTGTAATCTTTACAGTGTTTTTAAAGACTGATGTGTTTAAATTGCAAAACTTTAAATTTGTGGCTCTTCTCATTTGGCGCTTAAGTTTAATTTAATTTTCATTAAAGCTGCTACTGAGATACAAAAATACAATTTATACCAAAATTTAAACTCTACTTAGTGGTTCAACTCGCACTGTATTTTTTGAACTAAATTATATAATATATTCTATAAAAGTTATACTAAAAACGAATCAGCTGATATTTTATCAATCAATATTTAAAAGAGGGGCTAAACATGTTATGACTAGGAAATAGTGTGACTTGTGTTACTTATGGCTTTAAAGAGCGTTTGACATTTAGATAATTCATTGAGATCAAGGCCATATGTTGATTTAGCTTATCTTATCAGCCTCAGAGTTACCATAAGACTCCATCGTATCGCCGTTTAAAATTTAAACTGTTTCGTCTTATTATCAATTTATTTGCAATGTTTTTGAACTTTAAAAATAATCAACTAAAATAAATTACTCAAAAAAAATAATTTCGGATAAAATGACATAAAATTTACGCGAAATTCATTATGGAGAGTTTTGGAAAAGGTGTCTATGACATTGTAATTTTTGGCATCATACCACTTAACATAATTATAATCTCAACGTAAGCTGAACTAAATTTTATTTTGTAATCTGATCTTATCTGAAGCATCGTATCGGTATTAAACCACAAAAGTTCTATAAATTAACTATAAGTTATAGTAAAGCTAAAATGAGAAGAGTTATTAGTAATATATTGTATAATAATTTTTACAAATTTTACATTTTGATCATTTTGATGTTGCACTTACTGGTGGATCTAGAGAGCACTGTTGACGAATTCCCCCAGACTTTGAGAAAGTTTACAAAGATTTATATTAAGATTACTCGAATTAATTAATATTACAACGTTTTTACATAGGATAATATCGCAAATAGTTAATAATTTCAATATTATATTAAATAAACAAAACGATTTGTTATTTAACAAAATCTAAAAAAAAATTGCGATTATGTGATTATTCAGAAAAATTATAATATTCGTACTTTAAAAAAAATATAAATAATTAATATAGTAATAATAATAGTACGAATACAAATAATTTTTATTTGCTAGTGTTTTACCCAGAATTTCTTCTTAGATCAAAATGTTATCCTTAGTTTTTTTTTTTTTGTTAAATATACTTGACGGAAGTAAAGGAAAATCAAAATAAATAGTTCAATTAACTGTACTACAAAATACTCTTAACATTTCCCTATTCTATGTTAGTTATAATAATTTGTATTGTATGTAATTTATGTTGTTTTGTTGGCGATTATTAAGTATGTTATAGATATAGGAAATATAATTAATTAGCTTTCTTTTTGCTGCTAATAGAATATTTCGCTGACATTTATTTAAATATATTTTGAAAAGGTTAGTTACAATTATTGCTATATATTTATAAAGCTTATTCGATTAAAATATATTGCGTTTGTTATAATTTAGAAATAAAATTCCGAAATTCATATAATGCTTACCGGTAAATTATTTATATTATTATTAATTTAAAATTCAAATTTTTCTATTAAATTCAAACTCAAATTTTTATTCTACGAGTCCAAATTCCATATGTATTGGCCTATCTTCTCATAAAATAATTATTTTGAATTTACTTATAGTACACATAAATAATATAATATTATTATAATTTTTATTTTAAACTCAATTATAATATTTGTCTTATATACTTAATATATAAAATCTTCTTAAATAAAACATTTTGGTTTAACTTTAACAAAATGAAAGCTTAAGGGAAAAAAACTAATTTTTATATATTGGTCCATTGTCTTAATTTCACAATTTTTAATATTTTTTGACATCTCGTTTTTGTTTTATGCAACTAGAAATACTTTTAGGCAATGTATCCATTAATTTTATACATTAAAGTTATCAGCCCATATCGCTAACGACGGTTTGTTGAAACTGTCTTGTTACAGCTTGAGCCATAGATTTTCACAATTCCATCAATCTCACAAATACTACCAACAACCAGAGAAGACATACACGCTCATATTAATACAATTATTCTCAGAAAATTGACAATTAATCGCCGAATGTTCTTTTTAATTTTTTCATTGCATGTAGTCTGCTGGTGTACGTCTACTTTTTCATAATTGTCCACACTTAAATTTTATAACAACCAATCCACTTTACCTTTTAAGATGAACAATATTTCATACACTGTAGTGAGATATTTTTAGTTCTTTCGAAATTTGGTAGCCAGTATCGTAATTTCACCTAAGTAACTTCTACACGTGTCGTGAATGTATAAGAAGCCGAATAGATTAAAATAAAATCATAACTAAACATACATTTCCTTATGTTATTATTTTATCTTTGGTTTAGACGTTTAGAGCTTACGAAAAAGTGGGCAAATACAAATGAGTAAAAATTTTTAATTAAAATTATTTAATAAAATGTTTGTTGTTAACGAAAAATTTGTATGTACTGTTTAATTTATTATATTTCCTTATTTATTTTCGAAAATTATAATATTAAAATCATTTTTTTTTGTCAAATTGGGTAGGCCAATACATATGAATTTAGGCTCGTATTCCAACTTCCTTCAGAAAGTTTTTTTTTCGTACGAATTTGGCTCCGAGGAATTATGGAATTGCTATATGAAACACATTGAAACATATTTGATCAGGCATTTTACTTTTACCCGAAAATAAAGTTTTTAACATTATATATTGTAAAATTTTAAAACCGAATTCAAGTTTTACATGAAAAGTTTTACATAAAATTTGATCTAGAAACGGTAAAGAAATAAAAATTTAATTATTAAGTTGCATTTTTTCATCAAAATATTGTATTCAAAATGCTCACCCAATAATCAGCTGGAATGTTATAGTATGGATGGTGATTGATTATATATGTTGTATAAACTGCAATTCTTTTCCTCACTATTTATGTTAATAAACTATGACATAAGGGTTTTTCGAAAATTTTTGATTTACCCTTTTATTTATTCAATTAGTGGTTTTTTGAATTAAATCATTTTCGTATTAGTAATCAGAGGGGTAAGTTAAGTCTGTCAAAAAATCGGATATTTTATAAAAGCTATCTAGATTATTTTTTTATTTTGTAATTTACCATTTTTTATTAAATTAATTTTTACAGATTTAATTATTATTTTTATTTAATTTTTTTTTTTTTGTTAATATTTTTAGGCACTGGCGAGTCTGGTAAATCTACCTTTATTAAACAAATGCGTATCATTCACGGTAGCGGTTACTCCGATGACGATAAAAGAGGTTTTATAAAATTAGTTTATCAGAACATCTTCATGGCAATGCAATCAATGATAAAAGCTATGGATATGTTAAAAATTCAATATGGAACACCGGACAGCACAGTAATGAGATTTACTTTATAATCTGAAAATATATAATATTTTATTTGAAATTGAAATGACAATATTGAAATCTTAATTTAATTTTTAGGAGCATGCAGAACTTGTCCGAGAAATAGACTATGAAACAGTAGCAACATTTGAAGATCCTTATGTTACAGCAATTAAAGGCTTATGGGCTGATGCTGGTATACAAGAATGCTACGACAGAAGAAGAGAATACCAGTTGACGGATTCAGCTAAATAGTAAGTTCTCTTCTCTTTTTTTTGGGTGAAAATGTAAAAATTAAAATTAATTATTCCACTTTATAAAACAACGTTAATATAATTTATCATTTTTCTAAGTTAGGATGTTGATTGAATATGTTATATTGATAATATTTTATTAAGAATTCTTCTGCTGCATTTCAGTGTTCTCACCACTAGTCACATCTAAAGCTCTACTATAGGCTAAATTACATAATTTGTACTTATAAGAATGATTTTTATTGGTTAACAATAACGTTGATTTCCAATTGAACTTGTAAGTAAAAAAAAAATGTTGATTGTGTATGTATCCATCATAAACTAATATAATTGCGCGTATAATATTAATGTTTCTCCATTTAATAAAATGTGTTTTACACGATATAGGTTTGATAATATAGAAGTAAATTGTACGAATGCACAATTGACCACATACTTAATTGATCAAATACACAAATAAATGTAGTTTGGTCAATTGGGCATTCGGGTAATTTACTTTCGGTTAATTGTGAAATTTTTAATTGTGCATATGCTCAATTAGCGGAATACCAATTCCTTAAATTTATTTGAAAGGATATTAATTGACTTTGTACAATTAAATTTCCCTTACTTCTTTTTTATATTCAAATAACACATAAATGTATATTATTCTTTTACTAATTAATTAGGAATTTTTCGTATCAGTTTATAAATTGTTTATATTTTTACCGCTGGTAGTATAATTCGAAACATATTATGTAAATACTAGCCTGTATTCAATTTAGAGTACATTTCATTTAGATTATGTTAGTTTGCATCCCAAATTTTTCAATTGTGAAGCGATAATATTTATAGCCTGTTGAGTTTGTCTATTCAAGATCATTTATTCAAAATATTCAGGCAATAAACACTTGGAATGTTATAGCATGTGGATAGTGCTGTTCAAACTACAAATATTTTCCGCAATATTTATGCTAATAAAAACAATACTGGTATCATAAGCATAAAGGTTTTCGTTCGTTTGCCTATTATTACCAAAACCTATGAATTAATTTTTTTTTGATATACTAAATATAATAAAACATAAATCCTTTATTTGTCTTGAAATTACACCTTTTTAATTTTATTTTTATTTATTTTTATTTTAATTTTTCAGGCAAATGCAAACCATATGCAAACCAAATTGGCACTTTTTTATTCAGAATTGATTGGACTTTGAAATAAAAATAAAAAATTTTTTGGTTAACAGAGTATTAAAAAAAAAAAAAAAACTAATAAAACATACAAAAATTGAGGTAACAAATAAATGAAAATTTGTTAAAAAATTCTATAATACGGAAAACGAACCAAAATTGTTATTTTTAATTGTAAGTAGAATTGATTTGCCTTCGAAGTGAGAACGAACATACATTATGTCACTCTGGCATTACTTCAAATAATTATACCATCAATTTTAAAACGAAAATTTATCTGTTGATAAAATATTATTAAGAATAGATTCGATTCCTTAATTAAAAAAAAAGTGTAGCAAATATATGACGGTAAATAGTTTTTATGTATAATATTATTATGTTGTCGTCCTGGTGTACTTTTTACTGATTATCCTAACAACGTAAATCTCCAAAAAGATAACAAACAAGTTTTTTTTATTTCCTTAACAATATTTATATATAACATATTCAATCAGCGGTTAGGTTTATATTATTAAATCTAATTTAATATTTTGTAGGTGGTATGCAATAAGAAAAAAAAACAATAATTGTCATATAGTAGGGATGCAATATATGAATTTATGTAATATTTATATAATAATAAAAATGGTTAAATTCAGAATGCTATTTCAACGTAACCGAAAACGGCGTATAAATTGTCAACTATTTACTTAAGTATTTTGATAAATTTGATTGTATTTGGACGTATTTTTTCCTATATTTTAACTTTTGTTACACTCTAAATACGGCTCTGTACACATTCAATCAATTTTTAGCTTCATTACTTCGATAATTGCTACTTAAGTGACACAAAAATTATTTTTACAGCGACAATCGAAAATTTGTTATTGTAGAATAAAATCAGAGTGTAGTAAAATTTTCAAAAGTTTGTTTACATAGTAGGTAAAAATTATAAGAACTTTCCATTAACAAGTTTATATAATATCCAAGTTGGAAAAAATCAAATTATAACATAATTTCCTCCGAAACGCTTTTGATTTTTGTATGAAATCAAAGACAATCAGAAATATTTAATTTGATTTAACTAAAATAATTGATATGAACTTTTCTTTATTAGACAGATTGTTCCAGCTATCTTTATAGCCAGACATGTAAATATTCAACAAAAAAGGCAATTATTTGATATCACAATTTTTTTATTACTTATTGCATATCATTGTATTGAATTTAAGAATTTGTATAACAAATATCTCATTATTTTATTAAAATATATAATTATCACTAAAAGGATTCATTTCAAATATTTGGATTCTTAATTTAAATTTAACTAAGCTGGATTGGACTGAGCTGTTATACTATAAAATTAATTCTCTCTTGACTGATCTAGAAAATAGTTAATTAAACAAATAATTTAATCAACAGTTATCTTATGGAAATTGATCGAGTTGCAGGACCTAATTATTTACCAACTGAACAAGATATATTAAGAGTTCGTGTTCCAACAACAGGAATTATTGAGTATCCATTCGATTTAGAGGAAATTCGGTTTAGGTACCATATATAAAGATTTAAAATTAATTTGTCTTTGTTTTGGTGTGGCATGACTAAATTATTTGCATGTTTTATGTTTAAAAAAAAAAAAAAATATATATATATATATATATATATATATATATATATATATATATATGTTTTGTCAACAAACTTATTTATAAAAATCAGTACCTGCGATATAGATTTTAAATTAACATTATTTTATACAAGATTATCAATAAAACAATATTTTCGTTTTATAAGTTTAGTTTTTATTATAATTTAAATTTTATACAAAATAATTTTATTTTCTATATAAATAATTGTGAGTTAACTAAATAACATAAAATTTTTAATAGTTACCTTAGCGATCTTGAACGTATTTCTCTGCCAGATTATTTGCCATCAGAACAAGATATTTTACGTGCTCGTGTTCCGACGACAGGAATTTTAGAATATCCATTTGATTTAGATGGCACGGTTTTTAGGTATATCTCTGATATGAAAACTAATTAAATTAATTTAGTTAGAATTTAATAATAATAAAAAAAAAACAATAAAATATAAATTTAACTAAAATAACAAAGTATACAAGATCGCTACAAAATATTAATGCTTTTTTTATGTTTGTAATATAATTGTGTTTTGCAATTTTTTTTTTATAATATAACAAAACAGCTTTGGGCTTAATTTTTTTTTATTTGTTTTATATTTTTTTTGTATGTTTTGGCATTGAAATTAAAATATTAAAATTAAATAATGAAACTATGATTAATTTATATATATATGTATATATATTTTAATATATAAAGGATGGTAGATGTTGGTGGACAGAGATCAGAAAGAAGGAAATGGATTCACTGTTTTGAAAATGTCACATCAATAATATTCTTAGTAGCTTTGTCCGAATATGATCAAATTTTATTTGAATCTGAGAATGAGGTAATTTTTTTTATTAAATAAATTTTTATTATATATTAATAATTTAATAAATTCTAAAATTTTTGTAGAATCGTATGGAAGAATCAAAAGCTTTATTTAAAACTATAATTACGTATCCGTGGTTCCAAAATTCCTCAGTTATTCTTTTCTTAAATAAGAAAGACTTGTTAGAAGAAAAAATTATGTATTCGCATTTGGTAGATTATTTTCCTGAATATGACGGTAAGTGAATTGAACACATCTTTATATATATATAAATAAATATTATATAGTATTATATCAAAATATAAATTTTCTGGTTAAAAAATATTTAATAAAATAAGGACCAAAACAAGATCATGCCGCTGCAAAAGAATTTGTTTTAAAAAAATATTTAGATGCGAATCCAGATCCAGATCGTTCATGTTATTCGCATTTTACGACAGCCACAGGTTTTTTATTTTTATTTTGTTTATTAAATCGACATTAATAAAATTGAACTTAGTAAAATGCAATATTTGTAATACCTTTGGATTAGTGTAAATTGAATTGCTAGGCTTGTGCTAATTATTTATATTTATTATATATATTTATTTAAAATATTATATACATATTTATCGCTAGATTTTTAATTATTTGTACTTTGTTATAATATATTTGCTATATAGGCCCCCAACGAGATGCAATTGCAGCACGGGAATTTATTCTTCGTATGTTTGTAGATCTCAATCCTGATTCCGAAAAAATAATTTATTCTCATTTTACTTGCGCTACAGGTAAGTTTAAATCTAAAAGATTTTATATTCTGTTTTTTAAAAGAATGGTGGTGTGTTTGGATGATTTGAGTATATTCTCTGAACAGTTTAACAAATTTTTAAGGTACAGATTTTTTTTTATTTATTTGTAAATTGTAATCACGTATAAAGCTAAATAGTGCTTAAAACTAGTGTAGGTAACGATGCTAATGCTTGTATTAAATTTTACAAATGAAATTTATAAATAATAATAGTTTTCTTTATAATCGAAACTAAAAACAAACAAAAAAAACAAATTGTATTTTTTTTATCTTAATGCAAAATTCCTCAAAATTATGGAAAACCATATAATCTCGTTTGGAACCTAGATACGGAGAACATCAAACTGGTATTTTGTGCTGTAAAAGATACTTTAATGCAAAACGCATTAAAAGAATTTAATTTAGGTTAAGAATGTAAAATTAATTGTCGATCTCATATTACTTTTCTTTTGTTGCAAATTAACATCTTTATTATTTTATTATTTCGCACAATAATTGCATGTTCATAGATTATTATCTTATTGTGCCATTATAAAATAAAGTGTTTATCAAAGCGTGTGCATGTTTAATTTTTTATTTTAACGATTATTTGAAATTTTACACTTTTAGACGAAATAAATTTTTCCATAAAATATTTTAAAATTGTTTAGCTGAGAACCAGTATAACATTTGATAAAATTTTGTTGGACTTATTATTTAATTCAGCATTCGGATCTTTAAATTTTCCCATTTTATTTCCAGCAATATGTCAAAACCCTTTTAAAAGTGTAAGAAGTTAAGAATACAATTTATTCAAAATTTTAAAAATTTCGAAAGATTAGTTAAAATCCATAACTTCGATCGCAAGCTTGTTTGTGTCGAATCCTAAATATATATTTAAAAAATTAGGAGTCATAAGACAAGTTCATAGCGTTTAATTTATGAAACATAATTATTTTAATCTCTACGTAAATAATTACCAAATAATGTTATTTCTGTTTATGATAACATTTTAAACAATTTGTTAAAAAATCAATGTGAGATCAAATTAATAATTTATAAAAAAATTCAAGAAGCAAAAAATATTGAATTTGTTGAATTGGTGTCATATAACGTAGGTAAATTCATTTAATAAAAACTATAAAATATAATCAAAATATAAACAATTACAAATCTCATTAATATTCTTTATTAACAAAACTGTTAATAACAACGGTTGCAATCTATGGTATTTTAACTATCATGAAAATGAGTTATTCAGATTTTTATTAACTTACTCTTTGTTATTGATTAGTGAAACTCTGGGTTTTAAAAAATAGTTAAAATGATTTCAAATAATTATAGTTATATCAACCGAGCCAAAAAATTTATACGATATTAAATGAATGTAAAGGATGCATCATTAAAACCAGATCCAAATAGCGACACTAACATCATGCCAGATCACAAATTAAATACAGCCCTACCACGACGTTCGGTTTTACGCACCGGAGGGACCCTGGTCTAAATCAAACGACGAACACCAGGACAAGGAACGTCAATCCAACAACGGATTGACGTTCCTACAACAACAACAACAAATTAATTACATAGTACGTCGGATTGGATTGCCATGTATAAACGCGCTTATGCGAGAGATTACATATAATATTATATGATTATCTATTTTACCACTTATTATAAATGCATGTTAGCTTTAAAATTTAGGGTATTAAATACAGCGAAGAATATTCAAATTTTCCATTCCGTATTTCGTGAATGGTCTGCATGAACAGCAAAACCGGATCGAAACCGAAGACAGAAATGAATCAGAACAGCCGACATTCTTGATATGGTGCAGTCTGCAATATAAAATTGATCATAAAGAAATGTTAATAGTTGGCAAAACAGTGTTTATAAGTGTTAATGTAAACTATATATTATTACAGGTAAAATAAACAAAATAAATCTGTTGCTAGCTCCTCGGCTACATGTATAAAGTCATGGATATAAAAAACATATTTTTAATAAAAATGTAAATAAATCAATTGAAATTTGAAACTATTAAACATCGAAAAACTTGATACAGGAAAAACGATAATCTATTAAATTCCAAGAAGTCGTCAACGTCAACATTTAATAAAAATTATATATATTTAGATTTTCATAAAAACTATAATAATCACAAAATTATTTTATAATTAAATTATATGCAATGAGCGGTTTAATAAAATCCTTAACGTGGAAATCCAATGTATGATAATACATTTTAAAAGAGGTTCTATCTGTATTAAAATATTTCTACATTAAAATTTAAAAAGTAAATCCGTTGCTACAACTATTAAACCGTAGAGCGTAGACCCGTACAAACTTTTTTGGTATTTGGACCTTTCTTACAAATCGGTTTATTCAATGGGCCGCATGAAATGCTATGACTATTAAAATGAATATAGAAAGAAGATTATATATACTTATATATTTAATTATAAATAGAAAATAATTGATTTTACTCATTAGTAATTATATAATTAAATTTCAATAGATTTATTGTGGATTTGGTGCAATATTATTATAGTTGTAACAGCAATCGAAAATTGCTGAACATGTGAAAATATTTTTTCATAATGGTTAGTTGAAAAAAGATAACATTGGGTTCAAATTATATCATGGTATTAATAAATATTTATGTACCAACAAAAGTTAATGTTAATCTTGTTATTTTATTGTAAATTTTTTGAATTGCAGTTTTATAAATTAAAAATTATATCAAAATATTGTATGTAAAACAATATATATTAAATTGGCCGCAGTATTCACGGTTCTGTGTGAAACAGTAGTAATTTGTTATATATTTGCATATGTAATTATATAAAGCTGTGTAGATATGTGGTTGCAACAAGCCATTTTGTTCCAACTTTACATACAGCCAATTTTGCTGTATATCTAAAGAGCAAGGTTTATTCCAACACACCAGAAACACGGATCAATTGTACTGGTTGAAATTCACACATTTTCATGTGATGAAAAATGTTATAAAAAACGCCATTTGTGAGGCTAACAGAGGCGGTCATTTAGCTGACATTATTTCCCATACGTATAATTCTCAAAATTTAATAAAACTTTTATCAGCATTAAGTTATTTTGTAATCTATTATGCTTTAATTTTCCATAAAGTAATACAAAAATAAAGTAGTGAAACTGTTTCTACAACAAATTATATATGCGCAACTTGCCAACGACTTACCCAATAACTCGCCAATAAGTTATTTTGTAACTTAATAAGTTATTTAGTAAGCTATTATGTTTTAATTTTCCATAAAGTAATACAAAAATAAAGTAGTGAAACTGTTTCCACAACAAATTATATATGCGCAATTTGCCAACGACTTATCCAATAACTCGCCAAATGTCGATGGCTAACTTGCCAAATGTCGACCTCCAATTATTTCTCATAGTCTCACCGCATAATATATTTGTTATAAAATAATTTTTTTTTTTTTAAAAAAATGAATAATAAAAAATTAGAGAAACAAAAACGATATTAGCACATACATTATAATATTCTTTTCATTTAGCGATGAAAAAGAGCAATAATCGAAGATAAAACTAATACAATTGAAAATATTTTTTTATACATATATTGTATAAGATTGATTTGCAATAATTCCTTAATAGTACCACTGTGAGAGCTAAATATTAAAAAAACAGATATAATTACTGAAGAAAATACTGAAAATATGTTACAGAATATTGATCAATACGATTCTGTAAATATATACATACATACGATATCGTATATCTTTTTACAAATGATTTATATGTAAGAAAAATTAAATTGAAATAAAAAGGAAGTTTTAATTTATTTTGTGCATATAAAATTCCTCAGTTTTACAAGTTGCATTCTTATAATACATATAAAATCAATAATAATTTTAAATATCTCCAATTTCGTAGTGTTTCTACTGAAGCACAAAAAAGCTTAGTTGATTGAATTTAAAAAGTATGTTAATTTAATTATTACATTACATTACGAACTGTTTTTACAAAAACTAAACATGGATTTTTTAGTTAAAAGAGAAAAGAATCTGATGATATTTTAACTTACTAGACAAATTTTGAGTTTTCTTTACAAAATAAAACAAGATGAACGACCAGAGATCTTGTGTAATGTTTATTTGCTTGGACAGTAATTTGTTAACTAAAAACATTACGATGAAAAATTATAATTGATTGTGAAACAAATATATGTTTAGTACGAAAATACTTGAATTTTTTATTACAATAGTGATTGACAACAAATTAAAAGAACTCGTCGTAGTTGCTATTTGTTCTATTTTCACAAACCACCTGTCCCCTCCCAAGCCGTAGCATTGATTTGATCAATATGTATATCAGCCCCTATGTTTATTAATATCCAGGTTATGTATAAAATTAAAAACTAGCAAAAAACAATTTTTTTTAAATAAATATGTAACGTGTATTTACTGATACAACATTCTACACTATTTAATCTTGTTGAATGGAACCTTTTTTTATAGAAGTTTGTTTCCGACGGAAGCACGGAAGCCATATAAAATGAACAAAACTATTCCAAATTCAATGTAATGTTATCAATGTTGTAGAATGAAAATTTATTTAAAAGAATATTACACCACTTTATTGTGCCATCTTCAGTACGGTATATATTTACTCAGCTAAATTAGAAACATACTATACCACAATTTAAATGTATTTTAAATCCCTTGGACTATATGTTATGTAATGAAATGTAATGATAATCCAAGGTAAAATCATCGGCCAAAGGAGCAGAGGTAGAAGGAGAATTTCCTGGGTGAAGAACCTGGAAGAATGGTATAATATGTCTCCAAACAGATTGCTTAGAGCAGTTAAAGATAGGGTCTAAGTCGAATCAATGGTGACCAACGTCCGGAACGGACAGGCACACTAAGAAGAAGAATGAAATGTGCACAGCATATTTTAATTATAATAATTTAAATATAATAATTACATGCCTTGTTTTTGGCTAAGTAAATCAGTATAAACGATTTTAATTCATACAATAATTAATTTATTTTCATACAAAAATTAAATTGTTTCATATTTCCCCACAATTCGCGTTACCCAGAGTTAACCAACGTGAAGGTTGCAAGGAGTGATCAATTTTACAGTTTTTTTAATACAAAATATACGAAACTCGTTCTGTTGAAATTCCTATGGCATCAGTTATTTCCCGCATTTTCAATCGTCGATCATCTAGTAGCATTGGTGACGTGTATCCGTACTCGAAATTCGTATTGCGACCATTAGAGAATCGGGACATACATATATCTTATTCTAAAACACTATAACAATTTAAAAATATTGAACTAATGGAAGAAACTGATGTAAAATCATAAATCTAATGAGTTTGTCAAGATTGTTTATGATTATATCTAGATTTTCAAAATAATTATTAAATATAATGTAACATAAGTATATTATTCAAATGTATGTAATAGTTTGAATGAATAAATTATTGAATGAATGATGAAATTTATTGAATTAATATTCTGTATAAAGTAATTAATTACATTTTTAATAATTATTGTTTTTGTTTTTC
>OY987259.1:35037429-35376300 GCA_963920725.1 Rhamphomyia laevipes
AAAAATAATGCATGTTATCACTATATTAGTTTCGCATGATACCTCTAAAGGTCCTGACATTAAATTTCAGAATCAATTACTGGAATACAAAATCAACCTGTGAAATGTCACTCAAATTTGGTGAGAATTACTATATGATGAAGAACCCTGAACTTATAAAATATATTTGGGGATTTTAACCTGAGTAAATACATGCATACTTACGAACTCAATCTATGTAATAAATTTTATTGAAATCGGATAATAATGATCTTGAAGCCGGACATCGAGGTTTTTGACCTAAGAAACCGCAATCAGCGATCCGGTTTTATAAATTTCTGGTTTTTTGGGGTTTTAATAAATCTAATTTCAATCAAAGATTTAATTTCTTTAATCTTTTTATTTTATTTTCTTACTAAAGTTATACCTTTTTTTTATTCTGCTGAAAGGTATGAAATTTTGTTTAATTTTCGGTACACGTTTTTTTAATAGATTATATCAAATAATCTAATCATCAGCATGTCGAACAATTCGGCCACTGATATTAAAAAATTCTAGCATAACATTTATTAAGATTTATGTAAATATACCATTCATTATTATTTATTAGTATCGATTGTCGAGGTTTATTCAGCTACCAGGAACTAGTGTCATCCGGGAACTTTATGAAACCCATTTTTTTAGTCATTTAACTGTGCTTCACTCTACTATCCGTGATCCATAGACTTAAAAGTTGTTTTTAAAGTTTTTTTCCTAAACTATGTTAACAATGTATACATTATAATTATAATGTATTCATACCACGATATAATAATGATATCGTGTATTCATACTATTTAACCAGGTTTTAATCATAGTAACTGAATTACATAATTTGTTCAGAATGCTTATTAAAAAAATACAAAAAAAAAACATGGACATTTGAAGAAATCGTTTTTAAGTTATGAATTTGTAATTATCTAATATCTCTTTTGTTTTCTAAAGTTTTATTTTTTTAAATCGAGATTTACATATCGAACCAGTAGAAAATAAAATTAAACGTTTTGCAATAAAACACCAAAATAGAATTACCTATCATATGAACAATGAAGTACTAGCTCTACAAGATACCGAAAATCAAGTCAGATTAAAACGCAAAAAACCATCAGATTTAATAAATTAAAACATAGCTACGAGTGTAATTACAAGCTTGATTCATTTACAAGCTAGACAAAAGGTTTAAGGATCCATTGGGTGAATTAAATCTCAGAAAAATTTGTCCTTAAGATTACAATATAAAACTGATGGTTGGCCAAACTGGCCAGTTTTAGTTGCAAAATAAGAAACTTATCTGTTGAACTAAAAAAAAAAAAACTTAATTTAAATACACATTCTCTATTAACCGGGAATAAAATCAGCCCACATTCAGTATCAGTATTGTAAATTTCGCTAACAAAATAAAGTGCATTGTTTGTAGGCAGATTAAATAGCTTAGATAATTTATTTAAGATATAAACCGTATACATATATGTCCGTTCGGCATAAATTATACAAGCCTTTTAATATTTTAGGAGTAAACCAAGTTTTCGGAAAGAATTTTAATCCAAAATCTAAGCAGGTTATCAATCGGTTAAAAAATAGAATAAATACAAATTTTTCTTATGGGCCCCCCACCGTTCATCAAAATCTCACCTATAGTAAAATAAAAAATAAAAATAAAACAACCTTTTGGAATATTTGATAAAAATATTTTACATTTACTCTTTTTAAATTACTGATATTATATATTTAAACAAAAACATAAATTTATTCTAAGTTAATAAAAGAGGGAAATATATAAAATAATAAAACAATAATTGACAAACAACTTTTCTTAATAAAACACAACAGCAGGTATTTCCGTTCATAATTAGTTAAAAAATTGTATATGTAGTTAAAAATAATATAATAATCGATAAAATATTTATAAAATAAAACAGATTAATAAATTAATATAATGTTTCCCTGAAGTGAAAAATGTGAGTTCTACAAAGAGGAAAGTATATAATATTAAAAACAGTTAAAAAGAACTGTATGAAAATAACAATTGATATAATAAAAATTTATATGAAAAGCCTTTTTGTGTCTTTGATATTATAAAAAAAAAATTAATATTTTCCTTAATGATCAAATTTTTTTTGTCCCAATTGATGTTTTGTTTTTTCTTCTTAAATATCAACTGGAATAAAATATTAGCACTGGTTACGCTGGCCTTATAAATTTTGTTGTTGTTGTTGTTGTATATACATTTAAATAGGCCGTGTAAAGTTAGCTGGGAAAAGTCCCTTTTCTGTTGTTCCTTCTTTTTCACCCATTAACCATCCCTCCTCCTATAATCGTTTATAAAAAAATACAATGATTAAATATTTAAATAATACAAATATATTTTTAAAAATTTTACTTGATCGTCTGGATCGTCATATTCTATAACACGAATAATGTCACCGACATCGAAACTGAGCTCGTCTCCATCTTCTTTTACATAACAATAAGTTGCCTTTACACGATATAAAACTCCTGGTGGCATATCTGTAGTTGTAGCATCTGAAAATTAAGATTTTTAAATAATATTTCCAGTAAATTAATTAATTAATATGGTTGAATTTAATTTTTTTGTTATAATAACAGAAAAAACCAAGCAATTTATTTTTAACAAACCAAAACATTTAACAAAACAATATATATTTTTTTTTAATTTTATTATATTATACTACCTAGAATTATTATGGAAATTATTTATAATAATTATTTTTATTACCTATAACTTTTTGACCGACATTTTCATTAACTTGATCTTGATCTGAATTGCTATTATGTTGTAATTTTATAATTTCGTTATTAGATGCAGCAGTTGTTGTTGTTGTTGTATTTTCGCTAGGGCTTTTTAAATTCTCATTCTCTTTAATATTTTTAAAATCTGTATTTGTTAATTCTGATGCAGATGTTACAGCTGAAGTATTTTGGTAAGATGGCTCGTTGATTTCTCTCTCATTTTTACTATCATTATCATTATTACTAACTGGCATATTGGGACTCGGTGGCGTTATAGGCCGTTCATTAAATTTCGAGGATTGGTCTGTCAATGAACTGGGACTGGACGTAGTTGGGCTTGCTTGTTATAGGAAAAAATATATAAAAAAAGCAAAACATATCACTCTCATGCTTTAAGCAAGTGTTTTATTATTAGTTACAAATAAAAATAATTCATGTTTATTTACAAAAATATGTGTAATTTAAGAAGTTAATTACTACATAAAGGCATTCCGTCACTGTAAAAAGCTTATTTATTTCTGCATTTACTGAGGCAAAACTGCCATAGTATAAATGACACCAAATATAAATATGTTAGAATTTAAATTACATATATCTTCGCTTTTATTTTCATGACTTGAAAAGATTATGTAAGGTTGCCCTCAAAGCATATAAGTAAATACATATGCATGACAAACTATATATATATTATCACGCAAATTGCTAGTACTACTGTTAACTGAAAAACATTAAGTTTGTACGGAGTCTGTTGATAATTTGAAAAATATTAATTAGTTTATAGACTAAAATATTATATATTTTATTAAACCGGCTAAATTAATTTTTGGAAAATAATTTAACAGAAAACAGCTTAATATAATAATATTATATTAATCGTGGTTCTACACAATATTAAATTAATTCTTTTTTTTAAAAAAAGTTAATTACGAAATATCAAAATATGTTCTATAAAATATTACGATTTTTCTGCATTCTAGAGAATCAGTGAATCCAAAATCAGCATGTTTTTGTCTGTAGTTCGAGTTTTATGTTAAAAATAGCCTTTCTTTTATACAAGAAAAATGGTAAATAAAGTTCGGTTTTAAAACAATTTTATTAGGTTTATGCATAACCACTGTTCAGTATTGGTCTTGGATGTGGTTTAAAGTTGGATATATCCAAATAATTGGGTGGTTCCAGTAATTTGAAATTAAATAGAATTGGTTGACTCTACATATTTTGAAAATTCTGATTCTCAATAAAATGCAAAATATTTTGAGGTTCTTGAAACTTCAAATAATAAGTTAAGATCTTCCGTTATCACGTGAAATTTTACTACAAAAGGCTGTATTAGCATGAATAAATTAATTTTTATTATGTATTAGGCTACCTGTACGGTGTATAGTTGAGATATTTCGTTATGTATTCATAATACATGCGCGTGCGCGTTATAATAGTAACATTACATTTAGATAAATGGAATGTTTGTTTAAATAAAATTTCAAATTAGTTACAATGACAATAGCAATACCGACATCAGTTTTATTGTAAATTGCAATATAGATTATATTTAAAAAAAAAAAACTAATATATTCCTATGTTAATCATGCGCATCACACGATATCAAATCATTAATTAATTATATTAAGAATATTAATATAATTATTTTTTTAATAAAATACATACGACTGTTAGCATTGGTTGATCCATTTGTAATTTGATTGGTGTAGTTACTGTTGTTGTTCGACTTAGCAGGAGTAGTGGAAGATATTTTAGTGGGATTAACTAAACAAAATAGATAACATAAAATAAAATGATTTGGTTTAAAAAAAAAAATATTTTTAATATACTTGTTGATTTCTTTAAAGAATATGTACCCCGTTGAGACTCTGTCGCCAATTTGTCAACGATAGCTTCCAAATCGGTATAAATCTGTATTAAAAATTTATGTTCTTTTATTTATATTTATTTTTAAATTAAAGAATTTCTTTACTTTTTCTGTTTCAGCATGAAATACTTGTTCTGATGCAAAGAGTGTTTGTAAATTTGTAACCAAAAATAATACTCTTGAATCAAAAAGTGCTGGTAATTCATCATGTAGTTCTGTATTTAGTATTTCATATGTTCGACGAGCTTCTTCGAGTTGCTCTCTGCCTTTCGTTATCTAAAAACAAATACATCAAATTATTAAATATTTTAATACAATAACAATGAGGAATAAGGAACCTTAACATCATCTTTACGTTTCGATGCATTTGCTTGTAAATTTTGAAATGAATGTCGTTGACTGTCATAATCAATTAGTTTTCGATTTCTTTTTTCAACTTTTTTCTATTGCAATACAAAAAAATAATAATAATTAATATTTTTTTTTTGTATAAAGAATATACAACCTTCATTTCAGGAAACTGTGCTGAATAAGTATTAAGTGGTATCAAAACTTGGTCACCTAATTTATGAGAAAAGTCTTGCCAAAGTGTTTCTGTTGAATTTACTTGTGCTAAAAGTGAATCGTATCCACTCCATTGGGGTTCATAAATTTCGCAAATGGCATCCATTAACGATTTAGATGCCATTTGAACAGCTAAAACAAATATTAAAATATATTATATGATAAATAATTTTTGATTATATATATATATATATATTGTTAGTCAAATACCTCGAACACATCTTATGTAATTATTAAATTCTTTTTGTAATTTAATGGCACTACTTTGTTGGCGACTAAAATTTTGTAAATGATCATCAAAGATTTCATCTGCAGTTCGATCAACTTTTCCCAAATTTTGTAAAATCTATATAAAAAATTAAAAATTTGTGTCAATTATTTGAGGAACTACAATTTTTTTTTTTTCAAATGTAATTTTAGCAAGTAAGATTGTCTTAAAACAGTGCAAATTATCGCGTGATTTATTCATAGTTGCGTAATTTATAATTAAATTATAACATCTCTGCGTTTGAAAATTATGTTATCAATTCCCTTCACAATTTTAATTTATATATTTTAAGAAAGTAAATTTAGAAGGCAGTAATAGTCTAAAATAAAAATAATAGCAATTATAATTAATTTTTGTAATTCATAACTAGAACTTAGTTGGAAGATAACCGCATCGGTTTAAAGGTAAGTTTATTTGTTTGCGGTAAATAATTTAGATGGTAAAGTTTGGTATTTGATGAATTTTGGTTAACTTTAGAGTTTAGTTGTATTTGCTACGCTAATATATTGAGAACATTTAATTTCATGTTTTGTTTTAATATTTTAATAATTGATATCAGTGATACCGAAAGTAAGAAATTATAATTAAAATAATTTATCTACGATGTTATCTAAGATCTATAATGACATACTTTTCGAAATTCATCAACTACGCATTTTATACTCGCGGTTTTGTAGATATCTTGATTATTTATAATCATAGCGTAAAATTTCAGAGCAATTTTTCATAGATTTCATATTATTTAATCTCTTCATCTTTTTTGAGGAATTTTTATCTTTTAATTACTTAATATTTTAAGAAAATTAAAATAAAAAATATTTTATTTTTCTGAAATTATATATAATTTTGAAATTAAATTTATTATTTTCAGGGTTAATGTCTCGGTATTCAAAAATTATTATGTAAAGTTATATACTTAACAATGGCATACTATTAGAATTTGTTGACAAAATTAATTGTCAAACAATGATTTACAATTGCATTGCAACATTCTCTAACACTGTCGATAAATTTTTTTTCTTTTAATTTTGCTTTCTCCATTCCACAAATATATAATTTTATGTTCCCATTACTCGAATATAAAAAATAAATAAAACTCGCCCATGTACCAAATCATAAGAAAAATTAGGAGCTAGCAATAAATATTTTTAGTATTATATGATGAGATTATACCTATAAATAGTTTTGAAAGCTTATTTTAGTTGAAATTTTCTCCGAGCGGAATTTTAGGTTTTTGTTTTTTATTCTAATTTCCATACAACTGGAGATTATGAATAAATTTATATATAGAAATATTTATAGTTTTATTTGAAATATATATTGACTACAAAATCTAAATTAGTACAAATTTAATCTTTTTATTTAAATAAAACTTTCTCTGGATAGATTTTTTTTTTTTTTTTTTAAATAAATTAAAATAATTAATAATTTATTTATTGAAATATACGCAGAATCTTGTAAGTTATATAAGGAGTTCTACAACCTACAACATTTTTTTGCAAAATTACAATATGAGACGACGAAAATATTCTCTTGTGTGCTTAAAAAACTATATAGGAAATTCGAATAAAAATAGAATTTTTCGATGCCGCTGACAAAACCCCAGAAATAGCAGCAAAAATTTGTTCATATTTCTTTTTCTATTATGAAAAAATAAAAATAAAAAATGCAATAACTTCTGGTAATGGAATTAAAATACATCATATATACATAGAGCTGACAAAAGTAAAACTAAATATGTAGTACGCCGCACTCGAAATTCTCTTGATATTTTTATTATTGACTAACTAATGTATGATAATTAATTAGAAAAATATATACATTAATATGAATATAGCAATAATATATGAAGAAATAGTATTACTTTTATACAGAGTGGCACAATAGGTAGTATACTTTTATAAACATTATGCTAATTTTCATATGGTATATACGACAATTCCTCTAAAAACACAACAAACCAGCGATAAAAATTTTATGTCAATTTATATGATATGTAATATGTAAATTAATCTGTATCAATTAAAGATAATAATCGCATTTTTTAAAAAAGAAATTTAGAATTTAAGGATGTAGATTTGTTTAGTTTTTTATCAACATAACTAACTTTAATATTTCATATTTTATGGCTATTATATGATTTGTTTTGTATAGAATTTGTTGTGATACATGTATATAATAAATAATCCAAATTGGTTAACTAAAGCTATATAAATATTAACATAGTATATTATAAATTGTTATATTTTTTTTTGTTGTACAATATATACATTCTAAAAAGCAATTGTTAAAAAAAATATTATATGTAGTATAGATCAGTTAACACATAATATATTACTTAAATTTATAACACCCTAAACAAACATTGATGAACCAATAATTTGCATTAATATAATATTCTACTATTAATTTTCACATAATGTAATGAAATATAATCACTACCCACTAGTTACTTGTCTGTAATTGGAAACTAAAGCAATAATATCACACTTTAGAGTTGCTCGCGAGCGTAAAGATAAAGCAAACATTGCGTAACCAGATTTTGTCTTTTAAATATAAAAACAATTCACATGATGATTTCATTAATGTATACAGTAATGAATACTAACTTTTGGGACACTCTGCATATAGTTTAGCATATGAATAAAAACACTTACATTTATTATATAAAATATATATATATATAAGAATTTACTTTTTAATATATCTATTATAATAAAAATTAAACTATATTTAATTTTGTACTTTCTGTAAAGTTTCTAAACCTGTTGTAATTTCACCTGTTTTCTCTTTTTGAAGTAATGCAATTTACCGCCCACAAACAAGTTAACAATTTAATATTTTATAGGATTTGGGCAAGATAACATATATTTAATAAATACAACCATGTTTTACCTTTTCTTTGGCACGTCCTGCATGTTTCGAAACTGATTTAGCTAACAAAGTTCCTTTCGATTCAGCCATTTTTCACACCGAATTTACTGTGCACTGTGATTGTAAATTAAATGTGATAAATTGTGTGAATGTGACCAGCGTTGGCAATATTTTTTTGGGTCAAATATCTGAAACACAATGTAACCGAAGCAGCGACGACAGCAACACCGATTCATTTTGACAATAACGCTACAGCATAGCAGCGTACAACATCAACGTTGCAGCATTTCATTTTAAATTTCAGACTAATTTACAAAATTCAAATTAAAATATAATTAACAAAGTATATATTATTTTCGAAACATTTATATGATTCCTATCCTGCAAGTTATTCAAATATTAGAAAACTTGCAGTTTAATATGTATTATAATATAATTTGTATTTAGTTTTGTCTATTAGATAAATTATTTATTAAAAGGCCAATGAAAGGTGTTACTTATTACAGAACATCACTATATGCAATAGATAGAGGGTGGGTTTTTATTTGCAGAGTCTATATTTATTATAGACATAATAGTCTTTTTATATAATTTTTATGGAAAGATTTTATATCTTGGATTCGTTTATAATTTTGTCATCCTATCTCTCCATATTATTAGTTCATTTTTAAAAAGTGGCGATAAGTTTTGGAAAATACCAAGAAACTGTTTGTGTGTTATTGAAGTAGAACTATTTTTTAGAAAAAAAGCACGTTATTTATACTATTTATTAATATTTTGTTTAAATCTGCAAATTTTTACAATCTTTGTAATTCGCGAGTTTCAGCAACTTCAGATGGCGGAAGCTGACATATGCCACCTATTTTGTTTTAAAAACATTTTAAAAGTAATAAAACAGTTAGAAATATTTTATTTTTTGCTGATGTTTATTAGTCTTTGTGGCTCTCCGGGGACACTTCCGAGAAGCATACATGTACACGCGCTGTTAAGATAAATTTGCAGTTAGGGAGAAATGATTTTTTTAAATTATGTATAATTTTTTTTTAAATGTAATGCATTCATTAGAGGGAATTTGTGGGTAAAATAACCTCATTATTCAAACCCTGGCGGCGTCATATAGTACCATTATCTGTTAACGTCATCTTAAATTATTGTGACCGGAAGTACAGCCTTCTCTGCCTACTGTAATATTTATTTCATATGCAAATCAATAAAATACATTTTCAAATATTAAATCATGAATAACGAATAATTTTTTTTTTTTTTTTAAAATATGGTTCATAAATTATGGTACCCGCAATTGGAAATGTAATCATACCTATTTCAATTTCCCGTTGATACCTTTTTTGATAAAAGTCAAACTGTATAACATAATACAAATTAAAACATAAAAAGAATTCATTCATTTTATTTTTTATTTTAAATTTACTACTTTTAAAACTAATTATTTATTTTTATCTGATACTTTACATCTTGAAGCTTTGGCTTAGCTTCTTCTAGAAAGTTGGGTTTAATTGTCTGCTTTTGCTATCCTGCATAATATTGCGTTTTTTTGTAAATGCCACATGCGACTAATTATAACGTATTTTTGTAGTAATGTAATTAACAAAAAAATATTTTGGATGCAAATTGTTGTCAATGCAAGCTACATTTTTGGCGTTTACACACATAATTTTTTCTCATATGATGGATTTATATTTTGACGTTAACATTGTCAAATAAGTGAAGAAAAGAAACAATACAATAGCGATACAAATAAAATAATCTGTTGTTTTTCGAAACAAATATTTATATTAGTTTTACTTTTTTAATACATTTTGTAGCAATGATAGAAAAATTACAAAGTGAAATAAAAGCGTCAAATTAAACAATTGTGTATTACAAATTTAAATTGCCATTCTTAATAGTTAAGTGATATAACTTGTATGTGTGTAATACAAAATCATGAGATTGGATGAAATAGTAAAATGGTAAATTTTTTTGTAAATGTTTTATTATAACATATTAAGTTCTGTTTTGTATTAGGTATCAAAGAAAGGTTGGTAACTATGATAAGCAGCACTGGGAGAATACTGTAGAACAAAAAATACTTAGTGGTTTTACTGGAGTAACACTTAAAACAACCAAATTGAAAACAGAATTTATAGATGTAGATCTTGTAAGAGGTACGTACGTAAACTGATTTACATGTTTACTTTAAATAACTAAAATTTTCTAAATTTTAGGTTCTACTTTTCCAAAAGCAAAACCCAAACAATCTTTGATTACTGTAATACGTTTCGCAATATTAAGATATTTATTTCTACCCATTTTCTCAAAATGGTGGGTCTCGCAAACATCTCCAAAAATTTTTGTAATTCTTTTATTATTATATATTACGCAAATTATAAATTTTGGAATATATTGTTTTTATATACAACATGTAGCATCTGAAGTGGGTTTATATTAGATAAGTGTTATAATCATAATCCCCTATTTTTATTTTAAAATTTCAGGAAATAATTTCTGTTTCTGAACTTTTTATACCAATGGCACTAAGTTTAACATTAAGTCTTATTCATTCGCAAATTGTCGCAACTAGTTCATCTAGTAGCACAAGTTCCAAGCGAAAGAAGTTTTTTAATAAAAATGGTAAACAAAGGGAAACAATCAGAAAGCGTAAAAAATTGGTCAGGTACGTAAAACAATTCCCATGTAGTTATTATAAGACAGTAAATACTGGTGCTGACGGTCTTGTATACACAAGTACATATACACAAATTTAAAATAATCAATATTAAATTCTATTTAATATTCAGTTAACTAAATATTAAATAAATTAACATCCACTAACGCTGTACTTTATACCTTAACAAGCTTCCTGATATATATTACAATTTTACATATAAACACATATAACTTAATGGGTCTATTATACGTTATTTTTTTTTAGAACACGAAATAGTGACCCGGATATTACTAATCCGAAATTTATGTGCCGTAAAGTTAATATCAAACACAATATATTAAATAATGTAAATAATAACGTACCAGATATGTCGGCAAGCCATATAACAAAATTAAATCAATTCAACGAATCTGTTGCCAAGGAATTGAAACCTGATTTTGTAAGTTCTAATGAATCTAGCATAGACATATGTAAAAAAAGAAATGTAAATTGGGATTTGCCAATTAAAAATTATGCTCTGGAAAAAGATATCAATTCTTCTAAATTTGATCAAAAATCTCTCGAAAAGATAGCCGATTCTAAAAACGAATCTATTATGAATTTAAGTGATATACTTGATAATAACCATGTTACAGTAAAAGAGTCTAACGACGATTTGTCAGCACCTTTAGCAAAAAAGAAAAATAAATCATATCTAGGAACTGGTGAAGATGACGGTTTCGAAAGTTTGAATGGTAAAAGTTCAAGTGGTGAAGAGAACCAACTTATAAATCGGGGATTAATTCAGATTGATAATGTAAGCTCCAATGAAACTGTTCTTCGCAAAAGCAGTGAAGATAAAGGACTCTTTGAAACTTATAAAAATGATTCTGAACAAACGCTAAGAAAGAGACGAGTATTCCCTATTCCCGCGAAATCTGATTTGAATAAGCGAAATTTATCAGTAACATTTGACACTGTGAATAAAATTGCTGATCTAAATAAAAATATATCACCTGCCAGATCTGTAGAAAGTAGTGATATTGATGAAGAAGATAACATAATTTCTAGTCCATCATCGGTTTCAAATGCATATACTGAATGTACAACATCAGCAACGGAATGGCTTGGAATTACTACAAATAGTAATTTGATATTCTTCACCATTAAAAGATTTCAAATTAACTTAATTCTAATTAATAGGTGACGAATGTAGCTATAGCTCTGAGTTGGAAAATTCTGATTATCAGCAAAACGTATCTGATAATGACAGTGATTTTGAACATGATTATACACCAAACGTTATTTTGAATCCTTGTGGCACTAGTGATAGAAGTAAGTTAATTTTTATTATTTTCTTGATTATAGTATATAAACATAATAATATAGTTTTAAACCTACTTTAAATTTCCAAATGTAATTGCGAGGCCCATCTCACATTAAATTGAATATCTTCAATTATCTAATTATATATATATACTTATTTTGTATATACATTAATTATTCTCTGTGCAAAATGTTTTTGTATATTTAGACAAACTTAGATTTTTATGAGTATTCAGGTATTCATATTCCGATGAAAAATGGATCAATAAATTTAGAACCAATTTTTTCGCTTCATAAAAAGGGATATTACCGCAATATGAAGTCTACATTTGATAAATTCGATCCTAAGCAAAATAAAAATTGTATTTTGGGTCGAATTTAATTTTGCTTTTTTAAATATTGTCTAAAAAGGAAATGCAATCATAATTCTTGGGCTGAAATTTCTAATAATCTAAAAAAATTTAAATTAAAAAACTTTTGGGCCGAATTTAGTGTTCTTTAAACCGAAATTCCCATTTCAGTTGGGTCGAATTACCAGAGCCCAGAGCCAAACAATTCATTCATTTAATTTTTTAGCAATCTAAATATAATTTTACAAAAAAAAAAGAATTTTTAATCAGTAAAATAATAAAAAAAAAAATTTTTAGTTAGCTGCACCATTTGGGATTGTCATGAAATAAAAAAGGCTGAAATGTCAGTACTAGATATATCGGCGTGCATTATTGAAAAAGTTGAAGCTATGCCGGAAACTTGTGATTATATTTACATAGGTTGTACCTTTTCTATTCTTCTTACTGTTATACCAACTTTTTACAGACTTTGTGAGGTAATTATTGGAAAAAAATCGTATTTGTAGGTAGTAATCTAACATAATTTCATAATTTTTTATAGGCTACCATTGATTCTGCTGAAGTTAATTATTTTGATATTCCACATTTATTGTGGCAAAAAGCATCTTTTTCATTTCTAAGGATTTTGCGTTTTGCATTTGGGGAATCAAATTTAGAGAGAACTATTTTAATTATTGGATTTTTTCAAAGATTGGTTTTAACATTTTTACTGTTCTTCTTGCTGACAGTTGCAGAGCGAACTTTTAAACAAAGGTAAGTTATATTTTTTCAATTGAACAAATTATTATATTAATAATATTATTTGAAGAGTTTATTGACTTACCTACAAAATTTATTAAAACATGTATTTTTAAGATTAACTGGTGTTTTTTAATGGTATAATAGTACACATAGTTTCCGCTGAATTTGAAGTATTTCATAGATTATACACGAAATTTAAGCTATAAATGTTCATATTTGAAAACATTTACGATTGGTATTTGTAAAAGTTAAAATGTTTATGTTGTTGTCGTTGAGAAATTTGTTAGTTTATTGAAAAAATAAATAAATTGAAAATCTAATAATATGACAATAAGAAATGAAGAATTGGGAACAAAACACTTTTTCATCGTGAATTTTTTATCGCGCTAATATTCGCTAGCATATTTTATGGCGGATGAAAATTCTGTTTTTTTATTTTATTTTTGGAACAAATTATCTTTTGCGTTTGTTCCTGTTCGATAAAATGTTTTGTTTGATATAAACAAAACATTTTATCCCCTGTTTTGTTTGATATAAATGTTGATATAATTTGTATGATATAAATGTTCTTATGTTAATCTGACATGGAATCAATTTCTATACACACTTTATACTTATAAAAACGGTAATTTATTCAATGTTATTTGCAACAATTATACAAATATTTTGGTGCCACAACATTTGACAAAATTGTATTTCGCCTTTGAAAGTAAAGAGATGCCTAGCATCTTAGTATCCTGGTTCAATGTCAATGTCGTCGGTGATTGGTATTTATCAAAGTAAATCTGATGGTTTCAATAATTAATTTAAATAATAATTTAAATTACATGTGGTATATAAGTTTAATTTTAATATTTTCGTATGGTACATAGCGTTTACATAATATGGTATTATAGGAACTAATTTAATTTGTTTTTCTTTATACTCAAAAAAAGTATATAATAGAATTTCTAAAATGGGAGTAATTTTGCTATAAATGTATATCTATAATTTTGCTATAAATATTAAATACTGTAAGGTAATACCATGGGTGCAAACTACAGTAAAATAATCTGAATATCTTCACAGTATACCAGAAATTCTTAAAGAGATTAGAAGAGATCCAAAGTACATATACGAAATGGTTATATACTATCGAAAATAACTATTATAATTACAGATGTAGTAACGCTACTACGATTTTAAAATATATATTATATCACAGATGCTTCTTGTTAATATATCAAGTTATAAGTGCTCAAACTTATTTATTAAAATACAAATGTTTATATTGATTCATATTGACATTATGGAATTATGGACTGCTACAATAGATGCTGTAACAATCGTGTAAAAAATATTAAGGAAGTACACAAATCTACTGATCAATCAAGTAATTTCAACTATAATTTAATTATTCTAAAAAGTAAGAAGAATTTTAGACATTAAAACATACAAGAGCTCGAAAATATGGAGCACAATATCAGCCCAATATTTACAATTTCAAAGCTTGGAAGTACTTGGAAAGGAAAATAACAGAAAATAATATGCAACAGTGCATCAAAGGAAATAATCATCTATGAAAAATTAGTAACTACTTGCAAATTATTAGAAAATAAAGAAAATAAAATATTTTACAACTGATGGTTTCCTTTATTTAGCTATAAAAATCTATAATTTTATTAACAATTGGTTACCCAGTCAGCTCGATTAAAAGACTGTTTAAACTATGGCTTGTAGAACAAAACACGTTAAAATGGGTTGCGCTGAACAGTTGTCTTCACACCAAACTGTTCTGGAGTAACCCCAATGCTAAACAATCAAGAAATATTCTGAACATGACTAAACCCATGCTCAGACTGTACACAGGAACGGTCACGGGGCATTTACTATTACGTAAACATGCCGGGCGACTCAGAATGACAACTGAAACAGCTTGTAGGGGCTGTTTTGAGGATGACGAGACAGTTGAACATCTTTTATGTCACTGTCCTTATCTGTGTAATAAAAGGTTAAAAATTTTCGGTTCCTATTTTATAGGGGATTTAATAGAATTAAGCAGTGTAAAACCTGCGAAGTTGACAAACTTTATGAAAGAAGTGGGATGGCACGATTCGTGGTGAAAATGGTCAACGTTTCGTAAGGGGGTACAACGGACCGTACGGTCTAGGTACTTGGTTTGGTCGCTTCCATTCCCCCCTTCTCAAACCAACCAACCAACCAACAATTGTGTTTTTATCTGTTCAAAATAATTCAATATTATATTTTATTTTAAATAATTATCATATAATGAAGAAAACGAAATAATTAAAACATCATTATTTTACAATTCGGTTGTATCTTATATGCACCCTTATATATATGTCCAACTCGTACACAATCATATATTCTTTTTTTCATCGTATACTTATACTTACGTATACTTATACTAGCGTAAATTCAAATTAAACAAAAAAAAATTAGAAAACGTTTCGCAAACTATGTACATAGGTAGATAGAAGAGCTTTGTTTAAAAAGACATGATAATATAAAATGTATATCAAAGATCAACAAGCCATTAAAAAGTTGAATTAATGTCCCCATTAAAATGGGGGAAGAAAATTAGAATCGCCCATAATATGCAGGATTAAAAAATTCGAATGTATTTTAATCAAAAAAATGTTTATTTGATGTAATTAATTTTTCGTATATCAATTCTCGTTAAATGGGATTTCGAAAAGACTGTAAGTCTTAAAATAGACTGAAAGCATAGATATAACATACTAACTACAAATTGTTAAGGTAGTTTTATAATTTTAAAATTTAAGTACCTATATGAGAATATATAAATAGAAAATGGCATATTAAATATAGTTGAATTTTCACTTTCAGAAATGATCGCGTTGGAAATTACGACATATATTCACCGGGGTAGAATTAATAAATTAAAAACCCTAGAATACTTATGGAACCAGTTGGGCAATGTATTTTGTACCAGTACTCGAGGACAGTACTTACAAACATATGAATGCCTGACATGCAAGTAACAAAAACTTGTACAAAACATTTTTATAGCTAATTTCTAAAGCCAGAAAAATTTCAGCTAAAGAGAAGTATTTATTCATAAAATAATATTAGATAAGAGATATCAAAGCACAAATTTCAGATCTACAATACAAAATTTTCATAGTAGACGGTTAAAAAGGGAACATAATATAGTGGGAAAAGTAAGTAGACTTTTATTTCGTACTAAGGATGATGAGAAAAATATATTTTAAAATTGTTAGATATAAATGGAGTGATATAAAAACAATATAATTTTAATTATAAAAAATATAAATTTTGGGGGGCACAACAACCCATTAAAGTGTTGTATTGTGACATGCCACGGGATATACCTCGAATGGCATTATGACTCGTCAGGAAGAGTGTCTACTGGTATATGGACGTACATCCGCCATATTCTTCAATTTATGCCAAGGACTTCTTTATTTATAATCTTATAAAGGTTGAAACTTTCTTACAATTTGTAATGGATTTACTCCTGAGAGCCATCTATAGCCTTTCGTTCTTTTGCTAAGTGATTGAATTGAATGTAATTTACATCCTGGAAACTATCAAATCATAGCACGCAATTTTATTACATGTTTTCCAGATCTGGTTATAGCGAAATTATGTAACCGCAGTTAAGTGCTTATAAAAATGCATGTGATATTCAAATTATAAATCAATTAAATTTATAGGTAGAACACTAATTTTATAGTCGCCGTTCATCCAGCACAGATTTCAACAGTTTTTCAAAATCTTTTTACTTACTAAAATAACGAATTTCATACCATATTAATTGAGGTTAACTATTTACCGCCTAGCAATATAATTTTTTTACTAAAATGAATATATTTTCCATAGTTAAAAATTTAAATTAAATATTTTCATAATTTTCAGATTTCTTTATGCAAAACTTTTTTCTCATTTAACATCATCTCGAAGAGCAAGAAAATCATCTTTACCACATTTTCGATTAAATAAAGTTAGAAATATTAAAACATGGCTTAGTGTACGCTCATATTTGAAGGTGTTATATTAATAATAATTTTTTAAAATTAAAATATAATAATTAATAATTTATATAGAGAAGAGGACCTCAAAGATCAATTGATGTGATAGTATCAGGTGCTTTTATTTCTACACTATTGTTACTATCATTTCTTAGTGTTGAATGGTTAAAAGATTCTGGACAATTACATACTCAATTAAATTTAGAGGCTCTGTTATGGTCTAGTACAGTTGGAATATTTCTATTGCGATTCATGACTTTAGGCAATAAAATAAATCGAAAGTATAGAAGTATATCAGTATTAATAACTGAACAAATTAATTTGTATTTGCAAGTAAGTATTATATATATATGTGTTGTTGTATTATATTTATATTATTATTTTTTTTTATAGATTGAACAAAAGCCACAAAAAAAAGAGGAATTAATGGTATCAAATAGTGTATTAAAGTTAGCTGCTGATCTCTTAAAAGAATTAGAATCACCATTTAAAATATCAGGGTTAAGTGCGAATCCATACTTATATACTACAATTAAAGTAGTAATTATGTCTGCACTTTCTGGTGTACTGAGTGAAATGTTAGGATTTAAATTGAAATTACATAAAATTAAAATTAAATAATTTTCAAATATATAATTAATATGGATAATTATTTATGAACTCGAATGTTATATATTTGTAAGAACAAAAAAAAAATCATTTGACTTTATTAACATTACGGCGACAAAATGACTGAGTTTTTTTTAACATTATTGTATAAATAAGAAGGTTTCATGAATTTGAAACCTTATTAGATTTATTTAAGTGCAAATAAAATAAAATTAGTTGAATTAATTATGCATTTAAATAAATATGAGTTGAATTATTTATTGACCACATCGCTCCATTCCCTGCAAACTAAAACTAAGAGTATATTTAATAACACATTTAAGTGCGGAATTATATCTGTATTCTCGCTGAAGTAAAATTAAATTCATTTTATTCCTACAGCAGTATTAAAATGACTAAATTCTTGCAAATAATGATTGCTGTGGATCTTTAGTTCATAATTTGATTATGATGGTTCGGTTTAAGGTTAACTTCCTCTAGGTTTAGGAAGCAGTTAAATCATTTTGAGCATTGAATCATATTTGCATTAATAATTTGAATGATTAGGTGTGTTAATTACAACACGCTGTAATGGCTTTTAATAGTAAAACATTTGGTTACAACCGATAACTTTTTTCCCAGTCATAAAATCATATTACATATTACAAATTTTATTACTGGTACTCATTTAAAGTATATAGATATTTAGAACTGGAAACATTACTTTATAACACAATACCACCTCTGTCCCTATTGCAGATCTGTATTTGTTAATAATTTAATATGCAGGTTTAAAAATTTAAATCAATTATGTTATAGAAAATCGTGCCAATTTGGGAGAAAGTTATTACTAATAAACTCTGGTCTTTGAAATAGATATTCTGTTGGTTGTAATAAAGCTATAATTAAAAAAACTTAATTTATATCATTTTTCTAATATAACAAATAACAACTAAATTAAAGAAATTTTTGAAAATAAATTAATTGATTGTTTTTTTTCTGATTTTATTTTCTGTTGTTGTTATACTAAAATATATATTTTTTAGTTTTAGTTTTTTAATTTAATTGTAATCAATGAACACTTAATACCAATACCTTCTTAACTTGTCCGAATAGATAAATAAATAAAGGTATTTCTTAATTGTAATTTGTTTGTAACTATAGCTTTCTTTAATTATATTATATACATAATGTAAATATTTTGCGGAACTGAATTAATATCACTTTAAAAACCTATTCAAATTTTAGGAATAGCTCTTCAAAAAAGATATTATATATAAAATTCATAATAAATTATTATTAGTAGTAATACAAATCGGGTTCAATTTTTTTTACATAACTAGCATAAAAAGTATAATTAAAGAAGAAAAATGAAACTAAATATGAAAAAAAAAAAAAAAAAATTGTTATATAATGTTCTAAATTAAATTATTTTTTTTTGTTATGCAATTTATAATATTACAAAATTATGTAATTATTTAGATTAACATAAATGATTTTCATGTCTGTTTTACATGTTGAATAGGTGGTGCAGGTGCTGGCTTAAAACATTGTAGTAAGAAAGCTGTGTATAATAAAAATCCAACTGCTATTGTTAATAATGCATACATGAATATATTTAATTCTGGTTGACGAAAACGATTTTTACGTAACCATTCTAGCACTTCTTCTTCAGATAATAAATCACCTATAGATATTTTAATTACATAATCATTATAAATTGATATAAGATGTATAAACTAATAACATTGTACGTACCTCTATAAATGCTTGGAAACCTTCTTCTGAAATAAACAAGAGCTGGTAATTTTGTTACTCCCCATTTCTTAGCATATCTAGAGTCTGCCATTTTAACAAATGTAATATCAAGATTATCAGTTTCACTATCAATATTTTCTAATTTTTCTAAAGCTGTATTACTTTCTGGGTGGTTGTGTTCATCTGCAAAAAAAGGAAATATATTTTTTTGGAAGAAATAATTTTGAATTCAACACAATCACGTCTTAATAATAAAGTTTGTTATCAAATTCACAACCTGGAAGTGAACTTTATTCTTTTAGCGAGTAAAAAATATAGAAATTATATTATTCAATTGAGATTCAAGTTAGTAAAGAAATGTCGCGACGTGTCAACATTTTGGATGCAGTTAATTTTTAGCTACAAATAGTATAGTTTGGCAAGAGAATAACAAGAAATTAGGATTTGCTATTTAAACCCATTGAAATTATTTATTATACGAAAATCAGTCAATTGAATTAGGTCGTAAAACCTAGTTATAATATTTTGTAGATATTACGCTCTCAGACAATTTCATTTCCAAAGTCACTTGCTACCCAAATATTTGGAGTTACACAGA
Source organism: Rhamphomyia laevipes (assembly GCA_963920725.1). Taxonomy (NCBI): domain Eukaryota; kingdom Metazoa; phylum Arthropoda; class Insecta; order Diptera; family Empididae; genus Rhamphomyia; species Rhamphomyia laevipes. The sequence goes on from OY987259.1 coordinate 35,057,796, forward strand.
TGTGAGCTCTTTCCTATCTACAATTACTTATGGGTTTCGACCAGCGTGGTACTACCAAAAGTTCAAAAATATCACTAATAACTGCAAATTCTATGTTAATCGGTTCAAATTCGCTCTAGATCGTGGTCTGGTCCACGTACATAGTGCCGATATGAGCAGTGCTGACGCTGTGCTATCAGTAATAAAAAAGCACAGTGTCAGAATTGCTCATATCCTATATACGTAGCCTAACTCATAACAGAGGAAAAACTATACATTTTTATAAGGGTCTTCCAACATATTAAACCCATTAATATATATTTATACTCGTTTAAAGTGATTGCGGATCGAAAGGCTTATATATACTGTGTTATATTTTGACCTGATATTTATAAACTTTTATTTACGTATACGGTATACCCGGTATACCAAATAAATCCTAATTCCTATATAAAATGTAAATAATATTATATTTTTTATAAGAAATGACCATAAATTTGAATACAATTTTTTAAAATTCTTATTATATACTTACAAAAATAAACAGTTATAAATTCATTTTCTTCCAGAAGTTTATCAAGCATCTTACGATTGACCTCTTCAATTTCATTTTTAATTTCAAATACATCTTGAGATGTAAGCCATGTAAGAATTTTATCATGTTGGTGTAAATCACCATCATAAAGTACAGGAACTTGTTTCCTAAAATTAATTATTATCTTATTATGAATGTCCATAAAAATATCCTAATACCTATAGTAAACTAATGATGGAATATTAACTATTTCATATTTTTGTATAGCCTCATGGCTGGCAATTTTTACAAAATCTATACCAAACATATCTGCTTCACCATCAATTTCTTCAAGTTCTTCTAATATTTCTGCACAGTCTGGGCATTCTTCGTCATCTAATTTTTTTGATATGTTATAAAAATTCTTTAAAATTAATATTTTTCTTACAAAAAAATACAACTAAAAGCGGTGACTCATCCATTAGACGTTCAAGCATTCGATCATTAACTTCTTCAATTTCATCTGCTAATTCCCTATTGTCATCATCAATTAGCCATTCCAAAACAGATTGTTCATTTTGTAAATCTCCTTCAAATAGCAAAGGATTTCCATTTCTAAAGTACACTAATGCTGGGAATGTTTTAATTGAATAACGTTTTGCCAATTGGGGATCTTGAATTTTCACCATATGAATACCAAAAACGTCACATTCATCATCGACCATTTCTAATCCTTCTAAAATTTGATCGCATATATTGCAATTGATCTTATCTATAGTAAATTTAATAGATAAATATATAATTTGGTTACGTTTTTAATGAAATTTAAATTATAAATACGAGTATAATGTACAGTTATAGTCCAAAATAACTGTCCAAAATAAATAAAGTAACAATATTAAGTATGTATAGTAATGTCATTATCAATAGAAATGGTGAAAATGATGTCAAGTTTATTCTATTCATTCTTAATAGAATCCAGTAATTGTACCACGTTAAATCTTGGTTACTATACGATTGTCAGAATTCGAGATGCCTCAAACAACAGTTCATATTATTTTTTATCTCATAATATCATATTTCGATAAAATTCAAGTACTACTTTTTTGAAAATTCATATCGTCTTATGTCTTACACGAGTAAATAATAATCGAATGTATTTAATTAAAAAAAAAAACTATTTTTTAATATTATTCAAATCAGTTTCGCGAAACACCGCGGAACGTAAAGTGCCACCTTTTTTCAGTAAATTTAAAGAAAATTCTGTAAAAAGACGATAAATCTATTTGTTTTTGTAATATTGTGGAAAACGCCGATAAAATTTCTTTTCCTGATGTACCACTTAATTGTAACTCAAATTGATTTTACCGGTTAACACGATTAACACACGATTTACACGATTTGCTTTTACCGATTCACTCGAACGAGACATACAGTCATATCAGAAAAGTTCACGATTATAGCTTATTTTTGGATTTCCCGCGTATATTATCCATCATAATTTATGAAGTTTGAATTTAGAAAGTCACAATTGTATTCCTCTTCAATCTTAAAAAAATTAATGTTAACATAATGACAAGTTAAAACTATTTGATAAATCTTAAAGCAATATAATTAACAATTATCTTACAGAAATAAACTGCTAAATACTGAGTTTCTTCCACCATAGTTTCAAGCATTTGTCTTGTGATAAGCTCAATACGATCTTCAGTTTTTTGGGTAATTAGCCATTGTAGGACTTCTTCTTCTTCATTAAGTTCACCTAAGTATCAGTAAATATGGCAATTAGGACCTTTTGTCGCCTATTGATATCCTTTTAGCATGAATACCTTCGAATACATTAGGAATACCACCTTCAAAATAAACTAGAGCCGGATAAGAATGAACACCATACCCATCAGCAACAAAGAAATCTTTAGTTTTAACAAAAACGATTCCATGTTTATCGCAATCATCATCAATATTTTCTAATTCTTCCAAAACTTTTGTACATTGATCACATCCATCAGAATCTAATATTATATATATGTATAATAAATATAATATTAAATTATTTTTCATACAAAAATATTATCTAATTAAGAAGGCTAAAAAAATAATGGATATAAAACAAAAAATTAATAAATAAATGAGTTTTCCACATTGAAACTACATTTTCCCTGGAGGAATTATGGTTTTTGACAACTGAATTAAAAAACTTGGAAATAAAATAATAAATAAATTATATAGAAGCGGTTAATACTAAATTTTCAAATATATGCAGGGTGGGTCGTAAATAACTAACTGGCGATGTTCTACTGTATTTCATAAATTATACTAAGAAAATAAAAAATTAACAAAACTTTTCAATTCGGATCCAATGTTTCAAATCGTGTCGTTTTTTCGAATATATTTCCAAAACTAACTTTTATATTTCGGTATATATTAAAAATGTTACAACTTCACGCATGAGCTAAACGGAATCTTTGCCATAATATTTTAATAAAGAAATAAAGTATTGTTAAGTAATCATTAATTGAATAGAATGATTTTTGTGTTTTATTCTCTATTGTAAAGCCAGTGAGCTATTTACGGAGCTTCCTAAAAAATTACTAATTAAATTTCAAGTAGTTAGTATAATATTTATTTAATATATATAAATCTTTTATTTTGATATTGTATTTTCGATAATATAATAATGTTAAAATAAGATATAATGTGTAAATAAAATTATTTGAAAGCAATGTTATTAACAGCCGTGATAAGATGTCACAATTAATCAAAAAAAGCAATGTTATTAACAACTTGCATTCACTGATTCACTTCAATATTAGATGGTACCATAATGTATAATGGCGGTTAGTAAAACTGGTAACTGCATCTAAACTACTTAAATAACTAAATGAAACTACAAAAATTATGAACAACAAAGCACGGGGATTGTGAATCATGTTTACATTTTTTTCAATAGTGATTCCATAACTAAAATTTTAGATTTGAGTATTGGTAATGTTTTTGAAACAATATCAATTTATTGTCAAAGTATAGATAATAGCATAAAGTCGTTTTAATTTTTTAATTGAGTCATTCACGTGATATTCAAAGTTAAATATATTCAATTAATAAATATTCATGATTGAATATAAAGCCAATAAATTGATTAAAGAAGTATTCCTCCATAAATAGATTTACAATCTATTACCTAAATTTCAGCCATTTAATCTGATCGCGACAATGATTATTTTCAACCAATCATAAAGATATTCGACTAATGTTTATTCAAAATAATTGACATTATGATACAGACTCTATAGCTATATAATGAGATTTTCAATCTTTTAAATTAAATAATTGTGTCAAATTTAGGACACAAATAAATAAAAAAAAACATGCATTTCTTATAACTTGTGCCGGAAGTCGGAAGTAAAGAAAAGTTTTGAAATCACTATAGTTTATAAATTATTTTGCTACAATACAGGGGGACGGGCCATCATATGAAATGATTTAAAAGGTTATCATCAATTTATTTTCCAGGTTGAATAATGTCAAATATACCCTCTTGTGCTTGCTGCTGTTCAGTTTGTTCACCTACATCTTCACCAGCTAAGGCTGCACCACCTTCTTGTTGTTGTTGTTCCTTTTCCTTTTTAAGGCGAGCTCTTCGCATCGCTTTTGAAGTGCATATATCACATTGAGTTTTGTTCCCTGTTTTTATTATTATTCAAACACATATAATTTTTTTATTTGCAATTAATTTAATGTTAATTTAAAAAAAAAATCTATTCTATTTTTATCTTAAGTATTTATGTATAATTTTGTTAAACATAGCTTTATTTACATTATATAGTAACTTAAATATATAATATCTAAATCGTTCCTAAATATCATATAGAAACTTTGATTGTAATTTTTGTTTTATTAATATTTGTAAATAACAAGAAATGATTGCGCCAATTATATGAAAATGAGAGATTACTTACAAAAATAAACAGCTATTGATCCTGATTCTTCAATTAAGCTTACAAGACGTTCACCTTCAAGATCCTCAATAACATCTCCACTGGGATTCTGTTGAGTTAAAAGCCAGTTAAGAATTTGTTCTTCTTCATATAGATCTCCTATAAAAAATAAAAAAAATTAAATTATTTTAAAAATATTAAATTCATTTATTTTGCCATATTCTCTAAAATAAAATCAATTAATTTTTTTTTGTATATATATAAATAACTTCATTATATATATTTTTTTCATGTTGTATTCGATTTATGTAAACCTTAGCTATAGCTACAAATCATCATTACAGCGGTATATAATTACCAGCATAAATGACAGGTTCTTTTGAAGATGATTTAAAAAATACAATTGCTGGTAAAGCAAAAACACCAAATTCTTTTGCCATTTGTGGATCATCAATTTTAACAAAATCAATATTAGCTTGATCAGCCTCCTCATCTATATGTTCAACTTCAGCCAGTACACGTGGACATTGTTTACAATCGTCACTATCTAATATCAGAGAATGAAAATAAAATTATACAAATTATTATTATATTACTGCAAACATCTATGAGCGACTCTTACAAAAAAATACAGCTACATAATCTGATGATTTTCGGATTTTTTCAAACATTTTCCTATTAACTTGTTCAATATGATCAGTCATTTCCATATTAGCTGGACTAGTCAACCAATCCAAAATTTCTTCTTCATCATCAATATCACCATCATAATTAATATGTTTTCCTTTACGAAAATATGCAATTCCAGGTGGATTCCTAAATCCATATTTTTTTGCCATTAAACGATCGCTCATTTTAACAATTTTAATACCATATTCAGATGCTTCATCATCAATTAATTCAATATGACGTAAAACGCGAGGTGTTTCGGAATCTTCTTCTTTGACTTTAAAATAAAAAAAAAAAAATGTTTTGATATATTTTATTTTAACTTTTTGGAATAATATAAAATGATTTATATATGCTTACAGAATATAACTGCTAGGAAATCTAGTGTTTTAATATATTCCATAAGTGAATCTCTATCAATTTCTTCAATAGTTTCATCGGCTTTTTGATCCAAAAGCCAATTGAATACATTTTCACTTTCGTCCATATCACCTTTGTATATATAGAAATATTACTTTTATATTTTCAAATTAAATACTATTTATTTATATAATTATTTAAAATACTTTTTACCTTTTCCTGCAGTGGTTGGTTTATCTTTTCTAATATATTGTATTATTATATTGTAGCCAAAATATATAAAGAATATACAGTTTATAGTAACTATACTTTAGTAAGTATGAATAGCTTTATTAAAATTCAGAAATAAAATAAGTTCAGGCACTCGAAGGACTACAGAATTCCGAAAATTCAATAAGAAGAAAACTATAATACTGCGTGATATATACTTACAGGATAGCTGCATCACAAAATATTTATTTAAAAACGATATATGGTGTCAGGGAGATGAAACATGTATTATAGGAAAATCTAAATTTAGCCAATTCTCGTGCTCTGGAAGATGTATCTTATATGCCTTACAATTTATCTTTATTTCAGTAGTCAAAAAGTGTGAAAAGTAGTCCCAGTAGACTTTTTAACATGCATAGTTTTTAAGGACTTTTAAATTCATAAAATTCATTATTATATTTACACTAATTTTAAGGCTGACCGACATCGTATAAAACCTGGCACATTTATTTCTCTTGACTCTCCTAATCATTCTAAAACAAAGATTGTCAGTCTTTACCTTGGGCTTCCGTCTCATCGGATATCTCAACAGAAAAATCTAATGGGTTTGCTTAAAATTTCAGCGATCATAAATATTTAATTTAATAGATAAAGATTCTAAATGACAGGAGTAGAGTAAGTATCTTCTGAGTCACCTACAGTAGTAACATTTGGACAAAAAGACAGACAATTTTTAGTAATTCATTTTCCGGTGGCTATAAATTTCCGGAGGTTTTAAGAATTACAAATTAAAAATATAACATCAAAAATAGATTAAGCAGAAGAAATGCATCACCATAGAAATCATTTATAACATATATCAAAATGCAGGTGAAATAAGAGCAAATGCAGTACTAACTGTAATTTACACCGATCTAGATCGACAGGAAATACAAAAAACATAGAAATAGGAGCAATTCTTATAGAGAAATTTCAATAATTGTCATTTTCTGCACACTATATAGTATAACCGACTTTGTGGAAGAAGACTTCTCATTTAATTCTAAAGTTATTCTGTTGACGACCTTGATGATAATATGGTTAGAATTCGCCCTTCTAAAATTAATTTGTACTATATGTCAGTCATAGTCGTTATCGGGTAGAAATTTCGAACATTTAGGTATTTTGAAGATATTTGTTGGTAAACGTGGAAGTATATCAATATTTTTATTGAGGAAGATTAATTTTGTTTTGGATTTATATTATTTTGGAATAAAAATTTTGATTTAGAATGTTAATTTAGTAATTTTTCAGTTAAGGCATCCATATATCAAAAATCATTCATTTGTTATTTAAATCATTTGGACGTTAATGAATCTGTAATATAACTTAAAAAATATATAATTATGTACAAAGTTCACCATATTTTGTTAATATCTTGTATTTCCCTATAATTTAAACCGATAAATTCCGGAGGTTAAGGATTTGTATATTTATACCTTTATTATTGAATTTTGGAAATATTGGGTATTAATAAAAACAACTCAAAATTACATTTATGTAATAATGCGGTAAATTAGGTGGGTTATTATTATGATGTGTGATGAGATGTATTTATTTATGTGGTTATAGAAATTCAAAATAAATTGTAATATATATAGTTCAATTTCGTACAGTTCAGTTCATTTTGACATATTTTTATTTTTATAAACTTATGTTAATATATTAATTAAAATATTTAGTTTTAATTATTGTTTATTTTTTTTTTCTTTTAAATCAAAATAATCACTTAACAACATGTTAATCTATATAACAACAAAATCATATTTTAATGTATTTATATATTAATTATATATGTTGTACAATATATTTTCATATATATATATAATATATTATAAGTATTAAATGGTAACAGAGCAGTTTATCGATCACATTTCATCTATCAATTTTTATCACGTATACTGTTTTAAACTTTACAGCATCGATGAAATTTAAGAAAAACTAGATTTTGGCATTTTCCCCCAGTTTGATAAAAATGTACGTGATAAAAAGTTACCACAATGAAATTTTAATAAGTGCTCTATGAAATGTGCACGATAATCTACCCTGGAATCAATTTTAATATTACAATCAAATATTTTATTAGATAACAAGTTACGTCTTTTAAAGTTATATATATATAAATATTAATTATACATCAAAATTAAAAAAAAAAAAAAAAATATTACAAAATATTATATAAAAATAACAATTTCAAAAATAAAAACAAAAAAAATTTGTTTGTAAACCGACATAAAATAATTTTCTCATATATTTTAATAAAACTTTAAACAATATTTATACAAGAAAATATACAATATAATTATTTAAATTATATATTATATAAATAAATAAATAAATAAATAATTTTATAATAAAAAATTTTACAGCGAGAATATTTTTGCGAGATTTCTGGTAATTTTATATAATTTAATTTGTATTATTGTAATCAAATCATTTTACTATTAATTTATTATGTTTTTTTTTTCTAAATGCGTATATTTTGTTATATATGTTACATATATATATAAAAAAATTTACATATATATCAGAATTAATAAAAAATTAAAAAATATTTAAAATTATAATATGTAATAGTAAATATATAAACGAGTCTCCTGAGTTTTTCTATCTTATGAATTTCTAAATAAAACATATTTAACTTAAACCGTCAAAAATATAGAAATAATTACTGTAGCCAAAAATATGTATAGAAAGAGATCAAAATTCATATAAAAGTTCTTTTGAAAGAGATCGAAATTTATATTTACTTTTATATAAATTTTGATCTCTTACTATATATCCTTTTTGGTTGCAGAATTTAATTTCCAAATTTGTAGTCATATAAAAACTTTTATATGAATATTGATCTCTTTACTAAATATGCTTTTTGGTTGTAGGTATCATATTAAATAAATATAATGTATGTAATGAATGTATATTAAATAAGTGATCCTTGTTTAAAAAGCATTGAGAAAGAGCGGCTAAAAAATATCAAAATCTTCAAATTCCTTATTCCATGGGATCGATCGTCATTGAACCGGGCATAGTAGAATACAAATTTTTAATCGGGTGTATTTATAGTAATTTTTGGTAAGTGTTGTCCATGTTATATCGGACAACACTTAGCAATGAACTATGAATACCCTCAAATATTGTAATATGTATACAAAATTGTATATTTTTGATAGAAATACATGGGAAAGTATTTAAAAATTACATGTAATTCAAAAGATAGAAGAAATCGTGAGACACTTTATAAATATTATCATTTTTTAAATAGCTATTGCTGCTTAAAACTTTGCCAATTTAAAAAATATTATAATGTAAAATGTAAAATAGTAATAGCATTAATTTTTAATTATTTTTTTGGTACGCTGTTGTTTTTTTTTATATATATATATAGGCTTTTATTGTAGTTGTAGTAGTTGTTGGATGCTGTTGTGTTGGTATATACAACTCTTTTGGGTTGAGTTTTTGGAAATTCCAATGAAGATTTCTTTATTTTTACATTTTTTTTTTGTTTTTTTATATTCTTAACCGCGTTATTTTTTGTTTTTTTTTTTGTGTGTGTGTGTGTATTATTTTATGATTTCCTTATCACCATAAAGGATCCTGAAAAATATTTTCATATATTTTTTTAATATGATTTTTTATATAAACAAAGCCTGGAAAATAAATTGAATTGATTTTTAAAAATCATCTACCAGAAAATGTATTTTCCAATTCCAAACATACCCTCTTTAACATTTATTTTACTGCCAGGATTTTTATTATTAGCAAGTGTTTTTTTCAAATTTTTCGTATTAGTTGGTGTAGTAGTGGCTTGTTTATCATCAACAACATTATATTTAATTTTTAATGATGGTATTGGTGATTTTTTATCTGGTTTATTTTGTGTTGGTGGTGTTTGTGTTTTAATTTTTTCAAATTTAAATGGTTTTGTTGAACCACCGCTACTAGTTTTACTTGTTGGACTTTTTGTTGGTGATGAATATGCTGATTTAGATGATTTTGATAATGTGGCTGAAAATTTAAAATTACCACCACCATCATCAGTTTTTTGATGACCAATACGTTGTGAAGTCATTTTAGGAACTTTTGTAGTTTTTTCCAGTTTAGTGGGACAGCACTGGAATGGTTTGTAATCGTGAGGTACATAATTTTGGCCTTTTTTAGCTGATTGAGCTGTATGACCAAGTCCAACATAGAAACATTCGTCATCTGTATAAGTAATAACAAACAAAAACATTTTGTCAGTTTTTTTTTTTTTTTTGATATTTTTAATTATGATTTTGTTTTGTTATTATATATTTATTTACTTTATAACAAAACTCATAAATATTTTAATTTAATTTTGAATAATTAATTTCATTATAAATTTTGAATTATTTTATACATTTTTTTTTTCGATTTAATGGATTATTTATTATATATACCCATAATTTCATTCGGATTTTAATTTTTAATATTATTATAAATTTCTATATTTAATTGTAGAAATAAAATCCAAAAAAATGTATAATTAATGTCATATAAAAAATAAATAAAAATAATAAGGAAAAACGTAAACATTTATGGATAAATTTAAATAAATTTAACAACAAAACAATAAATAAAAATATATTCAAACTTTTTGGTTAGTAAAATTATCATTTACAATAAATAATTTTGAGCTTGCATAAAATATTCGATAATTTTTTTAAAAAAAATTTGAAATTCTATTTTTGTGAATAACTGACAAAATGTTTTTGCGCGCTGTCACTTATTTTTTTTTTTGTACTTTCTTGTTTTTGCTTTTATTAATTAATTCTAATATTTTATTTAAATTATTTAATATTACTTTATATATAAATTTTTAACACAAAAACTTATTTTTACAAAAATAAATTTATATAAATATTTAAAATATAATTTTTGTTTTCTTGAATATTTTTTTTTTTTTTAGAACTAATCTATTATAATTAATATGAAATTATTTTAATAATTTATATAGAAACATTGTGTCAGCTATGATTTTTTTATATATATTAATTTAATTTTGTTAATTTTAATTAAGAGTTATAAATTATTATATAAATGGAACGAAGTTTTTTAGTATATATTTTAGTACGTCAGGAGTAATAATAAATGTTTTGTATAGGACTTGTAAGGTAAAAGGAGACTGTGGGTAGACTGTGTATAGGTGTCAATATTAACATTTTGTTTTGTTAAGATAAAAATGGTTCTTATATAATTATTATTGTTAAAAACATCACAATAAACAAAATCATTGATATAAAAATATAAAATATATGTTCAATTTTGGTGTTTGTTGAAACGGACTGGTATGATAATTCGGTCTGTGTATTTTAAAAAGAACTGGTGCATTAACGACGAAAAAATGGCGCACAATGGAAAATCGAGAATTTGATATGGCATATTTTGTAGGAGTTATATAGATTACGAATTTGGTATTATTTTGATACTTTATCAAAACTATTCCAAAACCGGCTACAAATTATTCTTTAAATGTTATATGTTTGCTTTAACTTTAACCGAACCTAATAACGTTTGAAAGGACATTTTTTATTACTAATTTTACTAAATAAATCGAACCGCTGACTAATAAATTACAGAGATAAGTACTAAACATATACATAATTATATCGCATCATAAGAGTTCAGAAAACATAAATCCATAAAAAAAAATTGGCCAAATATTAAATGTTTTCTCTAATTCATAAACACATGTTGTACTTGCTTCTATCTGGACAGATACAATCAAATCAAAAAAAATCTGATATTAATAGTAGATTAAGTCAAATCGCCATTCTACAGAAGAATACGATGATAAAACAATTGTTGTATTAAGAGTTTTTGTAAAGTAACATCTTCCAAAAATTATGTACCAAGCTAAATAAATATAAAATTTAAAATATAAATTGCATATCCTTAGGTGGATGGATAAGTAACTCTAATTTATTTGATTTTAATATTTGTTGGATTAATTTATTTGTATCGTATCAGATTTTTACTATCACATCTCACAGTTTTACTAGAGTATCTGGTAGAGGAGTTGTATAATTCATTTATATTGTTAAAAGTAATATTTAAATACACCCACAGACACAATTAGGACAACGTGATCAATCGAATGTCAAACTAAGAATGGTGTATAGTAATGTAAATTCGCTTTCGAGTGACAGCAAAACGATAGCATCTAGGCACAATTCGTGGCTGAGACATCAATGCTGCTCATAAATAGAATGACAACGAGGTTTCTGTATTTTACTATATTATCACCTTCACCTAGGTTATAAATGTTTCGAGTAGAACGTCTTAACGTGGTCGGAAAATATTTAAAATAAATTATTTCTTGGAACAGTTTAGCCTATTAATTGGATTGTTTTACATGTAAATCGTTAATTAATTTGAACTTGCCACAGACAGGAGGAAACCTATGGAAAGTGTACAAATAAAATATGACCGAAAATAAATAATGTGTTCATCTCATAAAATATCACAATTTTTCAATGGATTATGAATATACACAAATTTGCTTTATGACTTTTAAATACAAAAGGTTTTGATGAACGGGGGGATTTAAGATAATGGACATTAGAAGTTCATATTTTTACCTAAATATTTATTTTTATAGAATCTTTCTGGCATAAACTGCAAGCGCATAAAAGAACTATTATCACAATTTTCATCACTGTCATCGTCGCAGTCTTCTTCATCATCTTCATTACTGTCGTCAATGTCGCTATCATTGTTGTCATTATCAACAATGTCATTACCTAAAAAATATTATATCCTATATAATTGATTAGACAATTATAAAATTGCCGTAAAATTCTTAAATTGTAACGCCTAAAGCTAAGCTTTATAAAAAAAATAACTTTTTTTTTATCATAATATTAATCTACAATATACCAAGATATTCTTACTTTTCTGATCAACCAACCACTGCAAGACACGGTTTTCATTTCTTAAATTACCTATAAAAGTGAAAATAAAGAAAATTATATTTTTACAATTTTATAATTGCTATTTTTTTTTTTAAAAAAAAAGACAATTATTTACCATCATACATTATCGGAACTCCTGTTTCATAATAAACTAATGCCGGGAATGCAAATATTCCAATTTCGTGAGCGAGTTTTACATCATTAGATTTAACAAATTGAATGCCATGCTTATCGGTATCATCATCAATATTTTCCAATTCTACAAGTATTTGAGCACAAGATTCACACTTATCATCATCTGAAATTAAAATTTGAAATGTCAGCTTTGATTGATGTGTATGTTCCTTGCACTTTTGTACTTCTTTCAAATATTTAATATCGAATATGAACGCCTGATTTTCATATTCGATATCTCAGGATTTGCACGAAGGATTTGTGTACAAAAATCAGGGAGAATGATAAACTAGAGATTTTTAGTTTTCGAATAGCGTTGGTTTTAATTTTCTAGCCCGGATAATAAGCGATAACAGATGGTTGGATACACGGAAAAAATGAGAAATAACTTTAAGGTATACAAGTACAAAAGTGCCCAAAAATTTCAATTTCAAAACAATATTAATTTATTATACTTACAGAAAAACACAGCTAAATGTTCAACATCATTGATCAGAACTTGTAAAGTTTTTCGGTCAACTGATTCAATTACATCAGCATTTGATTCATATAATTCCAACACCCATTCCAATATTTCTTCTTCTTTCATAAGATCACCTGAAATTATAAAAGAAAAAATAAAAGATATTGTAGTCCTTTTAACATTGCATAGAACGGAGAAATTTTTATCTTTGATTTGTGCAGAAATTTAATAAATAAATGTAAAATATCCTTTTTAAATACCTGTATAAATAGTTCGGAACTTGTGTCTATAAAATGCCAATGCTGGTAATGATGCTAAATCATATTCTTTGTCAATGCCTTCATCTGAAGTTTTCACAAAATTAATATCTTTTTCTTCACATTCATCATCGATATTTTCCAATTCATTTAATATTTTTTGAGATTTTTTATCAGCTTCTCGGTCTGCAAAAATAAAACTAGTATTTAGAAAACACCAAAATATTAATATAAAATTAATATACAGAAAAATACTACGACATGTTCATTTTCGGTTAACATTTTTTCCAACATTTTTACATTGACCTCTTCAATTTTGCCTGGAATTTCTAAAGTATTTTCATCTGTTAACCATGCTAGTACTTCATCTTCATCTTTGAGATCACCAGTAAATAAAAGTGGATCACGATTTCTGAAGAATACAAGTTGTGGTAAATTTTTAATGTTGTATTTTTTCGATAAAACAGTATCTTCAGTTGTGACAAATATTATGCCAGCTTCATCTAATTCATCATCTATACTTTCAAGTTCATCTAAAATTTTATCGCATTTTTCACCAGGATTACATGGTCCAGTAAAATAAACTACAACATATTCGTGATCATCAATCAATTCAGTTAATATTTCATCTGTTACTTCCTCAATAGTTGCAGTTTTCTTTTGTACAATTAACCATTCTAGAACTTCATCTTCATTCATTAGATCACCTTCATAAATTGCTGGTATTTTATTTTCGAAATAAATTAAAGCTGGCAAATGATCAAGACCATATTCTTTAGCTTCAGCAGCATTATCAATTCGTACAATAACAATGCCTTCCTTTTCTAATTCATCATCAATATTTTCAAGTTCATTAAGTACTCGAATATCTTGTTTGTCATCCTTGTCATCTATATTACATAAATTAATAAAATATTAATTAAATGAAATCAGGAAATATAATTTAAAAGTAATTGCTTACAGAAAATAACAGCTAAATGTTCAGTATTTTCAACTAATTTGTCTTTCATTTCATCAGTTACTTCGGGTATTTCTGAAAATCTTTTCTGATGAACAAGCCATCCTAAAAGATCATCTTCTTTCATTAAATCACCCTCGTACATATGTGGAATTCCACGTTCAAATAGTACTATACATGGAATTTCATCAATTCCCCATTCTTTTGCTTCACTATCATCATCAATTTTAACAAATGCAATATCATGCTGATCACATTCATCATCAATATTTTCCAATTCAGCTAAAACTTTTTGTGATTTCTTTTGATCTCTGTCATCTGTATTGAAAAATAAAATTTATTTATAAAATTGATTTTATTTATTTATATTTAACAATGTAAAACTAACAAAATAGTACAGCAACATGTGGCATTTTTTCAATAATTAAATCTAACATTTCATCAGTGACATCTTCAATTTGATCAGAGCTAGTTTGTTCTTCTAGCCATTTCAACAGTTTATCTTCATCTTCTAAATTACCATCATAGATAGTAGGAATGCCTTTTTCAAAATAGATTAATTTAGGAACTTTATTAATGCCATATTCTAAGGCTTCATCTGGATTGTCTATTTTAACAAAAGTTATTCCCAATGCATCGCACTCATCATCAATATTCTCTAATTCAGTAAGAACAGATTGTGATTTTTTGTCATTGTTGTCATCTATTATGTTTTTTTTTATGGGAAAAATATAAAATGAATTAAATTTTATGAAATTTTAATATATATTCGTTAAAAATATTACAAAATAAAACTGCTAAAACTTTTCCTTCTTTCACTAATTTATCCAGCATCTCATCACTAATATCTTCAATTTCATCTTTTTCAAGTTGTCCGAGTAACCAATGAAGAATTTCATCTTCATTCATTAGATCACCATCGTAAATATTGGGAATTTGTTTTTCGAAATATACAATTGCAGGAACCTTAAAATAATTTTAATATACATAAAATTAAATATAAATAAAATATATATATTTTTTTTATTACTGAATCTATTCCGAATTCTCGAGAAGCTCGAGTATCATCAATTTTAACAAATTGTATACCATGTTTATCGCAATCATCATCAATTTTTTCAAGTTCTTCTAATACAGTCATAGAATCATCGTCACCATGGTCATCTTAAAAATTTAAATAATTAAATAGTAAGTAATTTTTTATTTCAAAATATTATATAATATCAAAATCAAAAAGAAAAAATTAATTATATTTTATGAATTCTACATACAAAACAAAACAACCAAATTATCAATATTGCTTATTAAAGTGCCTAATGTTTTAGCAGTTACATCTTCAATAACATCATCTTCATCACCAGTTGATTTATTTTGAACTAACCACTCGAGTACATCTTCTTCTCGTGATAGTTCGCCTTTAATAAATATTAACCATTTAATTTATTTTATTATCAATATTCAATATATTTTATTGAATACCTTCATAAATAATTGGTATTTGATGTCTGTAATAAACTAAAGCTGGTAGTCCACCTAAATTGTATTCGTCTGCTAAATCTTCATCATGTATTTTAACAAATCCAATGCCAAGTTGATCTGCTTCATCATCAATATTTTCTAGTTCTTGTAGAGCTTTCGCACATTTTTTACATTCTGGTTTATCTATATTTAGAAAAATAAAAAAATAGAAGAAAAAATTTGAATAAAATTAGAATTAATAAAATATATTTTGTGGTGAACTATTTGGTGAACATTTTGTATACTAATAGAAGTCAAAATGGTAATAATTAATAAAAAAAATGTGCTTATAAAATATTTTCATATGTGCGTATGTGTACATTTAATATTATACAAAGAATGCTGCACTAACAAAATACGTAAAATTACTTAAATAATGTTAAATTTAGAAATGATGATCATTAGCGTGTATAGTAAATAAAAATATTTTGATAAGCAATTTATACGCATTTAATTTTTGCAACTTTTAATTTATCCTTATATAAAACATATTACAATTTTCTTCATTTATCAAACAACCAGATAAATTTTAAATGAGCTATTTTTGTACTTGATAGATAAAATCGTTCATTATAATTTATAATTTTCTCAACAAAATTAATAACTACAGATTTTAATAAAAAATTCCTCAAATTAAAAATATTAATTTGAGTATTTATATAAGTGAATGGAAATAATGATTTGAATTACTAAAGCATAGAAAAAACTGAGCTTATAAATTAATAAAGTCTTTAGAAATAGCTGTATATAAAAATATGTAACATAGACTAAACTATTATCCAGATAAATCTGAGAATTACGGATAACTTTATTATCAGTTTAACCATAAATTCTTCTTTTGAGCATAATTATTTCCTGTTGTTATAGTAGTGAAATGAGTAATGAGTATAAAAGTAAAAAACAAAATTAAAATATTCATCGATAGAACTATTAAATTGTGATCATAATATTTTACAGGATCATAATTGAACAAATTAACATAAATTCGAATTGCACCACTTTATAATTTTGTAACAAAATTGTGGGAAGATAAAAAAATCATTAATTTGCTTGAAAAATACTCTACAATATTGTAAATCCTATTAATAGATTTAAAGAATATATCATACTTCATAATAAGGATCATACTTCATATGACTTTTCACCTTCCCAACATAAAAAAGGATTCAAAAACAAAGAATTGATTTTTATAAAAACGGTGTAATCAAAGAATTAGTTTCTAGAACTAGAGTATATAGTATAAGCCTAAATAAGTTACATTTTCGATATAAGCTTGTTCTAAATAATGATTTTACATAGAGTTAACATTTTATGGTTGCCTGGTTGGATGAATATCATATCTTATTATGTTTTACAAAATTTATCGTATCATAAACATAAAATATTGATTAGATACTATGATATTAACTGCATAACGCAGCAGTTAAATAAATATATATATATAATTATTAGAAACTTGAATTAACAGGCAACCACTTACATTCACAGTTCCTACAAGAATGCTACTACTTCCCTCCGTCATCACCTGATAATTCAAGTCATTTCAAATTGAATATAATAAAAAATAAATAGAACTTAACTATAGTTCTTTCTAAGAGTATGAAAGGTTCTACCAGCTGTCTAAAAATTCGGTAAAGAAAAACTGAAATAGTAGTTCCAGTATCAATAAAATTTGAAGACAATTAATTATAAAAAGTTAAATTTTTGTGTGTATAATTTTTAGAAACATTTATAAGAAATGCAGTTAGACTTTATTATAAAACTCAGTTTTAATTTTATTTACAAGTTGTTGAAATTATAAGTTTTTCATATTATAAATATGAGATACAATTTCAAGTTCAAAACTATAATTTTCAAATAATTAAACTATCATTTAACCCGAATTCACTAGTCTTCTATATTTTAGGTTATTACCATTAATATACAACGATATTTTATTTTATAAAGTAAATATTCAGAAAATTTAAATTAATTGACGAAATCAGTATAAAAATCAGTACAAAATACTCCATGAAATTAATTATTTGAAATGTAATTATTAATAATTGTGTAATTATGTATATTCATTTTTATCAAATAATTATATAAATTATTCTTAAATATAATATTAAATTAAGCAATTCTAATTTTAGTTTATTGAAGCACATATAGATAAAACACTGACAATAGGAGAAATAGGGATAAAAATGATTAATATTTTTTTGTTAGATTATTATAAAAAATGTTATTTGTTAAAAACTTACCCATTGTTCTTGGCGGACATGTTGAATGATGTGGACCTGTTTGATTAATTCAGTTTTACAGAAAAAAATTATTATTAGCGTAATTCGAGAGCATATGCGATATAGATTCAACTGATGCATATAGTGGATCTATAAAACGTAGACTATTTCCCTTATTTCTCCAAATAGATTAGTCACAATATTATTAATATATATTTATATATATATTTATTTATTTTTTTAAAATCTAAATTTTTAATTTTTATATTGCTATTTTTTTAATTTTTTTGTTTTAAAAAGTTAGTTGAAAAATTAAAAAAAAATTATATATACTTAGCGAAATATTTTTTTAATTAAATATTTTTTTTTTAAAAATAAAAAAGAAATTAAATATTAATAAATTAATTAATTAATTAAAAAAAAAAAAATTTATTTCAATATAAATATTAAAGTTATAATTAAATGAATATGTTTATATATATAACTATATATAAATATATAATATGTTTCCATGGCAAATTATCACGCACATTTTATCAAATTGGAAAAATTGTAAAGCTAAGTTTTTACAAAATATATCTGGAAAAAGCGAATCAAAAAATTTTCAAAGTAATTTTTTCCAAAATAAATTTAATGCATGTTTTTAAAAATTCTCAATATGAAAAGTGCACAATAATCTGCCCAGTTAACATAATATAAATAAATGAAATGCGAATATATTTTGAAAAAGAAAACTACGGTAACAAAATTATACATAATCTTTTTCTTTTATATAATAATTAATTTATTAGTAAAAGAGAAATTATTATTTCTGGTGGTAATACTTACAAAATAGAACAGCTACATAATCTGTATCTTCAATAATTTTCATTAAAATTTTAGCATTAACTTCTTCAATACGATCTGGCAAATCCATTGCTTCTAATGAAGTTAGAAAATCTAAAACACCTTCTTCATCCATAAGATCGCCATCATAAATAATTGGTTCCTTCTCCCTGCGTTTATAATAAATATAAAGAAAATAATATTAATATTTATAAATAACGATAATTTGAAATTAAAAATATAATTATTTATAATACCTGAAATATGTTAGTGCAGGGAAATTCTTTATACCATATTGTTTGGCTAATCGTTTATCGTTTATTTTGACAAAATCGACACCAAATGAATCAGTGTCATCGTCAATTTGTTCGAGTTCGGCTAAAACTTTATCACATGTTACACAACTTCTGGCATCTAAAAATAAAATTAATATTTAATAAATATTTAGTGGGTGAGAACAAGTCAATTTTTTTAAATATTTTTGAAAATCATAAAAATATTTTGTAAAATAATTGTCAATCAATAAATTCATATTGAATTTATTTTCTGTATTCAATACTATACGAAAATTATGATAATACTCATATATAATTTACAATTACATCTCTTAAAATTATGATATTTTCTTTGGCAATAAATGAGGTTAATCTATGGTTAGAGGATTAGCGAATATATAGAAACCACATAGCTGCAGATATGGAGATTAATCGAACAAATTACCTAACAAAAAGGTAGAACTATCGAAGAATTTTCATGATCTAAATTAGAAGCTGGCTAGATTGATTTAGTGTAGTGTTAATATAATTAATATTATTTACAATTTGTAAATCTCTAATCAAAGTTATGTAGTTATGTATAATCGTATTAATTATAGTAGAGATAGCATATTTATAATATATAATGAAATCTGGTAACATCTGAAATAATTCAATGTTTTATAGACTATAGAATTCCATTATACTTTTAGCCCAAGAGGCAAGAGCTATCAATCGATTTTCTTTTAATATTTTGGCAGGTATAAAAATATGTAAACAGAATCTTATGAACTCACTAAATATGGAAAACCCGTGCTGTTGCGAACAAATAACACCCTGTCAGTTCACGAATAAGATTCGTATAGTAAGTTGGGGGTGGAACCGTATGTATGATGTTTAGTTAAGATTACCTTAAAATATACAGGAAATAATAAGAAATATTTTTTTAGACATCTGCTACAATTAGAAATAATGCACTTTTAATAGGATTCGTCGTGTCACGACAAATACATAATTAACTCGTAATTTTGAAATAAATTCGTTTTGTTTAGATTTTACATAATGTTGGCATATGCTATAAACATATATTCGTACTTGGAGACAAGTACTTGCTTCAGATTTTTTTAAAAAAGTGATTTATAGGTCATATTCCTGCCAATAACAATATTTTCATTTAAAAGTCAGACAAGTTGTTATAATCAACCTTGTTTGTAAAACTATATAAACGGATTTTATATAAAAAAAAATAATATTATACCAATAAATCAAATTAATTTGGGAGATGATTATTTCAAAAGTAAATAATTCAATAATAAAAACTAATTTATTTTTTTGGGCAATATCTTTTAGTGAAATGGCAATTAAAAAAGTAAATAACTATAATAAAACTTAAATTTTATTACTTAAAACAATATATAAATAATTAAAATTATATAATTATTTATTGATTTTAATAATTAGCACTCATCGTGCAAAATAATTGTGTGTTTCGTACACAATAATTTCAATAATATTCTTAAATATACTATTAATAATGTGTTGAAGTATGATATTCCAATTAATATTAAAGTTTATTTTTTAAATATCACTGAATATATAGAAGAGAAATATATCTGGAATCCGTGATTGCCAAAAAACTTTATATATAACAGTGAACTTGATTTACTTAAAATATGCAACTGAAATACTGAAAGTAATAACTCTACAACAATTAAGATGAATTATCCATAAGCTAAACATGATTAAAAGACGAATATTAACGACCAGTTTTTCTTTTCATTAGATACAGCTGAAAAGATTGAAAACTTATTTAAACATGGAAGTCGTTGCTATTTTATAGCGAATCATAAGCAGATGCCTTTATATATACTCGTAATTAGAATCACAAAAAAATATGTACTATGAAATATTCGAAATATATATTTGAAAATACAATTTTGAGTTTTGCTGAGATGTTTTATTGATCTGTTAATTTGATTTAAAAAAGTTTTGAATGAAATCGTAATATTTTATGAAAGAGTTAATAATTAATCAACTCGTAATTAACGTCACTGTAATTGTAATAGTTACTTTTAGAATATATATCACTAGAGAATTAAAATCAGTTAATATAAAGGTGCGTTAAATTTTTTGAGTCCAAATTTTTCGAGTTGCATTTAATTAAATTAACTTCTACAGGGTTTGCACTCCAAATTCAACCTTGTGCAATTCAAATTTACCTTTTTGTAAATCAAATCCAACCTTTTGTAAATCAAATTCAACCAATAGTAAAAACTGTATCAAAAAGTTAAATTTATTGTTAAAATAATTATAAAAAGTCTAAACAAACAGAAATTTGTTGTTTAAAAATTTAAAATTAAATAATTTTAACAAATGTAGTCAAATTCAAAATTAACAAAAATATTTAAACAACACATCATAAATTATTTACAATGGTTCTCCTGTAGCAGCTGAAGGTAATTTCCTACATATATGTGTATAATAATTGTTACAATTTGTCGGAGTAATAGTTGCAACTGATCCATGAATTATATCTGTTAAATGAACACAATTCATTTCAGTTGCATATTTTTATGGCCAGCTCATGTGTTACCAATGAAATTGATTTGATTCATTTTATCTATGCAAGGTTCATCAGACATCAGACTATATTTTATGAATTAATTTGAATGAATTTTATAAAATTAAAGACAAAACTATAAAATTATGTATTCAAGTTTTATCACTTATTCAAATTTTACTAAATGATTAAGTGGGTGGGGATGATGCCAAATTGCAATTAATCTTAAAATATTCTTTAGCAATAAATATATGCAAAAAATAAACTAATCTTACAGTTAATAAAATGCAACAAAAATAAATTCATAAAAGATAATATTTTAGTTCATTAAAAATTAAAATTGGAATCTTAAAAATCATTTTATTTTTAATTTTACGTTTGGTCAAAAAAATAAATAAAAATAAAATCCGATATACAAAATAATTGACATTTATTTAAATTAAACACAATCTTGGACAGCTTGGACACTAAATATTCACATATTATGATACTAATATGGAAAATATTATACAAAATTTGTTTTAATCGGAGAACATACTACGAACATTAATTTCAATTTGTAAAAATACAAATTGATTTCTTTCAATATTTTATATAAATTGTGGCAATGATTTTGAATTTAAATAAAAATTTTTACATTGTAAACTAAAATTAAACGAAATTTTTATAAATCCCCAAATATATAAAAATAATATGGAAAGGTGCCAGCTACAAAATATTATAAAGTTTTTAGTTGAAACAAAATTGAACTAATATTTATAAATTTATATATACAAGCTATTTATTAGAATTTTGTTAAAATAACCTATAAAAATGCAAATTAATATTAGAAGAAAACGGCATGCATGCTTTTCAGCAAACATATTGTACAAGAATAGTTTTCTGTAAAATAATAGGCGATCCGTATATTATAATACGTAAGAGAAATTGATGAAATTTATTTAGCTGGAAATTTTTATAAGATATTTTTCAAGCTATCTGAACAAAAAATTTAAAATAAAATTCTTAAAAATCTTTAAAATTTACATTATACTGCAGTGTACCAGTCAGAATCCTTGTAAGCTTGTAACCCAGTTACTAGTGTAGTTGATATATTATCAGAAAATATTGCTAGCAGAAATTAGTAGTGGCGGAAAATGAGGATTTAGATTTTCTTGTGATAAATTATGTCATTATTATGTTGCATGTTGCAAGGACAAGTACTTTACAATACAAATGAACAAGTATACTTTCTCTTTCTGGAACCATTGACGTATGAATGCAAATATATTTCAATCTCTTTTATTTGTCAAAATAATAACAGTTTACTTGGCAATTACAATTATGTGAATATTATAATGATCTTAGTTAATGTTATGCCAATAATGCGGTATTGATAACACCAGGAGTTTGACATTTTAATAGTTTAAAAAACTACAAATTAAGAAATAATATTATACTGTAGTTTATAAACTTTAGATTTTAGAAAATAAACGAAACATTCAATCCTAAAGTTAGAAACCGACTAAACAAGGGAATTCCTACTGCATAAGATGAAATGCAATTATGCACATCATCCAAAATGAGTAAATAATTACAGAATTATTGAAATTATGTTTTTGGTGTCTTTTTATGATATAGTTATATACACTAAAAAGTCAAATGCAATAAAACTTGTTACAGTTTTAGAATTTTAAGGTTGAAAAATTTGACCACATCTGTTTTGATGCAATAGGAAAGGAATAAACTTTTTATTGACAGCCTTACAAAATACAAATTTCATTTAAATTAGATTTTTTTTAATAACCGAAAAAAACATAAATATTTTTAGCTATTTGTCAAGTGCAATAAGTATTTAATAATTGAATGAATGAGTCAATTTTTGTACATATTTCTTTTTTTAGCAATTTTGAAAATCGGGGGTCCCAGTCCATACTATTCTATTACCAAAATGACGATTTTTCAGAAGAGAAAAAAATAATGATTTGCTCTGCCTCTGGGTCATTGCATTGTATGATAGTTATATGGAAAGTGTGTAACTTAATTGTACATGGATACAAAATAAATTTCACATTAACTTATAAATTATTTAATTATAATTAAAGAACTATGTTAGAATAAATGACTTTACTTGCGATTGCAATTATATCTAATATTTTGAAAACAGAAATGATTTTATTCTAACTTGAGTAAAAAAAGATTGAGTTACAATACAAATAACAAATGATTTGGCGTCACGCGTTAGTCATAACATATTTTATATAGAATATTTCGGAAAATGTCTTATGTTTAATTATTTTTACTTAATTTATTTTAATATGTTGTAAATAATGTTTATAAAATAACAAATGGTTTAGAAATAATTCTAAATTTAGTTGAAATATTAAGTTATTGAATGCTGGATGTTGGCCTACATCCTACATTGTAACTAAACTTATGTTTTATATTGAAATCAATATTGAGATAAATTGGAGATTGGAATTAGAAAACATATAATCAAATATCTTGTAAATTAATTGACTTGTTATTGAATATGTAGTAAACTTTATTAAATTACTAAGTAATGCAATATAAATTATATGGTACTTTTCAGTCATATGTTGGAATATAAATTTTATAGCTATATATCTTTTCCTATATATTTTATCGTAAGATGCACCAAAGGTTGGTGTACTAAAAAACATCTTAATACATAAATATTCTAACTTGATTTAAAATAGTATGAATTGGGGTGATCGAAATGTTTATTCCACAGTTCTTTTACAATTTCTATAATCATTAGAAGCTTTAAGAACCATAGGAACTTTAATAATCATAACAATTAGTAGTTTTATAGATTACATATTTTTCCTTAATTATTTTAAATTTGAAACTATCTACGAAAAATAATTTAATTACTTTTTATATTATAAATAATACAAATTTTGTCAGTCAACGAAACCAAATTTTCTATGTTCATTTCTAAACAAATGGATGTTAATACATACAAAAATTATATGATCTTATATATTTTTATGTATATAATATATACATATATATATTATATATATACATAAAATAGAACTATATGTATATTAATATTATGTTCGTTTTATATTTAGTTTGATTCAATTTTCTTAAAGTAGATATTTTCGGGAAATTTTACGGATTCTTCTCTTTTTTCTTTAAAATTTTTATTTTTTATATATATTTTCTTCTGTCTATTTTGATCAATCTATTTTAAGACTGAAAATTAAGGATTGAATGTAATACTTTTTTTTTCTTAATCAGATAGAAATAAGTTTAAATTTATACTTTAAAAGTTTAAAATGATCAAGACATAAACAATTTTTGTTCTAGAAATCATTTAAAAAAAAAAAAAAAATTTTTTTTTAGAAAATATCCAATCATATTTCCGTGAAATGATTCAAAAAATAAATTTCAAAAAAGTTTAATATTACATAATAAATGATAATTGTCACAAATATGTTCTTATATTTCCAACACAAAATCCAAAAAAAAAAAAAAAAAAATTATTAACCCAATAAACAAGTACAGAATAAACACAATATTATTTTAAAATTATTAAGATCGAATTTAAAGAATTTTTTTTTTAACACTTTTCAAAATAATTCATTAAAAAAAAACAAAATGTCCATAATAAAATATTAAAATTATTTATAATTATATTGCCTAAATATAATTATTTTAAGCTTACACCAAAATACAGCTACGAAATCCTTATCAGATAAAATTTTATCCAATTGTTTAGCATTTACTTCTTCTATTACAGCTTCAGGTTTAATAGCACCACCTGATTCAATAGGACTATTTTTTGCACAGCCGACAAATCCGGGTAGACTAAATGTTATTGACAGGCATATTATAAAAAATATTAACAATTTATGTCGCGAAAAAATCATTTCGTTAGATTATTATTAAAAAAATTGCGTTTCCCGCGGACTTTATTTTAAAAGTTCCGCTCTTTTCAGAAGCCCGCTCGTAACTGACCGATTTTCTTTTTAATTTTCATCGTGTAATTTTCTATTCTAACAAAAAAAAAAAAATTTCGGTTTTTAATTTTTATTTTATTTTATTTTTTCAAAAATGTGAAAAAAAAAAATTTTCTCTATAAATTTTTTTTTTTTTTTAAACATTTAATTTATATTTATTTAAATTTTGTATAAATATTGTTAGTTTTTGTGGTACAACTTGTTGATCGTTACAATATTCGGGTAATATCGTATTTTTTCGTATAATTTTAAAATAGATTTTAAATAGTCAAGTGAACAGTAATTCAAATAAATAAATAAAAAAAAATTTTCATGAAATTCTTTCCTTATCATTCATTCCAAAAATTCAAAATTTTTAATTAATTTCTTTTAAAATTTATACTTCTAAAATTTAATAAAAAAAATTAATATTTAATAAAAATTAATATCTTTTATTGTATAATTTAATTTATTTCTTAAAGATATTTTATATATTTAATTATGTTTTGGGCGGGTGAACCAAAATGCTTCCTGTCTAGACTATATAGAAAATTATTTTTAAATATTATACTAAATGTTGGATCGCTAAGAAATCCTTCACAAAATAGGCGGAAAACGAATACTTAGTCATTTGTGCAAACCATAATGGCTGTTATGGAACGAAACCCTTTTATGAGAGACGTACACGCTTAAAAGTCTAGAAACATGATACTGATGAATAACCAATGCCCGAATTATATACGGAGACAGGAGATAGCCACAGGTCATATTCTACTCATGAAGGAAATACTAGTAATACGAGAAAATACTAGAACACCTCCTCTGCCATTGCACTGCGGTATAGTATAATAAAATTAAATATACATGGGACGTCATTCCTTAACCGACATGGATGAGGTGGGCAGTATTAAAACGGCTAGACTAATTGCGTTTACGATAAAGGTGAATATGAATGATGTGCTCTAGGGTAGAATAAGCCATAATGCGGAATATACAAACGATTCTCGTTGTATAAATGCGTGAAGGGGGTTTTGTACACTTCTCTCCTTTGAAACCATAATTTTATAATTTTATAAAAATAATTTAAAAAAAACTTTTTATAAGTTTGAACAAAAATATTCTACAATTCATTGTAGAAACATTCTATAAATATAAGAATTTTTAATATGACAGCCAACATGTTGATCTAATATAAACAAAGCAACGTTAAATTACCAAGCAAGATTAGCTAAGAATTTGAAATACGAACGTAGAGTAGTGAGTAGCCATATCAAAACTGGTAACATTAGAACAGGAAACAGCTGCCTAGCATAAATTTATTGCGATACAGATTCAGTTCAGTAACTTATATACTATTGAAACTGGTCTACTTAATCAGTCGATTAGTTACTATACGGACTGAACCTATCGATACATGCTTTAATCTAATTGAATTTTTATTTAGTAGTTATATATTTTAACGTATCATTTTGTAGGAAATGTAAATTATATATATATTATTATTATTTAATATTTAAATTTAAAGGAAAATTTTATCGAAAAACCTTTATGAAAACTTAGTTAAATCTAGCTTAAAATTGAAACTTAAAAATTACAATAACTCTAATAAATACAAGTGGTGTATCTATAAATATCGAAATTTTAAATATTAATATACTGGTTTTTGAAAATTAAATAACAGAATTCATATATGAAATAATAATATCTACACTGTTTTTATCTTTGGAATATCACTAATTGGTAAAAGCATAATTTAATATAATAATAACTTTTGCTGTTAACATCTAGAAACAAACTATTTAAAATCATTCAAAACAATCTACAAACAAAATTATGACACAAACTAACGATATCAATTTGCTTTACTTTTGTAGTTTCAAATTTCATTTATGTTATGATGATTTTATTTTACTTTCAAATTACATCACTACTAAAGTTTCATTATTAATTCGCCCAATCTAAATTTAGGGTAAAGACAGAGAGCTTTATACAGCTTTATATCTGTTATTCTTAATCATAGTATATTTAATTAAGATTTAAAGCTCCAAAATTATGATAACATTACTTTTATTTATATTAATATGCTACAATCATGATAGAAAACTTAAAGTTATAGTAGTTTACAAACTAATAAGCTTGTTAAAAGCAAATTTGGAATTTCTGTGTTGTTTGTAATGAATTAAAATTAATAATCGTGTTACAATTAGGAATTAATGAACTATAAAATAGAATTTTCACGTTAAATTATTTTTTATTTTTAAGGACTATTTGCATTTCCAAATGTTTGTTAAATATCAGTTTTGGATTTTAGAATTACAGAAGAAATTATAATGAAACCAAATGAACTTATTACAATTTAACTGGGAAAGTGTCGGTTTTTTTTTTGCATATAAGTTTGTATAATCAATTCTAAGATTTTACAATATAATCTATATAGCAGTACAGTTGGGATTATAATATCACATATATACAAGGTGTGCAGAGTGTCATACTTCTATTTGCATTTGGTATAAGTTTTACACCATTCAATGAAAATACAAAGTCATTTTCGGTAAAATGTAGTTTATTTCATGGAAGATTTAATAAACATTATATTTTAAAAAAACTAGCACCGAAAATGCCTCCAATTTAGCTTCTTCGACTGGAATTCGACCATTCCAGAGGAGTCTGAAGGTGTGAAGACGTGTTGGCTAGAGGTATGATGCTCAACTGTGGTAACAAATGGATAACGAATATAAAAAAAAGTTATATACAAGTTATAAAAGTTATATAATTTCGCTGAGTAGTGAAAATTGAGTATACTGTCTTACAAAGTTCAAAGTATCATCACCATCGCTCGTTATTTTGTTGTACAATTGTTTATAATTGATTTTCTAATATTAATTAAAATTTAAAAAAGAAATGAATTAATAAAAACGAAATAGAACAGTGATTTTTGGGCCACCTTGTACAGTATATATATTAATTTCCATTGCTTAAAATTAGTTTAAATTTTTGGTAATTTATGATATTAAAATATATTTATAATCTATAATTCATGGAATTTGAATGCTCGTCCATTTATTCAGTCCTGTATCTAAACAGTATTTGTTTTATCTAATTTTTTTTTGTTAGTACGTAATTCTTATCGATTAAGGAAGTATATTTTTATATAACGTGAGAATACTCATGTTGCATTATTTAAAAAAAAAAAATATTTTTAATATACATATATTTACTTCATATCAACAAGTTTTAATACGCGCAGCTATAAGGCTTCATTTTTATGCAATCAGTTCAAAAAATTAGTTTATAACGTTAGCAATGAATTATAATTTTCATTTTGATTTTCACTTGTGATACGTAAAGTTCTATTTAAAAAATTAAATATTTGTTTTTTTTTTTGTGAGTTTTCTAATTAATTATATTATATAGTAAATTTTAATGTAATTTTGATCCATAAATTAATAATACAATAAAATGAATCAAAAAATGAATCAAGAAAAATTAGTGCAGCAATCAGATAATCATAAAATTAAAATAGCTATTATTGGAGCTGGATTGGTAAATTTTTTTTAAAAAAAATAATTATTATTATGACAATGACATAATTTTAATTAAATATATAATTTTGATTAGGTCATATTTAAAATATTTTTTTTTATTGTTATCAATCAATGCAAAATATTATGACCTATAAAATATATTATTATAATTAATAATATAAAATTAATGTACAATATATTAGGTAATGTTACCGAGTGTTTGTTATTAAATAGTTATTGCTTAAAATATGTTAATGAATGTAATTACCGAATAAAATAAGATACAAACTAGTGCAAAACGTTAAATAACGAATTAATTATATAAATCAAACTGGAATTAAACCGTTTTATTTTAAGTAAGTCAGTAAATAAAACGATCATGTATCATCATCTTAGATTACGTGTCATCATATGAATTATTTTTTTGTGGTTATTTTATTTGAAAATAATCAATTAAATATAAATGCTTCTCCCGAGTTTGTGTAAATTGGTGATAATTGGATATTAACATTCAAATATCTTAGATAAAGTCGGGAGATGAATTTTATAACCGAACTAAATATTATTGTGATCTTGTTATAATGAAATGGTTATTTTTACAAAGAAGTATTGCATTTTTAAACGAAATGTACTTTAAATAGAAAATCTATTCGAACAAATACAAATTCCAAAAATAAATATACTATTTGATTTTGATGCTGTCAGTAACTATTATAAAATATTTATGGCATCATTACAAAATTTATGTATAAATACCATACATCATGTATAATATTAATCCCGTTCAGACAGAACTTTAGATGTTTCAAATATATCTTACAGCACATGAGATCATAATATCTATAATATCTATTGGTTCGGGAGAATCATACTACTAATATCTTTATGTTATACAATACATTATCTCGATAGTAGTACTATAAAATTATTTATATTTAAAAGAAGTGGTACAAATGGAGGTGAAAAATAAATCCACTTGGTCCATTATTGACGATAGAGTAAAATTCCATGTAGCATAAAAATTGATTCATAAAAATTGTAAATTATTACATCGATTGCAGTTGACAATAGCTACAACCTACGAAACATAAAAATTTATATATATGTAATATTTGAATTCAATTAATATTATCTTTGAACTTGTTACAGAATTATCTTTTACGTTTGTAGTTAGCCGAAAACTATGTTTGCTTTTTGATTACTTATTTATTTTTATACACGTTGACAACATTTTTGATTATTTTTCATTAGAAAAAAACTGTTTAATTTGCATTATATCTTTTACTGCTTGCATACTTAAAGTAATTAAATTATGATGACATTTTTTTTGTTTTTTTTTTTTTGGAAAAAATAAATATTAATAGATAAAATTATGTTGGAGACAATTTTTGACATATTATTTTAAGATAGATGCATAAAATTTTAATTTTTTTTTTCAGTACACAAAACATTATCTCAAAAGTGATAATGCAAAAATTAAAGTTCACTAAAAATATATGAAACCTAACAAAAAAATAAATTAAATCATCATGTTAGAGGTTAGAGGCAATAGAAATTTGTAACTTCTCATATTATAATCATTTTAATAATAAATAAATTGATATGGCAGGGTCAAAACTAAACAATATTTTGATTTAGGAAACCTTGTTCTCAAAATTTTTTAGGGTGATCTAAAAGCTACAAAAACATCTAACAATATTATTGCATATGTTAATTTGTGAAAAACTGTCTATAGTATGACTGTATTTCTGGTTATCTGTTAACAATATTGAATTTAACATTGTTTAGCTGATTAAGATTAAGTACCATTAATAAACAAACAAAATATAAAATTATTTAAAACCTAACATTTCACCTTAAAAATTAATTCTTTTAAAATTTAATATAATTTTAGTTAAATGAATTAACTTTTACGTGTTGATGTTGAAATTGCAGTGATTCCAAATTATATTTTCATAGATTTATTAAATAATTGTGTTGCTATAAGTTATGGAATAATAAGTGTTGAAATCTATAGATCGGTCATAAAAATAGATATTGAATTTCATAAATGCAAAATGCAGAATATCTCATTATAGTTTAAATATTTAAATTTAAATGAAGCTTGCGCTTTGAATGAAACTGCACATAGATGACTGTAGTTTTCAGTGGGTTCATATCAAAATTTTCGAATTATATACATACAATATATTCTTGATATCTACAGATATGATTTTTTATACATACTCTGGAAATGATACATTCCATAAAATTTTAACTTCCACATTTTTTTTTTGGTGATCTACATTCTACTCCGCTACCTCATGAAATCTACGTTTCTTATCTATATCTGTACTTTTTGTATATATTTTTTGTAATTTAACTTACCTATTCACATTACATATTTTGAAATCTTTAGCGGTGATCATTATCATAAACATAATTTAATATCAATTATTTGTTGATTGTTTTGTAAGGAATAAATTTTCACCACATACTGAGGTCTAAATGACACGTAGTTCTATCAAATTACATGAAACATGAGTCATATATAATCATACAGCCATGAAAATACTAAATTTCTTTATTATTTCAGGTTGGTTCGCTGGCTTCACTACATTTGGCTCAAAAAGGATATGAAATTCATATTTATGAACGCAGGGAAGGTAAAATCTTTGTTTTTTTTTTTGTTGGAAATCACAAAAAACCCATAAAATTTGAATCAATAGATATTAGAAAAGCTGAACTAGTAAAAGGAAGAAGTATAAATTTAGCATTATCTGCACGCGGTAGAGCTGCTTTAGCAGAAGTTGGTTTAGAAGATGAATTACTTTTACATGGTATTCCAATGAAAGGTCGAATGTTACATGATGTTACCGGAAAAAAAAGTCATATTCCATATGATGTTAATAAGCAGCAGGTATAGTTTTTGAAGAAAATATTAAATTTTTATTTATTAAATTTTAACTATGTCTAATATATTTTTAGTGTATTTATTCTGTTGGTAGAAAACATTTAAATGAAGTTTTATTAAATTGTTAGTACATATATATAATATTTATATGTTTCAATTATGTATTTCTTAATTATATAATAAATGAATATTTAATTTTCAGCCACTGAAAAATATCCCAACATTAAAACATATTTCAATCATAAATTGATTTCAGCAAAATTTTCCGAAGGAAAACTTACATTTACTAAGTACTAATAATTATAAAAATTTATTAATTTTCTTAAACTACATAATGAATATCTTATAGTACTAATACTGCTGAAAATATTGAAAAATATGCTGATTTAATTATTGGCTGTGATGGAGCTTTCAGTGCAGTTCGGCGACAAATGTTAAATCAACCAGGATTTAATTTTAATCAGTCATATATCGAACATGGTTACATTGAGCTATGTATTCCAGCAATAAATGAAGATGTAAATATACAATTGAATTCAAATTGATTGTAATTCATAATAATTTTTATTTTAGTTTGCTATGCCACCAAATTATCTTCATATATGGCCACGTGGTAAATTTATGATGATTGCTTTACCAAATCAGGATAAATCTTGGACTGTAACACTTTTTATGCCATTTAATAATTTTAATTCATTGCTTACAAAAGAAGATCTAATTAATTTTTTTGAAAATTATTTTCCCGATGCTATACCATTAATTGGAAAAGAAAGATTAATAAAGGATTTTTTTAATACGAAAGCACAAGCTTTAGTTTCCGTAAAAGTAAAATAATTATTCTCATAAATGGTCACAAATGTAATAAATGTATAAATATTAATTTTTTTTAGTGTACACCTTATCATTTAGGTTCCAATGTTCTATTACTTGGAGATGCAGCACATGCTATGGTACCATTTTATGGTCAAGGAATGAATGCTGGCTTTGAAGATTGTTCAATACTATCAAATATTCTGGATGAACCTGGTATTCAAATTGGTGAAGCAATCTCAAAATTTAGTGATATAAGATGGCAAAATGCTCATGCAATATGTGATCTTGCAATGTATAATTATATTGAGGTATATAACAATATATGTAAATTACTTACTGTATATATATTTTCAAAATGTATATTTTAAAATTAAAATAGATGAGAGACCTTGTAACCAAGATTAGTTTTAGAATGAGAAAATTAATAGATAAGATATTATATACAATAATGCCAGACGTATGGTTACCACTTTACAATTCCGTATGTTTTTCGCAGATGCCCTATCAAAAATGTATTGAAAATAAAAGATGGCAAGATAAGGTTTGGTAATATTTATTTAAAACGTATTGTGAATGACAATTTTTTTTAATTTTTTAGGTACTTTTAAACTCGAGCTTATGCATTGCTGTAGGATTTGTAGCTACTATAATGTTTTATGTTTGCAATTTCATCATTTCAAATAAATATTAATATTTATCATATACGAGCATTAATAGAAATATGTTCCATGATTTGATTATTCTAGTACATATTATTTATTTATATTCTTTTATGGCTCTCCGTTGTTTTTACAGGCTATAAATATTTGTTATACTTATTAAGCAAATAATAGAAAATAGAATAGATTTTAAAACATTTCTCATTTCTAGAGCAAAATGTTAAATGTTTTTTTTTTTAATTTACTGACAATTAAACATTATATTTAAAATTAATAAAATTTAACATATTTATAATTAATTCATGTAAATGATTTTTTTTCCTTTGCAATAATTTTACTATATATATTTCTACTTGTTCTCATGTGACAAGTTGCTATACAATTTTTCATAACAGCCAACAACTCTGCTTGATTTGTTATTCATTTTAGCTCTTGGTAAATAAAAAATATTGGGAAAATCATAATCAATCCAATAATATTATACAGTAAAAGATGATATAATGGAAAACAATCGCATAATTATTACCAGAAAATGGGAAAATGTATTATGTTTTCTTTTAGGATGTAAACTTTTGGGCAACTTTTTCTAATTTTTGCCTGTAGAGTACTTTGATTTCTGTAGTTTTTGGCTACTTCCCAAAAAAAAAATCAATTTGTGAAAAACGGTGTGAAAATTATACTCTGAGATTATGTTTTGCAATAAAAGTGAAGCAATTCCATAGAGTAACCATTCTATCCTATCTCTTAAAAAATAAAATTATAATAGAATCTAGAGTATTTTGCTTTTCTCGACCTTGTTTAAATGTTTCCAAATTATTGATATTTGATATTTCAAAAGTATTTTATATTAACAAATATTATTAATATAAATTTAATTTATTGGACGAAAGGACAGTTAGTCCAATATCCTAATTTGAACAACACTGATATGATAAAACTTATATAAATCTTAATACTATTATATCAAAAACATACAAGGACTAAATATACAATACAAAAAGGATAATATAAATAACAAACAATCTTAATATAGGATGACCAATTAAATATAAGCGGCAGCAGCGCTAGGCTGTGATGCATAACGTACAGGATTAAACTCTTCACTAAGGTATCGATGTCGCTCTAAGTTGACTTAACTATAAATAAGTTAATAAGTATACCAGTAATAAAAACTTGCAATATGTAATTGTGATTTTAAGATTGGGTGACAACAAAATGTTCATTATTGAATGTTTGCAATTAAAAGTTTATTCTCGATAAATAAACTTATAGTTCGGTGCTGAATCCATAAAATTAGAAAATCCAAATAAGACGAAACCTTGGGGGCCTATGCTTTTAAGGGTAGTGAAGAAGGAAATAAAAAAAATACATAGGTTATTTTGGTAATTTTACTTCTTTTTACTATCAAATTAAATAGTGATATAATTTAACCGGAATTGTTTAATTTAAATTAAGACCATAAACGATACTGCTCTAAATCTACGTGTCTATACATGAAAAAATGCTACATTTTATCAATACTGGTACATCATGTTTCACACGTAATTGTGGTGATTCGAAAAAAACGTCACATGTGTTTAGGATTGAAATGATTGGAAAATAAAATCTAGAATAATCAACTATATACATATATAAACATTTAGTTTTCCAATAACGTTTAGTTTTTTTTTTTTATCTCGTTCTAAATAACAGACGAACGGACAGACAAACAAATATAAAAGTGCTTAACAATTAAAATGCTTTAATATAATACAAAAATTTCCAATTCGCATAAACACACACAAAAAAAATATTACATTATTGCACACTATAGAACTGGGGTGACTATATATTCCAATTAAAAAAGTTGTTTTTAACTTTTTAATTTTATCGAAAATTCTTGAACACTATCAGGTTTTTGAAAACTTTTAGTAGAAATATTTATCAGGTAAGTCTAAGTTTAATTATATGATAAAAATCAGGATTTAAATTAATATTATGCAGTTTTTGATTGACAACGATATTTTTTTTTAATACATATATGTTTCTTATATATAAATGTAGTTATTAATTTTAATTATTTAAAATATCTTTCATTTATTATACGGTATAGAAACAAGCCACATTGTTTTTTATTTGTGAAAATATATTTATTATTAGAAAATTCTTAAACATTTTTGACGCCACAATAATATTAATTAATATTATATTATATTTTATTTAATTTTATTTAAAATCATTGTGTATAAGTAACTATATAATATCTTCAATATAAATTCTCATACTTAATCAGACCATCAGACCAAATTATTTGGACTAATATTAAATTTTATAGACTATACCAAAAAATTTCATAGTAAGAGTAAAAGTGCTATTTACATTTCAATTTACACATACTTAAATATTTATATATAACACGATTCCTTGCCAGCAGAATGTATTAAGCGACAATTTTTGCAAAAAATACTTTTTATCATATCTGTAAAATTTGTATTAAGCGACATATTTTCATTTATTCTATAATGTTCTATCTAAATTACAAAAAAAGTTATATGCAAAATAAATATGGGTTAAAATTTATATACTAAAAGCTAAAGTATTTTTTATTATACCCGTGATTTTATATCAACCGAAAAAAAAAAAATTTTAAACGCCATAATTCTGCCAAATAAATGTATATTAAGCAGTAATTATTTTTTTAAAAAAAAATTGTGACATGGCGCTAAAAATCTATATTGAAATCAATTTAATATTTACCCATTTCACAAAATTAAAATAGCTGACAAAGAATTTATATTTTTCGTTTCCTCAACATTTTTAAAAATGTCACTTAATACATTCTACCGTCAAGCTATCGCTATATACACAGTCCATATCTATTTCAACAAAAGCTTTTTATTTCTTATAAAAATGAATTATAAAAATTTTCTTTAGCTTTTATATATTAGCTTTATATTTGTGGGCTTTTACGAAATTGAGAATTTTATTTAGTTAGTCAGTCAGAGTCTGTAGACTCGTCATAAGCTTTGTGTGTGTGAAATTATCTAAATATACAAAAATATTAGATTTTTTTTTTTTTTAAATATTTTTTGCATTTTTTTTTTTTTTTGTATTTCGTTGTTTTTGGTTATTTAATTTAAACAGAACATAAATTGTATATATAGAAAGCAGTCTGTAACTAAGTGCATATGACATAGCTATAGTGTGTTGGCATATAGTACGATTTTTTTTTATTGTATATATATATTTATATATTATATATATATATAAATATATTTATACAATATTATATATTTAATAAAAAAAAAAAATACATTTTAATATTAAAAAGAAAATCAGTTACAAATAATCAGAATTTTGACCTAAGATTAAAATTTATATATAAAAAAAAATTATTTTGAAATTCATTGACTGTGACAGCGAAATTTCTCGAATAAATGAAAAATCGCTTAATGCAAAAAAAAAAAAAAAAATTGATATTTCAATAATTAAATTTTTAATTTAATTATTTTACAGTAAAATAAATATTAATTACTTATTTTTATATATTTTTTTTTGCATTTATTGCTTCTTTTTCATTAATTCTTATTTTTTTTTTTGGGGGCAATAAATTTTCTTTGGAGAACGACTTTATAATTATATTCAATTTTTCTTCTTTAGTTACTAAGTGGATTTAAAAAGTGGATTAATTTTTAAATATCATCAACAACTAAATAAGTATTAATAAAATACACAACAGCAATACAAAAAAAATAATAATTTTGATATAAATATTTTGGTTGTAAACAGTCAAAACAAGATAATTTAAGTGAATAATTTGTTTGTACACTAAATAACAACGAATATTTTTTGTAAATATATATATATATAAAAAAAAATTAAATTAAAACTGTGATTTAACAATATATATGGTGAATTATTGTAATTATAATACAATTTATCTATATATCTCTTAAGTGAATACTACTAAATATTATATAAAATTCTATTTATTACTTAAAAAAAAAAACGTTTAATCATAACTAACATTTACAAGATTATTTAATTTATATACATTCGAATTATATTATTACAAACATTTATATTAAATATTATATATTATTTTTGTGAATATTATCAGTTAAAAAAAGAAAAAAATTACGAAAAATTTGTTTAAATATCCCCAAAAAAACAGAAAATTTTAACATATGTTGTTGGGCTGTATAACTTTATATGGTTTTATTTTAGATAGTGTGACCACAGTGAACGCACATCAGTAATTTAACAATTTTTTTTTGTTTTTTTTTTTATATTTTTTTTTTTAAATTATATTATATATAAAAAAATATATAAGAGAAAAAAAATTTATCAACAATATTTATTTTTTTAAAAAAAAAAAGTAACAACAACATTTAATATGAAATCTGATAGAAACAGTACAGCGGCCTCCAACGCTAGTGAAAAGGTTCGTTTACAAAAAAAAAATTTAATCAATTTTTTTTTATTTATTTAATCATATTTGTATATACGAAGCCTAATTTTTCAAGATATATATTTATATTATTTATATATATATATATTAATTTATATATCGTGAGCATGTATGTTTTATATATATAAAATATGGTGTTACATACAACTAAATATTTATATAAATATATATGCATATTTTAAGCTTATACGAATTCATACGAACTAGTTTTATAATTAAGAATGTACACTTTTTAATAAATAAAAATAACACAAAATAATATAAAACTTTTAAAGGCTTAATTATACAAATGCGATTTATATTTTGCATAGACGCGTAAACTTTACCAGACATATCAACATGTTGTTAAATAAACGTAGTATAATTACATCAATATTAATTATTTCTAATCAATAAAAAAAAAAAAAATCTTATAAATTCATATTTGTAATACGAAAATTAAGTAAAGTTTTGTATAATTTTCATTTTTCGTATTTTTGACAGCAAAGCTTATACGAAAATGCTTGTCATAATTTATAATACGAAAATTTTCGTATACATATTTGAAAATATCTACACATACTATTTTTTTTTTTTTTTCGTAAATATTCTATTCGGATTTATTTATATTATAGATATAAAAAGTGAAAGTGTATTTTTTATGTTTATGTTGGCATTGTGCAAATTGTTCTTTTTATACATAACGTATCTTATTGAGAAATATTTTTAACATAAACTCTTTTCCAAATTCCTGATATCAAATTCCTAAAACTGATTTCATCTGTCAGAAATCTTTTACCAAATATTCTTCATATCGTCAGGATTAGGATAATATTTTAAAGATTATATCCGTTCACAATAATTATTGTAATAATTATTAAAAATATAAAACATATACGAAAATAATGATATTTAATTGTTTATTGTATTTTATTATCGTATTTTCTTGTAATTTACATTTCATAATAAATTTTTTTATATTACATATAAAATTCGTATATATGTACATTTTGTATACGTGCAATATAATCACTTTGCATTGCATATACAATTTCCGTATGCAAAAAATAATTTTTCAATTTTTACATTTGTATATCTAATACCTAAAGTTTGAAAAGCTTTTTAAAAGTAAGTAGGTGTTGAGGTTAAAACATGGCCATTTTATTATTCAAAAAAAGAATGTTAAGAAATGGTTTTTTTTTTTTTAAATATGCATTAGTTTTTTTTTCATTATATACATTTATGTATATACATATAAATATTTATTAGATTATTTTGTGGATATACATTTTATTTACAACTAACAAACTATAGTATATAAGTTTAATATATAAATACAAGTATATAGAAAATGTAAAAGTCAATATATACTTGCGTGTTAAAAAACTGTTACAAAAGCCCCCAATATGCACAGAATTGTCCAAATAAAGTGCATAAATTTTATATATATTATATTTTTTCTTTCATTTTTTATATATATATATATATACTCATCCGAAATGTTGAGTTTCCAAGGTTCTTGAACAACATTTATATATATTTATATATATATTAATGTTGTTGGGCAAAAACAATATTTAGTTTTTAAGAGAGCAACAGGCAATTTTTTTATAAAAGAATGTACAGGGTGGTGATATCTTGAAAATTATAATATAATAATAATATAACCTTAATAAAATTTGTTAAATAATAATTTTGACTTGTTAAATAATATTTTAAAGAATGAATAAGTAGTGATCCTTGAACTGAATATATTATGATTTTGTAAAGATTTTTTAACAGATTATACCAGTTCTTTTCTTCATCATCATATTCCTCATATATACAAGGTGGAAAATTTGTAATTATTTTGGAAAAATATTGGTTTTATCAAAAATAATATTTAAAAATTTTAAAAATTTCCAAAAATTATATTTCATTAATTATTAAATACATCAGGATAAAATAAAAATTTTATTTTATAGAAACTTTTTCGTCTTTTAAACAAAATATAATGTAAATTTTTACGTTGGCTTCAAATCCACAATTAGACCAGACATCAAACGAAGTTGAAATTTTATCTTAAACATTTTTTTTTTTTTAGATTTTGTTTATCAATGAGTCCCTTAAATTTAATACATAGATATATAAATTTATAATGTAAACAGATAAGTTATTAATAGAAAATTTTATGTCTATATGCGTTGGCGGAGGATATAAAACACCAACGCATTTTCACGAACCACCCAATATTATTATATGTATATATATAAATATAACAAGGATATTGTGGCGTGGATGTTATGACGTAAGATGTGTATACGTAAAAGAAAAAAAATATTATTTTACATCAGAAATATCAATTATAGATAATTATGGAATGATAAAGTTATAATAATTATTTGTATGTTGTTCTAGATGTTTTATATATGTTTACGTAATACAAAAATTACATTACAAAATGGAAACTTTTAGTTTTAGGGCTAAGGCTTTAATTTTGTTGAATGAGGATTAGGAAAATAAATTAAGTAATTTTTTTGTTATTGTGAAGGTATTATTTATTATAATTGTATATTGTGAATGAATACTTTAATTAATATAATTTTACATAATTGAAATATACATGAAACTATATTTATATTTTACTTCCAATAAACTAATTTAAATTAAACTAGGGGGTAGCAATAGCGTAGTTGTAGTTTGCTATGTTGTGATACATTAGGTCCTGGGATCAATACCAAATTGATGTCGTTCTAAATTGACTCAGCTTTAAAAATTTGCAATATGTTTATGATATTAAGATTGGGAAAAAATTGCTGTTAACAAAAATGTCTGACTATTAAAAGCCATTAGCTGAATTGTAATTAAAAGTTTGTTCACACAATCACACTATAAAGAATCTTTTGATTCGGAATCTATATAAAATTAGTTGAAGGCTCAATTGGGGCTATAGCGCCATTGCAAAAAAAAAAAACTAGATGTATATAATAAAAAGTTATTAAAATGTTTTGTAATGTAGCCTTAACTGTGTTTTTTTTTTTTCGGAAATCTAATTATCAGAAATGATAATTCCAACATAACTTGAACCGTTATAATTTAATTTATACAAATATAATACAAATTCAAAAATAAAATTGTCTACTAAAATACAAAAAAAAAAAAAATTTAAAAAATTATCAAAAAATCCAATCACAATTTAAAAGTTTTTTAATATCTTGTTTCTTTTTATGTTACCTTGAATATACAGGTTTAAATAATATGTATTCTATATACACACGTGATTTCTTAACCATAATATATTAAAATAAATTCAATTTCTTTAAAAGAATCAAAATATTAATATAGATATTAATATATCTAAGAAACTTATAGTTATTGACAACAACGCATCCTGGATAAAAATTTTTATACATAATTTTAAATTTAAATATA
This sequence comes from Rhamphomyia laevipes, assembly GCA_963920725.1. Lineage (NCBI taxonomy): Eukaryota > Metazoa > Arthropoda > Insecta > Diptera > Empididae > Rhamphomyia > Rhamphomyia laevipes. The sequence continues at coordinate 35,099,347 of OY987259.1, forward strand.
CTTACTATAAAATTCGTTCTCACCTCTAATTCTATATACTGAGAAAAAATGTATTGCGCATTCTATTATTTATTATTACTATTATCATTAATTGTGAAATTTAAATAAAAATAAACTAATTTTATATATATGGGCAATGAACACAACAATATTATGTTAAGTATATTTATAATTAGAAAGAAACCATAAATAAATCATATTACATATATTTTTATATACATAAAACTATATATGCAAAAATAATATTTTTTTTAAAAAAATCGTCTATTTATTGATAATGGTAAATAATACAAAATTAATTTAATTTTCTAATTTTATAAAATTTCATAATTTTGTAATTTATTTTATTGCTAAAAATGATATTAGATAGGATATTTGTCATAGATAGTTTATAGAAGAAATAATAATAATGGATTTATTGAAATTGCTTAATAAATGACTGCTCTAATACTTAATTAAAGCTGCGAGACGATTTTATTGTAGGTCGATTAAAAATATACGAGGGTGGTCTGATAAGTCTGTGGATTGACAGAGAAAACAATTTTTTTTTTTGACAAAAATTTATTTTATTTTTCAACATAATCTTCTTTTACCTTGATAGACTTAATTAAACGATTTTCAAGTTTTTTGATTCTCTCCGAAAAAATACGTTTTTTTCTTCTAAATCTTCATTTAGCCATTTATTTCGCTGATAGTGATAATATCTGCATTTGATCTAAATCTTTTTCCTACAAGCCATTTTTTTAAGTTTGGAAAAAAGAAAAAAAGTAAAAAGGAGCCAAATCTGGATAATACGATGGATGAGAAACCAATTCGTAGCCCAATTCTAATAATTTTCCTGTTGCTGATTTGTGAACTGATGCGTTGTCATTTTTTTTTCTTTGTTAAATGAGATCATCGCAATTAAAAACGATTCAATAATGATGCAAAATATTCACCTGTTGATTGTTCTTTTGTTTCGGATTTGTTGTAATTGGTCCATGTTTCATCAATTCAACTGGATTACGTTTAAATAACTTCAAAACTTGATATGATATTGTTACACGAATGCGTTTTATGATCTATTGTAAGCAATCTTCTATTTTTGCAGATAGCTTTTTCTTATCAAAATATTGATGAAGATGTTGGTGACACGTTCTTTTAAAGATGTTTACGATACTTGATCAGAACATGAAATTCAGTATTATCCAATTTTAAAAAAATCCAATAGTTAACTTGTTGCATAGCAAGATTGTTGCACGTAAACTAATTAAGATATTTATAATCTAATTAAGAAATTTTTAGAAGTAAAAAATACCCATTATTTGTGCGATACCTGAAATTGGTAGTCCACGCAATTATCAACCCACCCTACCCTCGTACAATAAAAAAAAATTAGCAATAATCATGTTTGTAATAATACTTCGAATATGAAATTTAAATTTTTATTTTGTATAGTTATTTATAAACTTTTGAGGTTTTTTGGTTAAATATAAAGTTTTACATAATTCATTTTTTGTGTTCATTTTTTTTTTTTCAATATATCGAATTTTTGTAATAATTATTTTACTCTTTTCGTATTTAATTATACAACCTAACTGCATAATATTAAATTTTTTCGTTCTGGTATAACAAATTTTTGATTCAGGTTTTTGTAAAACTGCTTTTTAGGCATTTATATGTTTTAAAGTTTAGATCAATTAGAATGGACACAAAATTCAAACCAAAATAATAACAAGGTTCAAAATTTCTATTTTATAAATGATCCACCAGATCAATTGATCTACCAGAAATTTATACAGACTTGAGAGAGAATAATTTTGGTACTTTTTGACCTTTTCATTTTCAAAATAAATGCTGTTTCTAAAACTATTTATGAAAATAGAGCAGAAATTGACCCGATAATCTAATCTTACATTTTGATCATAAAAAATCAATATTTTTTTAAAAATTTAAACATTTTGTATATTCTATTCTCATAAATATGACCACTAATTCAGAAATTTTTCAAGAACCATAATTGAATCAATATGACTACGTTTTTTAAATTAATCATCTTTTATAGATTAATTTTATATTTGTTTTTTAATATAAATATATAGATAAGAAAGAATTTGATTAGAGTTAATTACCACAACAAAAATGTTGTCGAAATTATTGACAATCTTTTAAATTATATAGTCAATAAAAAATATTTTATACTCCGGAACTACAATTTATCTGAAATATAAACTAGTTAAATTGTATATCTGAATTTTTAATTTGAACTGATATTCACCATTTAATTTAAATTTTAATTTAATGTATACTAAAAATGCTAACAATTAAACAATGACATAAATAAACATTTTTTTTTTAGTATAGTCAGCATTTATAGATATTTAATTATTTATTAGATTAATTTTAAAAGTTTATTAGATTTATTTCAAGTAATTTTATATGAATTTTATAGATTTTATATACACGTACTAATATTATAATCACCATATTAAAGCACAAATTCCCAAACAAGTTGATTGTAAAACAGGTAACCAGTATTCAGACGACCCCAAACAAATCAGGTTTAATATTCCAAAATTAGGTGGGCCACCACTACTTTTCAATTCCATAAAGTTTGAAGGCATTCTAATTTTGTAAAAGTATTATTATAGGAAACAAACTTTTTCACTGAATTTATTTTTATTTTTGTTCAAATTTATAATCTAATATATAATAATAATAATTTGTGAAATAAAAAAAATAATTGTAGTTACGCCATTGAGTGAGCAAACAGTTTATATTATTTGATCAGATGATGATTTTTTATATTCAATAATAATGAATAACAGATAAATCTTAAATATTAAAAATTATAGCATTTATTTTGCGTCCTGTTAGATTTTTAAAGTAAAGAAATAGATTTTACTATACTCATTATTCATATAGAAAAAAATCCTTGAATGTTTTTCATATTTTATTTTTATATAATTAAAGAAATGAAATTCAAAACTAATAAATTATGTATAAAATCAATAAAATATTTAAAAAATTATTTTAAATGTTAATTATAATATTTGTTTTTTAATTTTTTTTAGTTCATCACTGCGAGTCCAGATTCAAATAATCAACAAGAATCTTCAAATATGGATAATTTTCCAATAAATTATGGTTATGGTTCAGAAGAAGAAGAAGAAAATGCATCAACATCATCATTAAGTTGTAGTACAGATGATAGTTCTATTAAATCTGAATCAGAAATTGATACTTTTGAAAATGTTGTTAACAGTGGTGGCGTTGAACGTACAGCTGTATTATCATTTGAACAATGTCGTAAATTAAATGAAGTTATGAATGATAAAATTTCAATACATGGTCGTGGTAATTTTCCAACAATAGAAGTGACATTGAAAGACTTAGTAATATTAGTTAGAAAAAAGTTAGAAATGGATATAGAAGCTGGTGGAGCTGGTATGTTAGTTAAAGATATTCGTTTAAATGGTGGTGCTGCTAGTTATGTTTTAGCATCAGAAGATCAATCATATAATGATTTAGATTTAATATTTGCTGTTGAATTTAGTACAAATCGTCATTTTGATCGTGTTAAAACAGCTGTGCTGAACACACTCATTGATTTATTACCAGAAGGTGTATCTAGACGTAGAATAATGCCATGTTCTATAAAAGATGCATATGTTGGTAAAATGGTTAAAGTGAATTGTAATAATGATGGTGACAAATGGAGTTTAATATCATTGGGTAATTCACCAGGCTATAAAAATGTTGAACTTAAATTTGTGGATACAATGAGACGGCAATTTGAATTTAGTGTAGATTCATTTCAAATTGTATTAGATTCGTTATTATTATTTTATGATTGTGCTGAATTACCAATATCAGATAATTTTTATCCAACTGTTATAGGTGAATCTATATTTGGTGATTTTCAAGAAGCACTTTATCATTTAGAAAAAAAATTAATATCTACCAGACAGCCAGAAGAGATACGTGGTGGTGGTTTATTAAAATATTGTAATTTATTGGTACGTAATTATAAACCGGTTGATAAAGAAAAAATTAAAGCATTGGAACGTTATATGTGTTCACGTTTTTTTATTGATTTTTCCGATATACATGTACAAACTATTAAATTAGAAGCATATTTACGAAATCATTTTTGGGGAGCAGATGAAGAATCACTACAATATCAATATTTAATGCATTTACGTGAAGTTGTTGAAACATCAACTGTATGTTTAATGGGCCATGAACGACGACAAACATTATTATTGATACAATCATTAGCTATGCAAATATTGTGTAGAGAACAACGACGCCAACATATGCATCATCAGCATCTGCAGCAACAGCAACATATAGTTACACCAATTATAATACAAAAACAAAAAATAGATAATAATAATAAACAGCATACCGTACAATTACAATCACAACAACAACTCACAACAACAACCGGTCAACAACAACATCTATCAAATAACACACAACAGCAACAACAAACATCAAAAGTACCTCAACAAACTATTCAAATACCAGCTGGTACTACCGATTTATTATATGCAAATGGAATTTATTATGCACCTATAATGCCTAAGATGATTTGTACATGTAGTTCAACATGGTTAACTTCATGATTAGTAGTAATTCAAATTCAATAACTCTAAATCAGAGATCTACTTATTAACTGAATCAGATTTAATTCCATATAATATCAAAGAATTTATTTTCAGGTTATTTGATCAAAAAACTTCAATGATTCGGTTAAATACACCACTAAAATCATCATAGCCCATTAATTAATATTTATTTGCGTCATAAATATCCAAATTATATGGATATATAATAATTTTAAGTAACGAGATTTATGTGTCTTATTTAAATCAGTAAAACTTAATAAAAAAAAAAAAAATTATATCTTTGACAAAAAAATTAATATGTAACAAAGTATAATAATATTATTTTTATTAAAAAAAAAATATATTAGAATATTTATGTAAATTATATATTATTATAATCATTATAAATATACTTTTTTTTTATATTATGCATTCAATTTCTGGCTATGAATTTAAATCTGTCCTTTTGTATATTTATATATAATATAAAAATAACAAAATTGTAAAAAAATGCTTTAAAAATTATTTTAAATTAAATATCATCTTTTAATATAATATCGTGTTTTGCTACGATTATGAGAATTATAAATATATTATTTCAGATCGTTAGTGTTCTTCCATCACGAATCCTTAAAAAAAAAAACTATATTATGTATTTATAATTTGTAATGAAATTAAAAGTAATGAAATTATATATATTTTTTTTTTTTCGTTTTATTATTTTAATCTAATTTTTTTTTATATAATATATAATTTTTTTCTAAACGAGTCAATAAGCACTTTGTAATATAATTAATCTGAGTTATGCGCGGCTGTGGAAAGTTACACTGATATTGCTAAAAAAAAAAAAAAATTAAAAAATATTTACCACTTTCGTTTAATTGTATATAAATACAAAAAATTATTGTGAAATTTAAGTTATATACAATATTATTATAATATGTAAAAAAAACCTTTAATCTTCCATTAATTTACAATAATTATGATGAGTCAAAAAAGAACTTTATAATAAGCAGAATAGTTAAAAACAAACAATTATTTATAAATAAATTTGTAAAAAAAATAAAAAAATAAAAAAGTGTGTATACAAAAATAAAAAGGAAATAAATAAAATCTTACAAAAATTTACATTTCTTTAATTAATAAATAAGATATTTTTATTAATTACAAAAAACAAAATTATTTACCTAAATAAAAGCTTAGTAATATTAGAAAAATTAGAAATTTAAAACATTTAAATAAGCAATAAAACAAACGTTTGCTCCTTTATTTTCTACCTCCGAATGTGCATTTGAATCCTTTTCCTTTCTGAATTGTTTAAATAACATAAAAAAATGTAATATTTTTAAAAAATTCTAATTGCCGAAAAAATATATTTTTTAAGGGTAATTAAACCTTTATATTTTTTCTTTAATTCAGTTTTGTAATAATATAATTAAAAAATAATATTTATAAATTTTATGTCGTTACATCTTACGAAATAATCCTGTAATTATGTAAAAATGATAAGGTAAAACCGGAACCAAAACGATATAGTAAAGCAAAACGGAATATTTCGAATTTCAAATACAAAATTTCTTGACGGAGTATTAATAGGAAAAGTACAAAGCTGAAGCATATTGCATTTAGTATTCATTAATATCAATTAATCAAATCATAGTTTACTTTTTAGTAGCATAAAACATTAAAAAAAATATTCAAATTTTTTCGAATTTCTTTTCAAAATTTAAAAGTTTTTATAAATATAAAATTTAAATTAAATAAATTACTACTCAATATTAATAAAAAATAATACGAGTGTCTAGCTAGGGAAAGAATTCTTTCTAGTATAATATTTGGTGTAAAATAACTAATAAAAGTTTGATTTTAATATAAATACCGATAGGCTGGGTAAAATAGATTATCCTATAAAATGTCTTAATACAAATTTAAAACCTAGCCCTAAAATCCTGGATTTTGGTTCAAATTATTTCGTAGCTAAGGTTCGTTTAGTAAACGGATTATTGAACTTTAAGCACACTCTATCTATATTGTCTTGTTCGGTTTTCCATACTTGTATTATGCTGATGATAAAACAACGAAGTGTTTGGAGAAAAATGGTGAAACCTAAACTCTTTAGTTGGTTCATACGTTTTAATTCCGTCTGTTTTATTTCTTTCGTTTAATTTGTAAAAATATCTTTTCATTTGTAATTTTATAAAAGTGGGTTTCAGTCTAAGTCTCTAAGTAGAACCAACCAGCATTTGTTACATTAGATCAGAAGCAAACAAAATAAAATGAGGGTTTGGAAGATTATGTTTGATTTTATTAATAAATAATAAATAGAAAGAAAGACGAAAGGAATTAAAATTAAACTATTAGTTAATTAGAATTCTCAACGCCATCAATTAATATATGCGAATACGAAATATATGCAGCAGAAATTGATTTTACAATAAAAACAATAATATAGAGTTCCGCAAAAGAAATGCGTTTTCCCGCACAACGGCACAACATGAGATTTTACGCACTCAAATACTGATATTTCATGAGGGTGTCATGTCATTATTTAAAGTCACAATTTTGTCATTATTTAAAGCGTCTACAGTCAACAATTAAACCAAAGTGTCAAAAATCAAAAGTATTTTTCTAAATACTGATATTCGACTGCGGAAAAATCGGAAAACCCCATTGGTTTGGCGTATCGTACCTTATATTGAGACAATTCCAGCTGTCACATCTTTGTGATTACTTACTTAAAACGCCTACAGACTTGTTTAATATTATTTATATTCAAATTACATTATACTCGTTGTAGTCTTGTTGAAAATATTTTTCAACAAGTCTTTATTTAAAGCTCAGGTTTCTTCAAATTGATGAATAAGTTTAATCGTGCGTGGTGTTGACAAAAATATTTTCATAAACATATCATTTTCATTTTTTTTTTTAATAATAAAAGGTAAATACCTACTTTACTTATGTACCTTCTTCTTAATAATAAAATTAAATTAAAAAATTGAAACAACTATACATTCAAAAATGAGACTTTTTATGTCATTTCTGTGAACTGTCAAAAAAAATTATGTGGAATGGATGTCGTAAAATTTAATTTCATTTTTACTTTGACCCTGTCGTTCCAGCGTAAAGTCGTTGAGAATATCTCCACTATTTTTTTTTTTTTTTTAATATTAGTTTGAATATTCATTACAAATATTCGAAAAAATGTGTAAATATAATGTGATATTCTAAACTAAAATATCATAACAATTAAGTATTTTCTCAAACAACTATTTTTTTCCATTTTTATTGTATTATACTACTTAGAACTAAAATATTATCGTAATTATTCTTATTTTTTATTGCTTCAAAATATCAAAAACTGGCAGCTCACCTCACCATAAATCTTCAATGTTAAGAAAGTCTATTTTTCAAAATTTATTGTTTACTTGAAAATTTCTGTTAACTGTCAGATTTTGTGTGGTCAAATAACGTAAAAACCAAACAAAATAGATATTCTGAATATGTTACAATATACTAGATTAATCACGAATCACAATTTAAAAATTATGCATTCTCCATCCTTTGTTACAGTTTGCAATGCAATGTGTACTCAGATGTGTACATAAGCTAAATTAAACTATATTTTCAACGGATATTTAATTTATAAGGGAGATAAAGGCCACATCCTAATATTAACATGAGAGTGATCTGAAATTGATATTGAAATTGAAGGAAAAATTCAGTTAAAAATTGCTGCAATATTGGAAAAGTTTTAATGTACACAGCGCTTCAAGCGCTTATAATTTTAAATACTATTCAGTTATGAACTGCCCTTATTATTCTGACATATTCTGACATTTTTTTAATTTGATAAATTTTTTACTGAAGGGCAAGGGATATGAAAAAAATATGAATCAGTTTCAGTTCTACTTTTTTTTTTTAGAAATTACGTACCTATATTCAGCAGCATCAAGTAGGTTGTTATTTGGTGGGGGTTGGGGCTAGATTAATAAAGACTGTTGTAATAAAATAATAAATAACATATTTTTGAAAAGCCTGAACAAAATAAAGCTATTGCAAAATAAATCGTCTGATTATTATATTTATTAAATTTGTCTGTGACATCAGCATCAGAGTAAGAATTTCCAGAAGATATATTAAGTTTTCTGAGAATAATGTACGAGACTACTGAATATTATGATGGAAGTAGAACATTTACCTGGTTGGCTAATTTGTGTGGACTTTCTGTCGATTTGGTAAATACACAACCTAAATTAAATTCAGTTTTAATAGTGAAATAATAATAATAACCAATAATAACAATTTTAAAAACTTTTGTTCTTATTGTTATGTATACAACTAATAAAATGTAAATAGTAAATATAAATAATCAAACCACATAAACAGAAAATATTATTATGTTTTGAATTTCACAATATCTTTTTTTTTTAGAAATTTTTTAATCCAAACTTGAAAATATTTTTATTTTAAGTATAATATAAATCATTGATTTCGTTAATTTAAAAATGTTCTAATAATTATTATATAAAATTGAACAACAAAGAACTACCCGAGGTGACAAAAAATTGTGTATATATATTACATTATTAACTAGCAAATAATTAAGTGTACAATTTTTGCAATTAATAAATAATAAAATGTACACCTAGATCTAGATACTTTAAGTAATCTAACATTTAAGAGGTGTACATAATCCAACATTAAAGAGGTGTACATTTAAGTTAGGGCGGAGGTGCTTTTTTTTAGTTTAGATACATATTAAGATTGATTCTGTAATTTTTTTTGGACCGGACTGAATATTAATTACTTTTTTTTTTTATTATTTTAAACTCTTTCTATAAAGAAATTTCAGCTTCGAACTTTAAATAGACTCGAAAGTATATTATTATTTATTAATCATAGTATTTAAGTTAACATATATTATGGAATATAATGTTGTCTACTAGACCGTTTCTTGATATTAAATTGTTTTCATTCTTAAATCAGCATAACGACAGCCCAATATAGAAAAATATCTCTTATTTTTATTTTTTACAATAAGTGATGTTTAATATAATCATAATTATATGTATATAAACAGCAATTGAAATGTCAGGTATATTAATTAATAATATTTATTTACGTATTAGAAAAATATGTTATTTGCAATAAATTGTTAATAATTATTTTATAAAAGGCAATTGAAATGTTATACAATTAATGAGGAGATACAGATAAAAGTTCAATTTCTATCAAGTAGACGCGATACAAATAGAATACTTAGTTAGGAATATTTTACATTGTAAATTCGATTATTCATTCTGTAATAATGAATATAATGTAAATTGTTATATATTTATTACATAAGTAATAAATAAGTTTATACATTTTAAAGATATCAATATTAAAAAATGCATTTATATTCAAGTCTATTTAAAGTTTTTAATATTACTCCTTTTCAAATTCAAAATATATTGGAAATTGCTTTTCAATCTAGTATTAAATTTAACTTATCAGTATTACTTTTCTTTATAAATTTTATACAAACTATTCAATTTATTCCAATACACTATACTATACACTTATTTATTTTTATAGCTCTATTTCTCTATATAGATAAAAATATCTAAAATATTTTTTTTTATTATGAATTTTAATAAATCTACTTGATATTGAAATATGTTCCTTGATTTTTTCAGGTAAATTTCTTAATTTGCCAAATTTCTGCATTATTTTTGGGTTCATTATTTCGATCCATTTTGCATCCATGTAAAGTACATCCATCCGTACGTCATGCATTTGGTCTTACTTTGGGTATGTGTTTTGGATATTTTTGTTTCGGTCAACAAGCAATTCATATAGCTGGTTTACCAGCAATATGTTATATTGTTATCCGAACACAAAATCCAGATATAGTACAAAGGTAAAAAAGATTTTTTTTTTAATTTTTAAATTATATAATTAAGATTCATTTAAAAAAAAAAAAAAAAAAAAAATTTAGAACTGTTATGATAGTGGCATTATTTTACTTGTTGTGTGTACATTTACATCGTCAAATTTATGATTACGGATCGTATTCTCTAGATATAACTGGTCCACTAATGATAATTACACAAAAGGTTACTAGTTTAGCATTTAGCATACATGACGGTTTCACAAGAGAAGAAAAAGTAATTATATTTAAATATACATATTTTTTGTAAAATTAGACAAAGATTTATGGTATTTTCTAATTATTTAGTACATGACAAAAGCTCAACAATATCATGCTGTTAGAAAAGTACCATCACCATTAGAATTCTTCTCATATGTTTTACATTTCCAAGGTATTATAGTTGGACCAATGGTATTCTACAAAGATTATATTGATTTCATTGAAGGGTATAATTTATTACAAACTCAGCCTAAAGTATTGATTCTTTTTTTTAATTGAAAATAAATAACATTAAGAGATTATGTATAATTCTAGACAAGCTCAGATAATAATACAAGAAAAGAAATTATACTTGAACCATCACCAACAAAAACTGTTATTAAAAAAGTTATTGGTAGTGCGATTTGTGCTTTAATTTTCATAAAATTCGTTACGATGTATCCAATAAAAGCACTTAATGACGATGAATTTATAAATAGCACTTCGGTTTTACGTAAGCTATGGTATATTATGATGGCAACGACAATAGTTAGATTTAAGTATTATCATGCATGGCTGTTATCAGATGCTATTTGTAATAATTCAGGATTGGGTTTTACTGGTTATAATAAGGACGGATATCCACAATGGGATTTATTATCAAATATACATGTTGTATCATTCGAGGTAATTATTAATTTTGATTTATATATAAATAATTTTAATACATTTTTTTTTTGTAGTTTGCAACAAATATGAGAGATGCTATTAATAATTGGAATATTGGAACAAATCGTTGGCTTAGAACAATAGTTTACGAACGAGTTCCAAAAAAATATGGAACTATTTTAACATTTACTTTAAGCGCTTTCTGGCATGGTTTCTATCCAGGATACTATGTAACATTTGCGACGGGCGCTATAATGGTTACTGCTGCACGTTCGGTAATATTTTTTTTTTATATAATTTATATAAATAGTTATTACTATATACATAGAAAATATTTTGTACATAAAAAAACTATTCTATGTAGCAAACTTCCAGATGGATTTAATATTTATTATCAATATATATTTTAAATATTGACAGTTATCAAGAAACATCTAAAATATTGCAAAATATTGTGAATACTAAAATAAAGAATCTAATGCAACAGAATTTTTTTGTCGATTGTGGATATATTGTTACCCAACAATTCGGACAAATTTGGCTTTAAAATTGCAGTTAAGAAAACCTAATACTTTTAGTATAACAGAGTCTTTTATTTATAAAGAAACAATTTTACCAAAACATGGTGTGTTTATGTAATTGTCCTATTATTTTGAAATTTTATTATATTTTTATACAGTTTGCCGTGCCGATATATATATATTTTTTTATTTTTTTCTCACATTCACTTAATTTAATACAAACAATTAATATTGCAGCTAAATTAAGTTCCATAATCTCATTATTTTATGCTCTTACAAGCAATTGTAAATTTTAAATGCAATATTTGATTAATATTATGATTCCGTTGATTTATTCACGCTTTATAAATGTACTCTAAAAATTTGTTTAGTTTATGAAATTAGCGTTTTAATAAATCCACCTACAGCTTTTCATCTAGAACATTTTTTGATTATGTCACAATATATATCACTGATTACATATTTATGCAGTGTAAAATAGTAAAAGAGAATTTATTCTTTAAAATTTAAAAATATCATATCTTCCATAGCACCAATATATAAATTTTCATTGTTGTTTTATATCACATTTTTGCAATATAATAAAGGATGAGAAATTTTTAATATCCAATTCTCTATTTAGAATTTCGATTTTATTTAGAAAGAATAGTGATAATATACGATTTCTTATATTAAAATAAAACAATTTATTTTAAAGTCATTTCGTTGATTGTACATTTGCCATTCAAAAAATTAATTATAATTTTAATTACTTATTTAAATATTAGTAGATTTCACACGCCAAAATACATAAAAAAAAAATCGAGCACCAGTATTAAGTTTTTTAGTAATTATTCTTAGCGCTCTTTAATATATTATCGTTCTTAAAAATTCAATTTTAAATTAATAATTTTATAAAATATAATTATTTAATTCCACAGGCAAGACGTATGCTTCGGCATCGTTTTCAGCGTACTCAATTTAATCGTATGTGTTACGATATTCTTACTTGTCTAACAACACGGATAGTTATGGCATATACCACTTTTCCCTTTGTTCTTCTTGAACTTAAGGTAAAAAAAATAACAATAATATTACCGATTTTTTTTTTTTTTTTTTTAAATTAATTTTTAATATTCAACTTTTACAGGGCAGTCTTCGCATGTACCTGAGTTTTTTTATGTGCCTTCATTTAATCGCATTTATTATCATTTTCATTTTCCCGAAAAATTGCGAAAACAGTTCAAAAAACAAAAACAGTGCACAAAATATGAACAATATAGATGTTGTTTCAAATGGTAAAAACGACAATAATTTTAATAAAAATCAAAACATTCGTATGCTTGAAAATAATTGTGATTATAAATCGAGGGATGTAAGCAGCAGTTTAATAATAAATAATAATAACAAAAGAAATGATTCAAATGGTGCACGTTATACTATTAGTGTACAACATGATGAATGTGAAATGAACAATTTTTCAAGTAAATTAAAAGAGAAAATAGAATTGGAGACCAGAAATATTGAAGAGTTTATTGATAAAACTGTAACTGGTATTGTAGAATTAAAGGACGATTTAATGCGTTTAAATGATAAAGAAAATTTATTTGTAAATAAAGATGCTCGCATTAATAATATTGGCGATAGTGTATTACAAAATTCCAATGCAGCTGGTACAGAGACAGCAGTCGTCGTTGATACAACTTTTTTGAAAAAGGAAATAAAAGCCCTAAATGCTGTTGTCCAACAGGCAAATGTATTGCCTGCTGTTTTAAGTAATGGCCACGCCAAATAATATTTTTAAGATTATATACATACTATTTAAAAATTTTAAATTAATCATTTTTTTAACTAACATAAAGTAACAAATATATAAATAAGTGTATGTGGAAAACTAAATATACATTTAAATTATTTATTTTTTATCTATTAAACTTTCAAAAACTTCCAATAATTGTGCGTATCAATTTCAGGTTCATTAGCATTAAGTTTTCAGTTGACTGGTATTATTTACTTATTTGATCGTTGAGTTTTAAAACTACTGCTGTTAAATTTAAATTTAATTACATCATAATTTGTAAAAGACTAAGTCATTAACATATTATATTATACAAAACATTCCAATCTTGGAAATCTTAAAACAGTTTTTTAACAGGTTTTCAACCTTTCAACATTTCTGTTATATAGAGAGTTTTATTACTACCTTGACAAGTCACTAATTGCATTATGCTACACATTGAAAATAATTTTTATAAAACTCGTATTTCTTTTGTTCAAATGTTTTTGAAATATGCATTATCCAAAGTGGTCGATAAATACTATATGAAAGTTGCGGATTGGGACAGCTAGTATGAAATTTAAACCAAGTTCCAATAGTTTTTAGGCAATAAATAATAATATTGACTTGATTGTATTAATGATCTTCCAAACACAAAGTATTACATCCTTCCATCTCAATTAATATAGTGCTTTCTTAAGACCACAAGTCTTTTATTAGTTTACTTACAGTGAAATACAGTACAATAATTCAATTATTATATAGGTTTGATTTAGCCAAAATAGAAATAGATTTTCTACATTTTTAACACTTGCAACTTCCAATATCTTCAAATTTTAAATTGCTTTGTGGATTGATTTCATCAGCAAAATATTTTATTTTACAAAATTCCATTTACAAGAAAATGTATATAAAAATAAGTTCCATTTGGAATTCTTTGATTTGATTTTTATTGAATTTATATTATTTATATATGTAATTTTTAAATTAAAATTTTAATATTCCAGTAGCCTCATAAAATCCATCATAAGAAGTCGAATGTCTTTGACATAACTGGATTTCAGATATTTGTTGCCAATTAAAATCAAAATCAGAATATGTTTCCAGTATTTTTCTGGCGTCAAATGGTTTACGTTTTACGGAAACTTCATTATTTTCACTATCTTCTCTTGATTTCATTAATGTCACGTGCAATTTTACATCTGTGCTACGTTTCTTTGCTAAACCTTTAATTACAAATTTCTCTAAAATGCCATTAGCAATTAATTGTAGTTCTTCAGATTTAACGTCTCCGTATAAAACATCTACCATGCTAGGATCATCATTCATAATTTTCAAACCGCACACATGTACGTTAATTGATGTTTTATTTATTCGATCCAAAATTGGTCTTAAAATAAAGATATTAACTTAGTATTAAGGTTGATTCACGGTGTATTTTAAAATGAAAAAAGAAGTTACTGTTACAGTACAAGAAAACATTTAAAATGGGTGTAATTTTTAATTAATTTCTACAGATGTAAACTTAAAACATGAGAAGAGGAAAATAATATAATATAATAATAAAATGTAGAGGCAAAGAGAATGAAATAAAAAAATATAATAATATGAGTTAATTTAAAAACTTAATATATATTAAAAATAATTACCCAATAACTTTTGTCTTACAATCTTGTAAAATTTCGGAAGCCACTACACGATCATTGTTATCCATTAAAGTCAACATTCCAATCGTAAGATGCAGTTTACTTGATTGAGAGAATAATGTATTGTCTATATCAGGACAGTTTTTTAGAATCACATCCTAATATGATATTTAAGGTTATAATTTTATATATTTTTAAACACATTACACATAATTAATTTAACTTACTTTAAATGTTTGAAATGACTTTTGGATTGGACTACTATTAAATGGGATTGCGATAAAATGTGTAGATTGTTGTTTATGACGAGCAGCTAAAGCAATTAAATTTACTTTGCTTCTAGCTGATGCTACCGCCGTTTTAGTGCGACCTAAATATTAGAAGTAAATTAATGTATTTAAGTGCTGAAATAATTAACTGCTTACCAGTAATAACAATATCACTTTCTATTCCAATTTTTGGTACTTGAATTTGTGCTTTACTTTCAGCCTCGATTCGTTTTTTTGTGAAACCTTTTGATCCAATAATCTGTGAGAAAAAAATACTGAGTTTTTTATTAGGTTAAATTCTCAAAAGTTTTATTAAACAATTACTTTACCTCGGAATATGATATGTTGTTTTAAATGTACCATTAGAAGTTGATATTATGTCAAATTCATCGAAATCATCATCATTTTCAAATAAATCTGAAAAACAAAATATTTACAATACAGTCAAAATAGTTATGAATTTTCAACTCTTAATTGGGTTTATTATCGTAAAATTTTGGAACGATTTGATCTGATGTAAATAGATATTATTTTTTTATAAATATAATAGGTAAATAATGGTAGCCGACGAGTTTATCGAAATCGAAAACAAGAACTCGACGGGAATCGTAAATAATACATTTATTTATTGCAATAATAATAAAATTGGTAGGGTGTGATTTTGATAGATCCAAGTCCTATTTCTTTATACTGTGGTTGGTTAAGTATGAATTATAACTCAATTTTAATTGTTTTAAAAATAATAAAATTAAATTGTATACTACCCGGGACGGGATGTACTAAATAGTGTTTGTAATGCAACAAATATTTACAGCAAGTATACATTTATTTTAAATATTTTTGTATGATCACCCCTTTATTTATAAATTTTTCTAATATGCTAGTACTCACTCCAACAAACATATTAATCTAATTTATTGAAAATAATTTGAAATTATTACCTTCTTCAATATAACATGATTTGATTTCACTGACATTATTATTGGGTTTCATATTATCAGTATTTACACGATAACAGCGATTTGAAACCCAGAGTAACTGTGGTCGTGAGATATCCATACTTCCTTGCTTTGCCGGTTGGTTCGTACTAAAGGTAAAGTTACTTTACTTTTACTGGTTGGATTTGAAATCTACGATATATTTAATGACTTTTGTTCTTAGCTTGTTTTGTTTTTGTTGCTGGTTTTGGTTACTTGTGATTGTGACTTGTGATTGCTGCTCATGCTCAGCTCAGATGAAAAAACCTGAAAAAACAAATAACATTAACAATGACACTTGTACTTGACACTTGTTAACATTAACAACATATATATTCTGAACTGATACTGATACCCAGGTACTGAAACGATTCTGAATGAGAGGGTGATGTAAATTAAATTTATTTATGTTGGTGCACTGAATCAGCAATCAGCAATTCAAATTAAGCATAGATTTTGATTCGATTAATTAAGTAATCTTTCGATTCTTTAAGTATCGATGTTAATCGATAAAGTTTTTTTTCCATATTGTCTTGACCAATATCTTAATAGAAATAAAATATACAGTATAGAAATAAAATATACAATATAGAAAGTAGTAAAAATAAAAATCTCAATAAAGTGTATTTTTGATTCATTTTAGATTTTCTGTGTAAATACATAATTTAATAAATAATTACAGTTTTTATAAGGTTACACAAATTTTTTGTAATTTCACATTATGTATTAGTAATATTAATACAATTAAATATAAACTTGCTATAAAATATTAAACAATATTTCTGATATTTAATTCCAATTTCTGTAATAGTTGTTGTTGAAACTAATTGAACTCTTTCGTTTGATTTATAGTATGCACAATATGCATACGATCGTATCTTCATACAAAGGATATTAAATCTGTAAATAGTTTCATCGTCGTTCCATAACAACTCCGTCAAAGTATTATTACAAGAATTATTTCAACTTTTACGGCGAATAGTATAACTGGTTCCATATAGTTTCATATATGTATTTTAATATTTTTTGATAGTTCACAGAACTGATGGTGATGAAACTCTCCACCATAAAACTTCAAGTGTACTTAACGATCAGTACCTGTTTGATACATCGTGATGATGCATTTTATTACATTCCCTGGTCCGAACAACTAATATCTTCTACATGACAATTGTGAAAGTCTGAAATCTTTAATCTTTCTTCTTCATCTTAAAGTACCTGTTCGTTACGGACGTTGGTCACTATTTATTCTAGTAAGGCTCTATCTTTAACAGCTCTTAACAAATTGTTCGCGAACATATTATACCATACTTCAATTTTTTTTATCTAATTCTTCTTCTTCCTCTGTGTCGTTGTTCTGAATTTACCTTGGATTATTAATTGAAGTAGTCTTTAAATTTTCTGTAAGTTATACATTTCCGTTTGTAATTTCTTCTGCAAAGATTTCACGAATTACTGGAGACTACTGAAAGCGACAATTAATGCTGCGAATGTAATTATAATTGGAATCGAAGTTAACATTAAATTAAGCTTCATATGTAAAGAAGAAAAGGCTACATAAAAGATAACAAAAAGAAAAAAATTTCCTACCACATAATATATTTGTGAAATATACTTAAAAAATGAATCATCCCGACTTGATATCAATTACGATATAAATCCCTACTCGATATTAATGGGTCTCTCTTAAAACAATATTCGAATTTTTCATAGTATAAAAGAACAACTCAACTCGCTTTAATTGAAAAATGATTATGTTTTATGCAGTTAATTTTTAATCAAATTTAAGTGCATATTTGAGTATCGATACCAACTACAATATGTGATTGATATGAAGGTATATGGTATTTTAAATTCAAAAAACTCAATATAATTAATTTCGATTTTTTATGATAGAAATTTGAATAATACATCAAAAACAAGCCAAAGTATCAAATTTTCTAAAAGCTATAATTAAATTCTTATTTTTATTTATGTAAATGATATCACCTTAAATTAAACCCCTATTGATAAAATGTTTTATGTCATATTTAATTACTGATCGTGTCCGTGTGAAGCCTACCTAAGAAAATGCTGTAGGGAAGGGTTTTATTGATAGATGACTGATCAACACTGATGACTGTATTGTATTAAGGAAGTTAATAATCAAATATTATAATCAAACTCCAAATACATCAAAGATCAATTTATAAAATAATATTTTTTTTAATTCAAGTATTTTATTGTCTGTCGCGATTTAAAAAGTAAGTAATTAGAATAATTAAAATAAGTTAATAAGGATTATAAATCAATTAAAAAATAACTCAACTCGATGTATACATAAAAGAACAAAATATTCGTAGGAATGCAACAGGTTCTCTAATCTAAGGCAAACATGATAAGATAATATAACAATGAATTCATTATGCCTGCAACCTATTAGATCGTAGTTCCACAAATTTACTTTAAAGTTCTTAATTTC
Organism: Rhamphomyia laevipes; assembly: GCA_963920725.1. NCBI lineage: Eukaryota > Metazoa > Arthropoda > Insecta > Diptera > Empididae > Rhamphomyia > Rhamphomyia laevipes. The sequence goes on from OY987259.1 coordinate 35,118,350, forward strand.
TGGATTTATTTCATGCGCTATAATTATAATATCAATTTAATATATATGTGCGCAAATATAATTAGGAATGAAATGGTCGCAGAAAACCTTTCGGTTTCGAAACTAGCTTGCTTAATACTTAAGTTCTATTAAAATAGGATTCCATTATATCGATATAATTGTGTCATTTACATATATTCGTGGTTCGATTCCTCTAAACAAATTAGTGTCTGAGATATTTCCTTTAATTTAAATATATTATAATTAATTATATACATTCAAATTATCGATTTACATATTTTTAATCATTTTTATTTTGTAGCAATTTGATTGCTATCTGATTAAAATATGGAGAACCTAGATTATTTCCAAAAAAAATTGCTCCATATCAGCTGTTGTTTTGTTAATATATTTTCGTATGGTAGATTTCATTATGTACCTAAACTCAAACTTAAGCTACAATTATAACTTTTATTACATATCCGGTTAATTAATTTATGCGAGAATTGAGCCGTAAAGGGAGAATACATACCTTTTCGTTTCCATGTAAATTAATATTTTCATAATTCTGGAGATAACAATTGGAAAGGGCTTAAAATTTTGAATAAAAATGAAAAAAGCCACATTTAAAGTTTTTCGTTTTATTAAACACGGTTTTATTTATTTAGGTATATTGCCGTAACGTACAAATCCTAACGCTGGCTAGTTTGTCATAGATAAACATGATATCTGTTTTCATTGTATTAAAAAATAATTGTATTAGTGGGCTGGACTGCGTTCACAATCCATATAGAGGTAGTCGATGGTCGAGAGTTATTGAATAAATCTATTATTATTCACTTGTGTTTTTTTCTCTATTCGTTCAAAATGTTACCAACGGAACAAATATGGGGTGATTGATTTTGGTAAACCATAAGTGTATTAGTAGATTTATCAAATACGGATGTGTAGATTCATTAATTTTTTAAATTACATATAAGAACAATATGTATATTGAAATATATCTAATTATTTTCAAAATAAACCTGGCCTAAGATGACGATGACACAGACACAGTTTTAATTGATAATAAATAATTAAATTATATAATTGATTTTTATATTAAACAATTCATAACTTTACAGTACATTAAAATTAAATTACCACGTACTTATATTTATACCGGTGTTTAATAGACAGTTTCCCCTCTTGTTAGAAAACCCTTGGTTTTCCAGTTATATTTGAGTTTTAAATTTGAACCAGAAATCCAAGATATCTTATATACATTATATTAAAATTGTACAAATGAAAATTATGAGTTATTTATTAATTATAATTAATCTTTTATTAAAAATAAGTTTAAATAATGTTTAAATTAATACTTAAATATTTAATTGTATCTTTTATTTGTAGATAAATATCAAGGAAATGTCGGCACCCAATGATGCTCCGTCCGGATCAAACAAGTAAGAATATTTGTAGTAACTTAAAATCTAACTTATCATACAATTGGAGATTAATAAATTCTTGTTAGTAATTAAATTGTTTTGGTATTTAGCAAATTGAAATCGTGATTTTTTTTTGGCAAATATTACATATTGATTCTATATTCTATGCATTTATGATCTTTTGTGACATTTCCCTAACCACAGGTTTTTCTGGAAAAGTCTACACCATTAAATCCATTTTTCTTTACTTTTAATAAAATGGCATCTTTATAAAATGCTAATTTATATATAATCAGAAAATATTGACGTTTTAAATGTTTAATAAATAAAATAATTGTCAAAAATCCACATTTTCAATGATACACACATGATGATAAATCAAATTTAAGTCAAAATTTATAATTATCGTACATTTGATTATGCTAATTCTGCTAATTAATATCTTGAGAACAAAATAGTGATCTGACGGGAGGCTACAAACAAATTACTTTATAGCCCAAATAGATGTGCGTTTTTTGGTGCTTTGAGGCATGCTTTAAAGCGTGCAGCAAAATTTAGAAATAGAGATATCTTGCTTCGGCGCAACGCAGTGCGTTACAGCCATGTAATTAGTTACATAGAAAACCCATTTGTTCTAAATAATATTTGTAGCAAAGGATGCCTCAACGCACCTAAAAAACGCACATGTATTTGGGCCATTAATGATAAATTTTATTCTATTATAACTGTAAAAAAATAGCTAATGAAGATTGAAACAGTTTTTATTTCTTTCAAAAAATAAAGAATTATCCAACTTTTCTTTCTGCTACATTTTATGAGTGAACATTTTTGTTTTTGATAGTTTGATTTATTACAAATATACATGGAGTACAATATCATATCGTTCATATGACTACTACGGCTTCGTTGACAATATTTCTATGTGATATGCATTATATGTGTTATATTTAATAAAACCTTAAACATTAATCGGATCACCTTTTAATATCAACTATGTAATCAAAATCAATTGTACAAGTCTAATTCTCTCTCTACGTCTTCTAATTTTCCCAAACAAATACAATATCTCTGAAAAAATTATTTGGTATTTCTCATATGATTAATATATAGTTTTCCCAACATACCTCCACCCCCATCCAGTAATCAATCCGGTTTAGCTTCAAAGAGACTTCAGCAAACACAAGCTAAGGTTGATGAGGTCGTTGGTATTATGAAAGTTAATGTTGAGAAAGTACTGGAGAGAGATCAAAAGCTTTCCGAATTGGATCAAAGAGCAGACGCTTTACAACATGGCGCTTCACAATTCGAACAACAGGCAGGAAAATTAAAACGAAAACATTGGTGGGCCAACATAAAAATGATGATTATCATGGGAGTAATTGGAATTATTCTTTTAATTATCATAATTGGTAAGTCAATATATTTATATATACATATATTTATATTTATATAATACGGTATAATATTAGTAATAATGTAAAAATTATATTAATTTCTATATGAGTTGAAACTTGTAATAATATAAAATTGGTACAATAATTGAGTCACTTATAGTCATATCTAAAACTAAACATTATATCACACGCAGCTATAATTCTTGTTTATTAACAATTTTATTGTTTTTGCAAAGATCAGAAGACCTGTTTTATATACTTAATAATTAATTTGTATACCAAAAAGCTGAATCTCATGCGATTCTCATGAGACTGATGAGATGAGACCCAACTCAAATTATATAGCTCATCGAGTAGCTTTTTATGAGAATCAACAGAAAGTCACGAGCACGGTGGTAGCTAAATTGTTTTATAAAGAATTGTTTTGTGATTCTGAAACTTTATGCGAAAAATTATTGAAAAGTTTTTTCAATCAATGCGACGAGTTATGGGATTTCATAATTGTCCTATATTTAAAAAAAAGTAACTGTGAAAACTTAGTTTATATGTAGTTTATTTATAAGAATTATGTATATTATATTTTATGTATTATTAATATGATTCGTTTTTAATTTTAAGTAGTTTTACATCAATTTCTAATATAATCTTTTTACAGCTTCACTTGTACCTTCATCAGGGTCATCTAGTACATCAGTTACAAGTGCACCGACGACTGCAAAACCATAAAATGTCATACAACACAATAATTAAATATATTAAATCCTATTGATGTATATAACCTTATTGATATATATGCAACATTATATATCTATAAACAACAAAATCGTAAATATTTTTTTCTGTAAAAGTAATCATTGTTATAGAAATTTATACAAAGGTGAACATAAATGTTTTAGAGAATTCAGTAAATTATACATACACTAAAAAAAACTATCATTTAAAAAAAAAATCTTTCAAAATAAATATTAATTTGTATTGAATAAAAAAATAAATATATTGTAGGTTTACAGGCTTTTGAAACTATAAAAAATAAAATATAAATAAATACATAATGTGATCATGTAATTATCTAACTAAACAAAAAATAATTAATAATATATAAAAATATATTCACATTCATCGTAATTTTGATTATCCTTTGGAGAATTGAATTAACTAATGTTTTTTTCTTTTCAAATAGTTCATTTATTAATGTTTATAGCGAGCGCAATTTTCATTTTAAATAATTTTGACAATAAATAATACCAAAAGTCTACTTGCTAAATTACACAATCTTAACATACAGTTACAATTAATTCTATAATTCATTGATGACAATATTATCTGCTTTATCTAATTAAATCATCTATTACCAGTTAAAGAAATTGTATTGTATTTGAAAATAGTTTTTCTATAAGTTTGTTTTTGTTAAAGTTTTTCAGAAAATTGTTTATTTGTAATATTCTGTTGACAATTTTTAAAATAATAAAAACTATTAGAGCAATGTGAATATACTAGACTAGTATTCATATTTAATATCTTACAAAAAAGTTAACATATCAGAAGAAGCAGAAATATAATTACTATTCGTATTACTAAATAATTAAAAAAAAATTATATATTATATTAAAATTATCCAAATAAATTTCTTCTATTAAATAAAATATATATATTAAAAATAATAAATATATTTCAATTATAATAATTTTACGTTTAAAAGAAAAAGCATTAACAACTAGCAGAGGCGAATTTGATGAATTTATTTATACTTTTAAAATATTAAAAAAAAATATAGGACAAAAATGAAATATTTCCAAGTAATTTGAAATTTGAAATGCCAAAATCCATAATTGTGATATAAAAAGGTTAATTACAATTACAAATATGATTGTTTGGAGTTTTGTTATTAGTAATTGCATGTCATCAGTCGGATAATTTCAAAATAAAAATAAAGCTTCTAAAAGTAAGTATACTTTCAATATCTATAAAATATAAACCAATCTCTTATCAGTTTAATTTACAAGTTACGATTTTAAATTTATTATTATTCGATATTTATAAAAAATAAATTATAATTTCATTATTTTAGAAATCGAAAATATTGACGAAAATGTCAAAATTTAACGCAAAAAGAGAATATTTTTAAAAAGTTTTTTATTTCAGCTTGTAAAAGTGATGTTCAGTCAGTGATATTTATATTTTTATGTAAATTAGTTAATAATACAAATTAGTTAATTAAAACTTGTGATGCTTTAAAAAGTAGAAACTAAACTAAATGTGAACAAGCTGAATGTGGAACCGATGCTAAAAATATACTAAGGATAGGGGGTTTTCTATTATAATAATATATTTGATATTATTAAATATCGAAAGTTGCGTATTTTACAAAGTAGATTTTTAATTAACTTTTAATGATTAAAATGTTCAAAATCATTTTTTTTTTTAAATTAGTTTCGTGTGAATATTTGACAATCAATTTTAAATAAAAAGTCTTTCTATTTTAATTAATTGCTCTCTGAAATAGCGAATGATTTTAAGTAATTCCCATTCTAAATAGAATAATAAGTATTTATAATATATTTATACTGCTTTAATTTTTAAAATAATAAAATTCTTAAGTATACATATTGATAATATTGCAACTTTGTAACATCATAATTTAAATTCCATTTTACAGTTTGTTCAAATAACCTTAGTATTTACTGGATTTTTTATTCTCCATCTTCGCATTGGGCAATAAAATTTTACAATATTCTCGCCAACATTTTCCTTAATAAATTGTCGTTTAAACTAATTTATTTAATAAATTATAACAATTTTTCTAATTGTATATTGTAAAATATAATTTTTTGTTTATCAAAATATACTGTGTAACTATGGTATTAATTTGGACGATAAATATGTAAATTAAATACATATTTATACTAACTGCAACTAAAAAGTTATTTAAATTGAATTGTATGAGTTATTTATTTTATATATATTTTTTTGATATATTTTACATTTAAAAAGGAACAAGCAAGTTATAGATTATAATTTATACTTTTTTAATGTGATATTTATATTTAAAAGCAATTCTAACACACAATTAACGCCGGCTCTAATGGCTTTGGTCGTTCCAGGTAAACTAAACCAACTTGACTCCCTTCTATTAAATGACGATATTCTTATTAAATGCTAAAATTATAGAAAAATCCCGAATTCGTTATAGAAAAATCAATACTGGCAATGCAGAATGCGATTTTTAGCGGTAACTCGTACAACAAAAAAACTATCAAAAATATTACTAATAACAAATATAGCTTGATGTTATACCAAGTACCAGATATTTTTTTTATAAAACTGTACTATACTATTAGTAAGGCGAACTGCGAAACATGTCGCAGAAAAAATAATTAAAAAAGAAAGTTGAGGATTTACATTTGTTGTTTTTAAGTTTGTCTAAAATAATATACAATCTTTTAGCTAATGTGAGAACTATTTTATATTAGTAGTTGAGCATTTCCTTCTACATATATAGTAAATCACGTTTGAACTATCTATAATGTAGATAATTTTTGTAAAACTTGCTCTGAATTAAATCACATATATGGGATTAATAATAGTAAAGATCAATATTAAAATCGTAGTTACGTGATATTCTAAGTATATAATTTATAAATATTTTATTACAATATAAATTTATTATTACAAATGTAGTATATTTAAATATGTTGATCGAAATTTTTGACCCACCCTAATAGTTTTAAATTTAATCAATAGTTTTAATCTAATCAAAACAAACATATAAGTAATTTGTTGAATTTATTAATTTCCTTTCTGAATTTTTAATATACTTTTTTGATTTGATTTTTAAACTTTGAAACTACTATAAATACCATATGTCATTAGCTATCCATTAAGTGCTTTATGCTATTGTCCTAATATATTTTTAAAATAACGATAATAAATTAAAATTAAATTATTTTATAAATTTACCTCATATCTAAAGTTGAATACCTCGCCTTCTTAAATAAAATTCTTTACTCTATCAGCGAGGTTGAATATTTTTCATCAGGTTTATCAAAGTAAAATTCTATTTTACTTTGATAAATATTTAATTTGAGCAATTAAAAATATAACAGAAAATCATATCATTTAACTCAGAAAATGACAAAAAAAACTCATTTGAATAACTGGAAATAAAATAATAATAATAATAATGTTATTAATATGAAAAATATTTAGTTTAATGGGAAATCAGCAATTGCTATTTAATAAGGTCTTTATGCAGTAGCCATTATTTCTGCAGATCCAATATTCTTTGTAGAAACGAGAAACCAATTCTCACACAACGACTGTTTCCTCTAAATATTATACTTTCAATTTTAATACTTTCTTTTCGTAATTAATTCTCAGTCAAAAATTTGACAAGTGATTTTATTAATTCACTCTTGAAATTTGATATTTACTTGTTCTTGTTCTATAAAATATATATATAAATAAATATGAAACGCGAGGAACCGTTTTAAATTTTTAGCATCACAGCTCTAGAATTAGTATAAACAATAAATATCCAAATAAAGTGTCAACAAATTATTTGAGATTGATGCAAATTAATTTAGATTTTCGAATGAACAAAAAACAGTGGTTGAAATATATGCAATAAAATTATTTTGTATTACATTTTTTTTAATAACCAGAGTTTAATAAGCAATTGATACTTCTTTTATATGGTTCCATAATGATAATGTATAAAACTAATTTAGCCACAATTAATATTTTAATACTAAATTGAATGTTAAATAGTTAAATAATTCAGAAATGAATTATAAAATGGAGATATTAAAAAAAGGAAGTTTTTATGGTTTACCATTTCTATAGGCAAGCAATGAAGTGGGCGAAAAATCGTTTCTGGGTGAACCTAAAATTGATTTGTGGATGGACCAAAAATTCGTGTTCCTATTTTATTTTGTTATAACTTTTGCACCATACAATAGATATTATGAAATGTAAAATTGTTTTTGGTAAAATAAAGTTTATTTCATTGAAGATTTATTAAAATTTATGTTTAAAAAATAACAAAATTCCTATAATTGAATTCTTCATAAAGCTATAACTAAGATGTTGTTTTGCATTACAAATCCCAAAATACTTTTAAGTTCTGTATCCCAAAAGAAAGAAGTCTATTTTGGTGATCAACATGGCCATTATTTAAATAAAAAAATATGGAAATTAAATTATACACTAATCTAAGGCACTCGCCTCTTCCATAGGAGTTTGAAGTTTGATGATGGTCGAATGTGTTATCAAATGAAAGCTATTGTTTAGTAGGTAACCATTTCGAAGAAAAACGTATACGTATATAGGCATACGTATATAGCTACTTTTATTACTCCCAATGAATACGGTAATTTTGCTGAGTGGTAAGTATTTTAACACGAAAGTATAATTCAATTATCATCACTCGATCATCTGTTGTTTAATTGTTCATAATGGATTTTCCAAGTTGACTTAAATAAAAAATTAATACTGGTGGCCCAACGTTATAACAAAAAAAAATTAAACAGTTGAAATCAATACCCAGCAACAGACATAATAAATTATAATTTATAAATAAATATACAAAATTTGCACTAAATTATTATGCATCTATATAGCAGTAAGATAGAAGTGAGCTCAGTAAAGGGAAATTTGAATGATGTCGGTAACAAGAGCTTCTTTAATGGTACCGATGGGACAATTTTCAAAAGTCCGCTGAACAATAAAAATATTATTAACTTTTTTTTATGTATTTAACATATTGTATCTGCTTGAATATCATAAATATGTATGAAATCATGAGAAAAGTTATCATCAGTCACCAAAAATATTGGTAATTAATAAAAATAAAAAAGTCTGAACAAAAAAATTTTTTTATAAATTTTTATTATGCTATACTTTTCTGTCTTATATTATAGAGAATGCAGAAATTTTTTTCAGAGGTCTTAAATATCTTTAAAAAAATTATTTATTTATTTTATTTGTTTTTTATTGTTTTTTTGATCCGATCAATTGCCGATTCATGTAAATTTCTTAAGAATCGTAAATTTATTATGATATATATATATATATATATATAAATATATATATATATGTTATTATTATAAGTTTATGTATGCTTACTTGATCATTTATTACTTTATCTAAATATATTGTATATATATAAATTTATGCTTTAACGGTGTTGTATATAAAATATGCTTTAAAAATTATTCCAAAAAAACCGATTGAAAAAGAGTGGCAATAAAAGCTTGCCAATTTATATTAAAAAAAAATATTCTGGGCTGTTTATTTAGATTGAAAATTTGATTAGTTTATATTTTGACTTCGAACTAATTGGATCGTATCCCAAAAGTGTAATATTATTAATTGTGTATAAATATATTTATATAAATTATAAGAATAATATATATTAATAAAATATTTATTCAAAAAGTGCACATAAATTTACAAAACAATTTAAAATAAAATAATTATTAATTTTATTACTTTTAAACATTGTTGTTGACGACAAATTTTGAATATTATATCGTAAACCTTGTTTATAAAAAAAAAACAGGTAAGATAAAATTTTGCACAATAGATAAAATTAGAAATTTCAAGTGCGACACTATTAAAATGTAATTTAATTATTACAAAAAATAAAAAAATATTGCGAAATTTAAAGTACATAAATATAGTATTTATTTACAATATAATATTTAAATTTTATGATCGAAATTCGTGGTCAATGATCTAAAATTGTGGTAAAAATTGGATTTTTTTTTAAAAAAAATAATATTCATTTATTTTGTTTTTATATTTTTTTTTTCTGAGGTATAATATATATGCAAATAATCTAAAAACTATAAAAAATATCATTATAATGACATTGAGTTATTCTTCAGATTTAATTCGATATTAGGAACTTTAATTGAATTGAATATTTCAGTATACTTATGTCGATGTCTATTGAAGAAAGGTTAACTAAAGTCTACCACGATACCTCAACCATACTTTTTTTTACAAATACATTTGATATAATGAAGATGCAATTCAATTGTTCTGAATTAGATCTTTATTGTTTTCTTAGAAACGACAACAGATTTTTTGTCGGATATCTACAGTAATTTTGCTAGAATATATAGAATTTAATAAAAATTACAATATAGGTTTCCCAATCCCAGTGTCGTTATGATCGGATACCAAATATAGGTCCATTTTAATTCTATGAATATACGAAACGTTAAAGATGTCATTTTCTATATGCATACAAGTGTCAAAATTATGAATTATTATTGCAAAGTATATGTACTTTCAAATATATAACAGTTGCTATCATTTTTTTTTTCAACTATATTTTGTAATTGAAAACAATCGGTATCATTTTTCTATAAACAATAAATGTGAAAAGCACATTGCGCAAATAATATTTAAAAATTGTACAAAGATAATAGAAAAATATGAAATTTCCATATAGTTAGTGATAGAAAAAATTTATAACGTAACGATATAACGAATTGTAATAATGTAATAATATTATCGAATATTATATAATTTTAAAATTACATTGTAAAGTAATAAATTTCAATTCAATTCAATTCAAATATTATAGTTAACTACTTCATTTTATTATTATTATTTTTATATAATAAATTTATTACATTAATAAATTAAAATAATAAATTTTATCAATACTATTTTAAAAAATCAGTACTTTCGATTGAAATCGATTTGATTTTTGGAAATATTGAAGTGATTCTACAATAATTTTTATATTAAGGACTTCAAATCGGAAATATGTATATAAAAATTGTTAATCAATTTAAGCTCGTGAGCAATCTATTTTTAATTATTATTATTAAATATTTTATCTTAAAACAAATAAAAGTCAGCTTCGTTTACGTTATAAGAAAAGTCGTAACGTAACAATACTTTTTTTGTAGGTTAACTATATTTTTCAAGTTCAAATTCTTATATTTCGTAACATTTACAATTAACTTCTCTTAATCTTAATAAAAACTCCTAGCTTTATTCGAATAAATGTTTTATATAAATTATTCTGATTGTTTTTTTTTAATAATAATTATTAATATAATTCAACATAAATATTGTGTTATAAGCTAGATCTAATTTCTTAATCACGCTTGCGACAGTAAGTTTATTGTTGATATGTAAATTGTTGAGATTTAGGAAATTGAATAGGAAAGATTCGGATTTCTTTTTTATGTTTCAGAAAATATTAATTATCTAAATTACTGTCGCAATGTACACTACACTGCACATTTTTTCTAAATATCCAGTACACTACGTACTGACGTTTCATTGAGTAAAGTACTACTACCAACCACGATTGTGGTGTTTTACAACAGTCTATATGCTCTTAGAATTTCAGACTTTCGTACTCAACGAAAAGTCACTACGTAAAATAAATTGAATAACGTTATAAATACTTTGTTTTCCATCATTGGTAATATTATATGTTTATATAATATTTTCCTTTTATTTGTCCTATATTTTTAATTTATACACATTTAGCAAAAAAAAAATTAAAATAAATATGTTTATGTAGGTATATTTTTATGATTTTAATGCATATATGATATAAATTTAAAATAACATTGAAATTTTTTATTCCTTAAAATATTTCCGTACTTCTGTCAATTTTGTTAATCAAATCTATATTTTATAAAAGAAAATGCAAAAATACAAAAAAAAAAAAAAAAAAACAGCATGACACAAATTTTCTCAATCTACTTTGTATAAAATAAATCTCTTTTGATTTTGACATGTTATTTTCTTAAATGTCCATTATTCATTTCAGTTATCAGTTGTAAATCATTTAAAAAAAAATGTGTTAATATAATTATTAATAAGTTTAAAAGAATATCAGCAAATAATTTTTAAACAGTTTTTTGAATACAGTGCTCGCCCGGTATAATCACATTTGATATAAGAAACTTTCGATATAAGCAACTCCTGATATAGTCATCATTTTTAATATTAGTATGTTCGTTATAAGAAATTTTTGGTAACCTTTTTTGAATGGACAAAATTAAGAGGAAATTGTTGACAATACAACAGAAGTTGTAAATATTAAAATATATTGAAAATGGTGTAAAAATAAATAAGATGATTATTTACCTATAGCAACCGTTTTCAACTCAATATTACCTGAAAATAGTGCATGTTTAAATGATATCATGGTCTGGGGCTGGTGGAGTAAATGAAAACAACAATGTTTATGATTTGAATTCAGCTATGGATGTTGGTAATAAGAACGAAGACGAAGAAGAATTAAGTCAAGTTAATAATATCAAACCGTTATTGATTCCTTTAGTCTTGCAATCGAGTGGTTAGAATAGAAAGTGTTAACTTTCCTGTACAAGATCTTGTTCTTCTTAGAACGATACGCGAAAAGGCTGCATTTGAAAAAAAAGAAGTTAAATTCTCATTAACATTTTTACAATTTTACCATTTCTATTAAACTTTTAATATAAAAAAAAATATACATTACGGTATATACTAATAAAAAAATTCCGCTAATTATTTGAAATTAATTTTATTAACCTACTTAATTCGATAAAAGCAACAATTTTACAAAAGCAACTTTTTTACAAATTTCAAATCATTTTAGGTGATTATATCGAATGAATACTGTACATAAATTTTTAATGAATGTCATTATTCAATTTAATTATACATAATAAAAATCACACATTCACTAAACTTATACTATATATTATATTTATATACTAATTAACATTTGGGAAAACTATTAGTAAGTCAATACTAAAATAAATTTAGTTTGTATGCAAAATGCAAATTTTAAATAACAAGTTACGTACAAAATTCTAATAATTCACATCTTTTTCAAATTTTATAGCTATAATTTACATTAAGCTAATTTTTTGCCGGAAAATATCCACTTTATCAATTATATACATATAAATATGTATATATGTTGGGTAATTTTTGAAAATGTTTAACCCTGGAGTGTAACAGAAATAATCTAACAAATTATTTTTATTACACGCAAACTAAATTTGAAACTTTAGTGACGTAACTGAAATCACAAGCTTACAGCAGTTTAACTAATTTGTATATTATTTTATTACCAAAAACAATTAACCGAATATACAAAATAACTAAATTCACAATTAACCGAACTTACAACTAATCGAATTCCAAATTCATGGCATTCTCAAAAAACTTACCATATAAATTTGATCTTTGCATGTTATATTATTGAATTTATACTATTGATTAACTCTGCATTCGGTCTAAGTCTAATACCGTATTCGGTCAATTGTGCATTCGGTATATTTTTTTTGTAGGTCAATTCGACAACCAATTTATTAAACGTTTTTTTTAAATTGTTTTTAAAATCTTTACTTATACGATCTAAGTAATTAATTAAAAAAGTTTTATTACCAATGTAATTAACAATATCAATTTGTAGCATGATATAAAATTTGTAGCATGAGATAAATTTGAATATAATTTAATAAAGTATTTGTATACTAAATGAATTGATGTAAAATGAAGCTGCAAAAGATATTATTAAATACCACGAAAATATCATCAACATGAATAATAATAATATATATAATGTTGTTACGCCTCGCGTTTTCGTTTGATATGTACATAGTAAAGAGTAACATAAAATAAAATATGAAATTGTTTGTTATACAAAGTGGCGCTAACATTTTAAATATGTATTTGGCCTCTCTATAATATCAAAAAAACTTAATATTTTTGTTTAGATAGTCAAGGTAGTAATATCGTTAACATTAATATAAATTTTTAATTATGAATCTTATACTTAAAGAAACTAAATTAATAATTGATTATTATAAAATACTTTTAGTATGTTTAGTAACAATTCAAATATTAGAGATGAAATCGTCAATCTATTTCTGAAAAAATTCGTTTTTAATCTAAATAAAAATACGCACTTTTAACATAAATTAATATTTAATATTCTAAAGCCATATTTATATATAGTAAAACCATTCATTTATTTCTTATATTATTTGAAAACTTAACTTGAATAATAATTAATTTTAATTCCTATTTTGAATTTTGAATGAATTTTATTTATATTTATTTATTTATTTTAGAGTTTATTTTTGTTTTTGTTTAGCTTATATATATTTTATCAACATTTTTTTTTGTTAATATAAACAACAACACAATAAATTTGAATTAACTTCCAGCAATAAACTCTACATTAAAATATTATTCGTTTTGTGGTTATACATAAATATAAACAAAATGTCATATTTTTAAATTAATTTAAGACATTCTGAAAAGTGTTTTTTTTATATATATATATATATTTAGAAAAGTCATTAATGATAATTTTAAGATCGTTGTGATGATCATTATTTATTTATCAAAATGTGTAATTAATATTGAATTAAAATTCCAACACATTTTTTGCTTAATTCATTACGAGGAAATTGACCTCATTCTTTAAAAAAAAATATATATATAATAATATTTTTACCAATTAAATAATTGAAAATTTAATCAATAAATATTTTAATGTTTTAATAAATTTATATTCTTGTCACATATTGTTACTAATAATGTTTTGAACAATTTGTGGACAGTAAAGTTTCCATAAATTCCTATATAAATAGTTCCCCAAAAAAAAAATTAAAAAAATTAATTTGTAATAAAAGTACATTTTTTAATATCTTATTCAAATTAATAAAATATGATAAATTTTTTTTTTATGTTTAATAACATAATTGATACTAATGTCATGGTTGTCATAATATACATAGTTATATATTTATGGTATCATTAAATTGATATAAGAATTTATATTAAATTATTTAAAATATTTATATTCATATGGTGACATTAAATTTAACAAACTAAATTTGGGACATTTTGATGACATAAGCAAAATATAATTTAAATTTTGTACAAATAGAAAACCTTGAAGAAAATATAAACGCAAAAAAAAAAAAAAAGAATGAACAAAAAACGAATCAATATATATATGGTCATGAAAATTAATGTGTCATTAAATAATAATAATTTGCCTATTATCAATGCCAATATAATTTATAAATTTTTAGATATTATTCTGAAGATTCCGATACCGGATAGAATTTTTTTGTTATACCGGTATTTTGATATTGGAAATTTTCTACAAAAAATAAATAAATAATAAAACCGGTGTAGGTATAAAACTATATATTTGTACTAGTTATTTTGGCAGAAACTAGTAGTCATATTCAAAAAAACTGAAAAATGTAATACTTAATCATAATGACCTCTAATGTTTATTTATATCTAAATTTTCTTATATTTGTTATAATTAGTAATCTGATTTCTAGTTTTCGAATTAATATTAGATATTCGCCATATTTTAATTAATCAAGATCTACATACAAATTGTAAAGAAAATATAAATATTTCTCCCGAAATCGTGATAATTATGGATATCATGTAACATGTAATAATTTTTGTTGCTACGATAATTTTGAAAAGTGGCAGTTCTGTCAAAACAAGGATAATTTCTATTTGTTTGGTATTTTTTTAAACTAACAAGATAAAGATTATTAATATTTTTTGTGGTTACATGAGTGGTTGCTAAACGGTGCTAACCTAGTAATTGGAATCGTGGTCGTTTTGTATGGGATTTGCCACTTAAACCAATCAACTAACCTAAGTTATTTTTATTGTATCCCAATCTTTACCAAATATCCATTGTACATCCCGACTCGATAAGTACTAGCTATACAAAAGTTAAATTGAGAGCAATACAAGTTTTTTATATATTTACGAATATTTTGTTGATTTCCATTCAAAAAAACCCAATATGTTTAAAATTTACTAGTACAATATTAAACTATTGTATAAGATCCGTTAAAATAACGTCCTAGTTCCAACAATTCAGATTCATCCCAAACAACTGTATTAGCAATTGATATCATAT
Source organism: Rhamphomyia laevipes (assembly GCA_963920725.1). NCBI lineage: Eukaryota > Metazoa > Arthropoda > Insecta > Diptera > Empididae > Rhamphomyia > Rhamphomyia laevipes. Next base: position 35,134,087 of record OY987259.1, read on the forward strand.
AGACGACTGACTAATCAACACCAATATTTTATAATTAATTTTAATGTTAATTTATATAAAAAAAAATTTTTTTAATATCAATAAATTATTAATTTAAACGTTTATACTAAAATGTAAACATTTCCATAAAATGAATTTTAATAATTTGTAAAGTTTGTTAGCTTTAAAAAAGAAATAGTTTAAACTTAAAGTATTCAAGTTTTTATAAAAAAAAATATTACCATCTTTATATGAAAACTATTTTTAAAAACTTGGATTTTCTTATTCCACTATTTATAAAACTTACAACTTCACAATATACAAATTTAGATTTTTAGATTGTCAAAATATTATTAATTATTAAATTGTTGTATAATAAGTCATTTTTGTATCAATATTTATTTAAATGTTGTCCTTGATATGATTTGATATATAATTAGAGATGCAAATAATGTTTTAATTGGTTATATGTTTATGTTATTATTTACGATAACGTTATTTCAAATTTAGTTTTATTTATAACGTTAATAGAAAACGTTATATAAATTATAATACTTAAACATTTACTTGTTTATTAACAATTTTTGAGACACATAAAACTTAATATTTTATATTTAAACATTACATTATACGAAATTATACAAAAAACATTTTAAACTGTTATACATATACCTAATATTAATATATGTATGAATATTGTATTTATTTTTGTTTGGCACTATGAGATTATTTTCACTAATCGTGGATTTATAATCCAGAACTTGCATCTAAATTATCTAGCGTGAATGCTGGTAAAAAATAAATGTTAATTAATTATTCTTATTTTTACTACTTTTATAATTTTTATAAGTTATTATTATTAAAAATTATTGGTATTAATTTATTAATGTTTTACCACTGTAATTATTAATATCTTTATTATTTTTGTTATTATTCTTTATTTATTTATTATTTATGTTTACCCTTTAACGTCATTCCCTGAAGTCTTTTTATGTGTTTCTTTAACCCTTTAATTTTTGTAGCCTGTTTTATAACACACATAAGATACATAAAAAAATATGAATGTTAAGAAACGTAAAATTGAAATGGAATATTTATAAGATGCGTATGAATCTTATCAATTCCGTAATTATGCTTAAGATTAAATTAACTTTAACATTTTGTTAACTTTGCTACATGTAGAGTGAAATTTATCAATTTTTCTTTACTTTTTATATTAAATAAAGTGTGCATAGTTTTTGTTAGTTAAAAATAAATTGTCAACACTATGAAAGTAATCATTTTGTTCCCATTCTTTTACGTTTAAATAAAACCCAATGAACATTTCTTAACATTCTTACGTATCCTTGCACACTTGGTAGCTGTATTAAGTCATCTGCATCTCATAGTGTTCTATTTGTTGTCGGTTACTGAGTTCTTATATTATCCATTTATCTTGCATTATGGATGTGTCTTTGGAGTTTGCACTTCAAAATATTATTTTACTGTTGATTCGTAATCACTTTGTACATAATATTTAGCCTTTTCTAGGAATATGATTTGCATTATATTTTTCTGATTTTTCTATACTTCAAAGTTAAATATTTGTAAAACTCTAAAACTATAAAATATAAAATAAACAAAATAAAAATTCAATCGTAAATTTAATTAAAAGCGTTTCAAATATTGCCATGATGATCCGCATATACAAATTAAATATACTCTGCAGTACTTTAATTTCTTAATTAATTCTTTCATAAAAGTTAGAAATAATTTTCGCTACTCTTATTCTTGACTTTGTGAGTACTCCGGATTAGTTTCAAATGGATTACTAATATAGGTAGCTCTATAAATTAACGCGTTATAACGTTATACTTTATTTTAAAAGATACTGGTTATTATATAATCATCGTTAGGATTTGCTTTGCATCCCTAAATATAATATGTATGATAATCAAGTATTCAAAAACTGTCAATATTTAATAATTTATTTCAATTAATTATATATTTAAGGTATAAAATATATTCTTACTTAAAGATATTATAATAAATTAACCTTTTTTATCTGATAATCTAAAATATTTTTGTTTTCTGAAAAGTAACAAAACTTCTCTATTTAAGATTATTCGTCATATATTTTTTTAAATAAAAATCTCAATAAATTTAAATAAAGAAACATAAATTTAATATTAATCATTAACAAATCATTAAAATAGTTATGGATTTTATGAGGTAAAAATGATTAATAAATTTCTATGACAAATTATTTATTCAATTATAATTTTTTATATTCCAAATATTTAAACAAAAATTGTATTATTCGAATACATAGTAAAATCTTTTATCACTTTAATTTTAATGATTCACTTTATAATTTTTTTTTAATTGACATACAAGTTCAAACCTGCTGATAATATTTGTTTACAAATTATAAATTATATTTGAACTCATTGCTACAGTTGAAAAAATCTGCTAATTAGGGGTACCTAGCAGATAACTAGTAGTTAGTTTTCAAACTGTCATTTGTATATCTAAATTCAACAGTGCTTTGTAATTATGATTCTAACAAACAGTATTTTATTAAAAATTTGACATCTTTTAAGACATCTATAATGTATTTTATAGAATTTGAAATTTTGAGAGGAACCCACTGAAACTTCCGACATTAAATTTTATAGACACCAACTGATTCCAAAACAAATTTCATTGGAATCGCATAATAATTTATTAATATATTATCTAATCTAGAGCATAAGAATTAAGAATAATATTAATCGAACATTTTAGCATGGACCCCTAAAGCTACTGACCCCTACGAATCCAACCTGTGTACCACATTTCATTAAAGTCTGATTCATCTTATTTTTAAATGAAGCTTTTAGATTTAAATTGAAGAAAAATTAAATCATTTAACTTCTAAGAACTCATTTAGATTAACCTTTCTTTGTTAAAGCAAAGAATTATTATAACAAAATATTATTTAACATAATATATTTTAGGGATTTTCCCCAAAAGAATTTTTTATTTTCAAATAGGGAATTTCCCCAATATAAAGAACTTACCCAATACACACAATACACACAAAAACGATATTGCTAATAAAATGATTTAGCTTTTATGATAATTGACGGACTAAATTAATGGAGATACGATGGAAAATTTGAAAATCGATTTTGTATACTTGCTCACAGTTAAGCAAATTATTATTAATTTATCAACTTTAACTTATTTTTAATGTATTTTGCTACTAAACAATGTAATTCATATTTTTTTCAATAATTTGTCTCTGAAAACTGTAGCTATAAATTTTAATTAATGTTTTTTTTTCAAAACCAACTGCACGACTCCAATTAATTCTTTGATTGTTTAAAAAATTTATTACACAAAGATCGCTAAAGTGATATGATAATAAATATGTAATAATTGAAAGTGTGTGAGTCAATTATGTAATGTGTAATGCTGTCCCTATTTTATGATCATAGCTTTGCCTAAAAAATTGTATCCAATATATTTTTGTCAATTGAAAAATTGTTTTTAATTTATAAATTCGCAATTACGTACACAACTTTCACATGTCGTTTTTACAAATTTATTGTAGAGAAAATTGTCATTTTTTTTTTCATTGTCAAGTTTAAAAAACTTATGTGACGGCAATTAACTTTTATTATGTTCTTGTTTTGAAAATATTTTTCATATATCAATAAAATAAAAGTAATTGAGATTTTAATCAAATATGTATTTATAATAATAATTAATTACACATCATAATTGCAAATTAAATAACAGAAATTTTTAAAGATGATTTCAAAATTATTAAGAATATTCTTAAATATTTTTAAAAGCTTATGAGTTGACAGATTTTAAAACGTCTGAAATTCAGAGAAATGTGAAAAATTGAAGTGAATTTTTTATAGATTATTTATATTATCACCATGTCCAAAATTTATTTCTGTAATGTTCCATATTTGTTTGCATTGTATATACTTGAGACTTGAGTATAATAAATTATTTATTGTAAAGTACACGACATGCAAGGAAGTTAAAGAAAATAAAGAAAGGTTAGAATGATAAGAAATGTTCATAGGGTTTTATAGTAGACATGAAAATAGAAAGGAAAGGCTCATCAAATAATAGTTGCTTAAATTTATTTGTAACTAACAAAAACCAAGAAAAACTTAAATTCGAAAAATAATTTAGGTCAAAATTTCCAGGAATAAGAAAGTTAACAAAAAGTTAAAGTTAATATAACCTTAAATTAATATTCTTACGGAATCGTAATATATATTCGTACGCATCTTATAAATATTCAATTTCCATTTCATACCTTTTAATTTTTACATTTCTTAACATTCTTAATTTTTTGACGTGTCTTACTTGTGTTATAGATCAGGCTTTAATATTGCGAAAAACGCATTAACTCTTGACATACAATTCCTTGCAATGTCTTGTTTTAGCAATTTAGTCATGGGCTAAAATAAACATTAATATTTATTTTTTTACACCAAAAATACAAAGACAATGTACGTATTAAGTAGATAAAGAAAAATATAAAAATGGCAAATATTATCTTTAAATACATCATCATTACAACAGTGGTAGATCCAGGGGTGAATTCGTCCAATTAACATTTTTTTTTTTTATCTGATCTGAATAAATTGTAACAATGAAATTACTAATTCTCTAAAATTTAAGAATAATCTATAAATTGACTTCATTTTATTATTTATTATTTCTTTTTCTTCTCGATATTTCGTATAATTACAATTTACGAAAATAACTGATAACCAATCTTTGACAAACCACCCTAGTGATAGCATAAGGCACAATATGTATCGTTATGGGCTTTTTGGTACTGAAACTATACAAAAAAATTTACATACATTTTAGTACGTAAAATTCAAATTTTTGTCATGTTATTAAATACTTAAGAAAATGAATTGCAATAAGATTTATTTCAAGTATATAAATACATCTAGTTGAAAATTAAACTGAATATCACAAAAATGTCTGGAAAGTATTTAAATTGATTTTACATAATTTAAAATAGATTTTCCTTGGATCTGAATCAATAAAGATCGACTCTTTGTGAAACTGAAGATGTGAAATATTTTAAAATAAAAGTAGGGTATGCGAAACAAATTTAATTTAATTTTTATCATCTCCATACAAATATAAAATCAATTATTTAGAAGTCTTCAATAAACTGAATTATAAGTGGGAAAACACCGATTTATATTTAAATGTATGTATAAGATAAAAGAATACAAATATTAAATTTTATGAAAATATATTATCAAATAATTCTAGAAAATTATAATTTTTCAAAGATAAAATTAAAACTGCTCTAAATTTAAATCTCCATAATTCGATATGTAAATAAATATAATATTAGACATCACATAATCTTGTGACATATAATTGTTAATATACATATTTAATTATAATTTATGATATTTTTTGATAATTATTTAAAACCCAAAGTAAATTTTCAAATATAAAAATACAAAATTTATTAATTGGGGAAATTCCCTATTTAAAGCGCGGTTTGGTAAAAATATGTATGACCAAATTGGAAATTATTTCCAAAAAATCAAAATAATTAAAAGTTTTGAGACTCCCGAATTTGAACTGACCTAGCAATACAAAATATGTTAAGGTTTCACTTTACCCATCTTTGGAAAGAGAAGGGCTACAAATTTCAAACTATAATACCATTAGTATAATAACTATAATACCAATAGGCCTCAAAAAAAAAAGTATTTCCAATAAGTATAAAAATGCCTAGATTAAAGTTTAATTCATCAATTTAATCTTACATTTTTAGTAGTTTTTATCAAATTAATGAACTAAATTTAAATTGAAAACAACTTTATTATATTCATAATAAATTAATTTGATATTATGCACATTTATTTACAAATAAATCAATTTTCACTCTAAATATCTGAATATATAAATAATATATTATTATTTAAAAATCATATTTCATTTGTTTGTCATACATAAGTGATGTAGATATGCCTGTGCTAATTAATTTTGAGACAACACAACAACCTGCCTACCTTTATATAATTGAACAATTATGCAAATTACTAAAATACAAACAAACAAACAAATATTAAAAACTTATATATTTAGATCGTCTACTAAACAACTTTAAAACTATTGAAGTTCCGACATGAAAATTCCAAGCACATTTTTGAAATTTAATTCAAGCATTTTATAAATAATATAAAAATTATTTTCAATTAGTAATACATACTTGAAATGTTACTTTGTTTCTGTAATTCCATTATGTTACATATTTTAAATTTGCTCTTCATCCCACTTTTAGGTGTATATCACCTTTTATGAGGTAATCAGGTAATAACTAATAAGGGGTAACGTTCTTGGTAAATAGGAAATTTTGTTCTTGGTAAACAGGAAATTTAAAAACGGATTTTCGTTTTTCGCCGCACTTGTTAATACTTGCTCAACCGTATTAAATATGGAATCAAAATATAATGTGTAGGAATAACTATTACATTTAAAAAAAGGAAAATATAATTTATCATATGATAAAGACTATTCCTAGCAATAATTTATTCATGAATACTTGTTTTTATTAAATATACTATTGGAAATATATTATTTTTACTCCGGAAAATGAAAATACACTTTTCCGGATTACCGGGTAACGGAAACCCAAAAAATATAATTACTTTTTTTCAGGTTTGCCTTAAAATAAATATATAAAACCGAACCCTCTAATAATAATAAGTGGAAATAAGAAGAACCATCTAATAGCTATAAAACAGATGATGTGCCAAGAGTTTCTCTGAAACCAAATTGTTTTCATTTCTAGAAAAGTTTCAGATGTATACGTTTCTAAACGAATTAACAAAATCACCTAAAACATTTGTAATCTCAAAAGAAAAAAAAAAAATTTGCTGTGCTGGTAATTAGAAATTTTCGAAATATTTTAACTTTTTTTTAAAATATTTTTATACATATAAATATATTGTATGTAATATGTTAACAATGTTGTATTATATTGATTTTGAAGTATACAAACTAAATAAGGAAATCATACCACAGAAAAAATTAATTTCCTATTTATATTTTTATGTAATCTTTTAATTAAGTTCATTTTTAATATTAATTTATCAAAATTCAGAATATTTTTTGCAATTCATCAATTAAATTATTTTGTATATCAACAAGTACCTACTCTTAAGATATTTGTTACTCATAATTATTATCTATAATAAAAATATATAAATATTAATACATACATGTCAATTAATTTATTTTTATTTTACTAATTTAATGAATAATCATATTTTTATAGTTAGTACAAATTAATACAAATAGTATTCTAAATTAATATATTTAAATGTATTAATGATATAATCATCATCATATAATGATAATGATGTAATAGCCTTTTTATAATATACTTATTATTAATATGTACAAATATATATGTATATATAAATTTGAAAGTGTTGTTAAAATCAATTGTACTCAGAGATAACAATTTTACATTATAATTAATATATATATTCTGATTTTTATAAAAATATATATATATATATATTCAAAAGAATTATTTTTGTTTAAATTGTATCTTTATACAAAAGATAAACAGAATTAATGACGCATTCATTTAAATTGCTAAGGTCTGACATAAACATTTATAAATACGTTGTATTGTATCTAGATATTTTTATGTATATATATTCAAATTGTTTATTAAAAAGCTTTTGTTTTTACAATAATAGAGATACTAATAATCATCATTTTCTTAAACTCAATTATAAATTGTATTATATTTTTTATCAGTAGTCAATATATTGCCAATTTGATGGGGTTATAAAACCATATTCGAAATTAAATTAATTTAAAATACCAAAAATTATAATATAATTTAGATAGGTAATTTTTTATTAATAATTACCAATATAAATATGTGGTATTTGTATTAAAATTCTATATACATATTTATTTAGTTTTAAATTTAAACTAGACACTTTCAAATAAAACGTTTGGTAATTATATTTTAAATATTCGCGCCCAATCGTATAAATCAAATTTTTAAAAATATCGATCCAAACAGTCTATTTCAAATTGAGCAAATCGTAGAGAAATTTAATTGTATTAATTCTGTGTAGGATAATATACATAAATAATTAATACATACATTAAAAATGTACAAACATAACCTTAAATATTCGAAGCTTGCTCAACAATTGTAACCTTAAAAAGCAGGCTCTGTCAACATGAGAACGAAACCATTGAACATATACTATGTTAGTTGTCTAAACAGACATCAACACTTGGTGTGACTCCATCGGAAACGTGGCGATTTTATTATTTCAACACAGGCTTGGTCATGGACGAATAATATGAAATGAAATCATAATAAGCTAAACCTTACTCTTTAAGCCAATCCTTACGAAACCTACTCTAAACTTAAAACTAAATACATTAAAACTTACTCCATTCTTCCTATAATCTAATTTAATTTTACTATATAATTTAATTTTGTTCTCTGTAGATTTAGAATAAAAAATTCTTTACATTAAATTTGACATTAAACATATTTTGGGCACCAGAATAAAAAATGTTTAATTATAGATTGAAATTATGATATAATTAAAAACAAAATCATCATAACTATTACTTCATAATCATCTTAAGCATATTATAATTAATTTACATTATATGGTCGGATACGAGACCAATTGTACAACTGTCACATTTTTCTACAGTTCACAAAGTCTATTTATGATATGGCCTTATAAATGAATTTATAGATTTTTTTTTAAAATTATATTATTATTCATAATTTTAAAATTTGAACTAAATAGAGCCATAATATTCGACTTACAGTTTCGAAACTAATTTACCAGTTCGACAGACAAAAATTTCCAATTATTAGAACAGACAGAACTGACAACAGAAACAGTTACACATATAAAAAATAATGTACTAATTAAAATTTAACACAAAAAAATATGAATAAAAAATAATTTTGCGGTGTATATATATAAAAAAATTGGTTGTATTTAATAACCAAAACAAAAAAAAAAAAAAAAAAATTTAATTAAAAAAATATCGAGCAGTATTTTGTTGTGGCTGCAGCTGCCACCTACACAGGAGCTTTTTGTTGTTGTTGTTAGTTAACTTATACTAAACCTGACTTTTCTGATTATTAATACTGGGCTCAGGTAGCTTTTCTGCACAAATATAAACAGTCGCAAACAGCAAGTTTTCATGTTAACTGATCGTTGTTCTGTCATTGAAAATTTTGAATATTTATTTATTATTTAAATTATTTCAAATAAAACAAAGTGTTTTTTTTTTTAATACGATTTTTAATTATAAATTTAATTTAATTTTATATATAAAATTATTTTATTTAATTAATATAAAAATTAAATTTGAATTTTTCGAATTTTTATACATTAAATTGAAATTAAATTTTAATATGTGAAATAATAAATTAAGGAAAATTTAATTGTTTTTTTTTATTATATAATTAAAAATTATTTCTTTTAACGTTTATTTAAATCTAAATTATTGCAAAATATTATAATTAAAAACTACATAATAATATACAAAAAAATTTGAAATATTTGAATTATTTTGAATCATTTAAAAAAATAAAAATAACAACAATAATTGTAAGTATTTCTTGATTATTTAATGTATAAAAATAGTATGTCCTTGTCAATTTTATAACACAAAATTAAATAAAACAAAAATTTGTGATACAATTTGAAATAACAATTAATCAAAAATATGCCATTATTTTATTTTTTTGGGTTTTTTTTGTAATTACGAAAAAAATTTGAAAAAATCTGGTTAAATATGATTTTTATTTATCATATAATTAAATGTTTTTTTGCTTAGCTAATGATTATTTTCCAACAATATTTTCAGAAAAATAATATAAATTTTTTTTTGTATGAACATATATTATTAATTTGATACGAAATTCATGTGATTTGGATATATATATGTTAAACAAATAAATAAAATTATATTTTAAAAACTGATTAAAAATCGTCTGAGAATAATTTAAATATTAAAACTAAATTTATTAACTGATTAGATTAAATTTTTTGTATATATATGTAAATTTTTTTGGTTTTTATGAATATATTTTATATTCACAAATTTAAAAAGTTTCGATATGTAAATTGTAAATTAAATTATCTCCCCAAATGAATTTTTCGAGGAGTTTTGGAATACTTATTATTTAGGTGATCGAAAGACCAATAGAAAGAATATTTGATTTTGTAAAAATCAGTTTTTCTTTACGTTTTAAAGTATAGAAGAGATTCCAAAAAACTAATAAAAAAAATGCACGAATCTGGGGCGTACCTACCGAAATGTAAACAAAAATATTTAAATAAAGAAATTCTGTTTATTTGGTTTTTGGGATACTTGTAATTAGTGGGTCTATCCTACCGAATAATATTTGATGTGTTCTAGTTACTTTATTCGATTTTAATACAATTATAACTTTACATTTATCGATAACATTTATTTAACTCGATTAATATTTATCAAAATTTCCGAATTATATAAAATACAAAGAAAATTCTTTACAAGAAGATCTGACTTAACGAACTCCGAGTTTTGAGCTATCTACCAGGTTAGCCGCTACCACATTATTTTATAAAGATTTATCCGGTAAACTCACAGGAAAATTGAATTTTTTACGTAATTATTTAAAATAAAATAATTAATTAATTAAATAAAATTTCTTTCAATTGTTTTTCTTGGAATCGATCTTGATTCTCTTTAAAAAACTATAAATTCTTTTAAATAAAATCAATCTATTTTATTTTACTTGTTATATAATTGCTACATTAATAATTTAACATAAGCAAAATATAATTTAATTTTCACGCAAAATTATTGTAAAACTATAAAAATGTAAAATTATTTGCGGTCATCATCAATTTAAACATCATTGCTGGAATTGAACAATTTTAATATAGTCACTTTTACAAAATTCATTGTCAATTCCGAGAAAAACATTTCTAATAAAATTGATCATTCTTCATCAATATTGTAATTAAATTATTTTTCTGGGAATTGATAATGAATTTTCTAAAAGTGACTTTTATATTAAAATTGTTCAAATCATTAATGAATATGACATGACCGCAAATAAATTCACATTTTTAAAGTTTTACTACAATGATGATTGAGTAAAGTGTTTGTTAAATAAATTACATTTTGTTTATTCTTAATTATTAATGTAACAATAATTTAACAAATCAAGCGAAAATTAATATATTTTAAATCAATTGCCTATGTTTTCTTTCTGAACAGTAATTGGAAAAAAAAATTATCATGTAAAATTAAGTCATCACCGAATTATTTTCGATATAGACTTTCAAGTTTTCAAAATTATTTTAATTTTTAAATTAAAGTTTTACCCAGCAAGAAGCCTTTGTATCTTACGTTAAACACATTCCAAAATTTTATGCACATTACGATTTTTTTTTTTATAAATCCTTAGTTCGGAGTTTTGGTTTACCCCTAAGTTTTTAAACATATTTTTTTATTTTTATATTGATCAAAAATTTAAAATACCATATAAAATAATAACATTTATAAACGTTTTACGTAATTAACTTAATTATTTCAACAAAATAAACATTAATGTTTAAATATAATTTCTAAAGTCGATATGCCCACGCAAACTAATAGATAATAAAGAATGGAATATCTTAGAAATTGAATATTAACAGAAACAAATATTTTGATAATGCTATTAGAATAGCATAATATTAATTTAAACATCGCTATTTTTGTATTATATATGCACAAAATTATTTTGTGTACGTTTCATAAAACTACAGGCATTAAAGTTGTGCGTATTCATTAAATATTTAAATAAAATTCCACTGTATGTTATGGTAAAAACATAAAATTACATAGCTCTTTAATTTAAAGTATTGAACTTTATAATTATATATAAATACATATATTTTTAATTTATTATAAATTATGTAACATTTCTGTTAAATTTGTTTAATGTAATATAAAAAATTATTGGTGAACCCGTGAAGAATTTTTGAATTTTTGTTTAATTTAAATATATAATAATAATTTTCGTAATTGGAATTTTATGATTTTTAAATGAATTTTCAAATATATTTAAATAAAATGAATCAAATGGTTCGTTATTTGGTTTAAGTGGCAAACCCCATAAACAACACGATATCGATCTCAATTAGCATGTTACCACAGTTTCACGTGGCCATCTGGCTTGGCTATGAAAGTTACTTTAGATCCACCTCGAAACCGTACCATATCTATAGGTTGTTCAGTCCGTAGAATTCATACCTGTCAAGAGTGTCCTTTATGCACTTGCAGGTGAAGTGTGCTGCAGTTTCATTCTTATTCTGTTCTCCGTAACTACTTCATTATTATTTAATTGGGAGACTAAGACTGACCGAATATTCACCAATTGGCATGTGTCTTATGTATACACAGCTATTAATCCGGCTTTATTCCTTCGGGATAACTTTAATAGATTGTAGATTGGATAAACATTATAACAATCACATCACGTCAGATATTTAATTATAATATTTTTTAACAAAATTATATGCAAAATTTGTTTTTTATTTTGATTTCATCTATTATTAAACGGTAGAGTACACTTCATCTGTTTTCCAATGATCTGTTCACAATTCACCAGTCCAAATTAATTACGTCAAAATATGAATTTTAATATTTAAATCAAATTTGCCTAAATAATGAAGTGTACTACGATGAACTGATAACTGATCACATGTAAATAAATTAAACTTACACATTATATTACAACAAATAATCACCTTTAATGGTGATTTGCAGACAATTTAAATAGTAACATTTATTGTTATACCTATACCCATATAACAATTATATTGCATACATTCAGGCGTTCATTAATATTAATTCTTGATGTTTTTGTGAAATAAAATTTGAAGATTATATTTTTATTTAAATTTTAGGTTTTTAATGTAATATTTAATATTTTATAGTTTAGGCGATTTATTTATAATAAATTAAATAAAATTTATTAAAATTCAATGAATATCAATTTATAATTTTTTTATTTAAATATTAATATAGACCTATAAGAACCACAAGGCAATTTATTACTGTTTGCATTCTTTATCTATTAAATTATTGCAATGTGTATTTAAATTTAAAATATCATTTAATTAAATTATTAGTTTACGTAATAGCCACAATAAAATATTTAAAATTTTATGGGCGTTAATTTCAATAAAACAAATTATACTTTTTAATCTCAATATAAATTCAAATTTATTAGTGTGAATATTGAACATTATATGTATAATTTATCTATTAAATAATAACTGAATGTACATTTAAAATAATTAAATCAATAAAATTGATAAAATTCCATAATTCAATAAATAAATTGATAAAATTCCATAATTATCAATATTCTATTCGATGGCGCTACAATCTAAAATTGAGCCTTGACCTTGGCTGATACATTTTTTTTACAATATTATATAATATATATATATATAGGTTAATAGATATTTGATTGGAATTTATTTTAGATCTATTAATAATAATAATATATATGATTGTTATGAACAATAAATTTATTTATAGCTAAAGATATTATAAGTACAAGATATTAATGGGATTTAAGACATTATTAATAAATGACAAGTGGTTAGATTAGTTTTTAAACTTAATATAACTTAACATCTAAATTTATGTAAATTTTATTATTAGTGCTCATTTTATAACTAATAAATTTAAAACAACACCAATATCTCTTTGCCAATACACCAAGACAACTGGTGACTTACAACTCCCTGTTATAAAATAAAAATCTACAATTTTCTATACATTCAAATATTCTGTAATTTCTTAACTATGTCATTGCAAAAATTAAGATGCTAATATAACAAATTATTTTGCATTACTGCGCCATAATATATCAAAGCCACATTCTTTTATTACGAATCATCAATTCATCTGAAATTTGGTCATATACCAAACTATAGTGAAAGTTTTATTTACAAAAAAAAAAAAACAGGATGACTTCATTCAAATTTAATGTAAATGAATGTATTAAAGAATGTATCACATTAAGAATTATGGTAAGGGTATGTTAAGAGTTAATTTTTATAAAAAATATCACTTCCCGTAAGAATCCAAATATGATTCTTTATAAATATAATTTAATTTTATAGAAATATGTGAAAAAAATCAGTACCATCAGTGATTTTTGAATAAAGAAAATTTGATAGGGACCAATGTCCTTTTAGATAGTCATATTCATATAACATATAGTAGAGTAGGTTAGCGCACTAATTTCGGTTATACATATAAAAAATTAAATAAAAAGAGATCGGTAAAGAAATTTTTTGATTTTCTTTTCACCAAGTTATAAAATTTCGGTACACATTAATTACAATGTATATGTCATACGTTGACATAATTGAAGAATTTATCCTTTACATGGATTTCTATACTTGATTAATAACGTGGCTTTTTAAAGGGAAAAGCCCAGCTAATTCCGTAATGGGTAGGTAAAATACCCGACAGACTTTAAAATTTATTCTATATACGAAAGAAGTTATAAATACGACACTTTTTCATTAATTATTGAAAGCAATTTGGCAACTAAAATGGTAAAATATATGTCATATTAATATTTTATATTTTAATTTACAAATAAAGGTGCAGTGACTTCACACGAATTCAATTTATATTTATTATGTGACTTTAATATTAAGAATAAATTTTTGTTTAAATTGTTCATTATATTTATATATCGAAATAATATACTTGACCTAACCTAACATGAATCAGCATTTCTTAACCAATTGCTTAAAGTGATTTAAGTGAATTATTTTTAAATCTACAAATTAATTATTTTTATTTCTTTGTACAATATTTTATATTTACATAATATATATAATAATTTGAAATTTGTGATTACTGAAAAAAATAAAATATGTAGCTAAAAATATAAAAGTGTTAAATAAATAATTAATGATTTTTGTTCAGTGGTGTCACTATTGCTGGGGGTTATAAATAAGTACAAGCCATGTAGTATGAAAAGTTCTAGAAAGAAACCTGCAATCAATACAATAAGTTTGTCTATAGTGTCCATTGACAATATGGACCAAATCATAATAAACTATATTATGGTGATTTAAAATGTAATAGTTTTAAAAGAGGTTTTCTAAATTTGGCAAGAAAATTATTGAATAATTGATAATAATTGATGGCTCTTAGTTTATTTTTTAAACGTATATACTAAAATAAAATCGTTATAAGAAGTGTGGAAATTAATTATTTGCTCAGAACTTAGATGCAAATAAATTATAGTTACGCCACTGTTTTCGTTTTAAAATAATAAACAAATTATATGTGATAATGAATGACAGTTGAAGACCACCTAGAATTATGGAAAAGGTTATAATATCTATTACATTCACTATTTTTCAATATATCAGGCTCAGGCCTATATGCAAATAAATTAATTACGCTGAATAAAAACAGCTTACTATATTAGATTTATTTAAATTGTATGAAGAAATCAATAATAGATTAGAATTGCAATGCAATTATTATTAATAAAACCTGGGTTTGAAACAAGAAAACCGTGGATAAGATTTCAGTAAAGCCTTATCAGCTGCAGCTGTTATTTTTATTTATTTATATCGCTTTTAGCCGATACGATTTTTGATACAGGTTGTTTTGTTTTATCTTATAATTTTGTATTTAAAAAAGAAATATTTTGATTAACTTAACAATTCCGTTTTTCATTAATTAAACTAAATATCTAATGTAGCTGGTATCAAATTAAGTCTACAACAGCCAGAAATTACGGATTACTAGTATCAATTTATTTTTTTATTATTTATTATTTAAAAATAAAAAACCTTCTAAATTTGAATTATTTAATTTTATTTTTTAGGTAGCACACATAAACTGCCAAATAATGATTCCATTAAAAAAGAATATATTTTCGTCAATTTTGATTATACTTTTTGGTATAACAATTACTGCCTATGCTGGATACATAGAAGACTTACGAATAGATTTTCCTGGTCAATACTGTCAAAGAAATTGGGCTCAACAAAGGTGTTGTCCAAGCAGACAAGACAATTGTTCTGTACCTATATCTAGTTAGTTAAATCATATTTATTTCTTATCCAATTATATAATAATATTAATAAACAAATTATTTTTATAATCAGCTACACTTTGTTATTGTGATGATTTTTGTAAAAGAGATCGTGGTCCTGATTGTTGTCCCGATTATTTATCATGGTGCAAAGGTGAAATTCCAGATCCAATAATAACTTGTAAACACAAGGGCCGTTTTTATTATCGTGGTGATAAATTTAGGGATAATTGTAATAACTGTGAATGCATTTCAAATGGAAGTGTAGAATGTGAACTTGATGTTTGTTTGCAAGATCATGAAATTATTGATAATATTAATAGAATTCAACGTTTGAATTGGTCAGCTAGAAATTATACAGAATTCTGGGGTAAAAAATTTAAAGATGGAATAATATCAAGACTTGGTAAAAATAATAATATAAAAATAATTAGTATAAATTTTACAAAAATTATTTTGTTTTAAATTTTAGGTACATTGGAACCAACTTTTAGAGTTAAATCAATGTCAAGATTGACGAACAGAGTTGGTACTTTACCAAGGCATTTTAATTCTCTTGAAGAATGGCCGCAAAGTTACTTTTCAGAAATTAGAGATCAGGGTAATATAATTTATATATTAAAATTATTTTAGAAGATATTTAAATGAGTATATAAATATTTTTATTTTATAGGTTGGTGTGGATCGTCTTGGGTTATGTCGACAACTTCAGTTGCATCAGATAGATTTGCAATACAAAGTAAAGGTAAAGAAATTGTTAAATTAGCACCACAGAATATTTTATCTTGTGCAAATAGACAAAGAGGATGTAATGGTGGTCATTTAGATGCTGCATGGAGATTTATTCACAAACAAGGGTTAATTCATACATAATAAATTGTTATTTCTTATTATTTATAATTTTGTAATTACAGAGTTGTTGATGAAGAATGTTATCCTTATGAAGCAAGAGTAACTGAATGTAAAGTTCGTCGGCCATTTTCTCTAAGACAAATGGGATGTACACTACAAATGAGAAACCGAGTTTCAAGGTAATATTATATTAGCTATCGTCAGTCACAGTCCCACAACTTATATATGGATGGAAATACGTAAAATATGAAGCATTTATAAAGTTTTATGTAGTAGTTCATAATTATATGCTTTTTTGAGACCCAATTCCTGTATATGGATACCTAAACACTCCGTAAAGTTTTATGAAATATAATATAGCAAAGAACAAATATAGTTAAATGCACATTTCAAGCATATATTGATCTAACTTTTAATATTAACTTATGCTCGAATTCTGAAATAGTCTTGACGCTATATTATTTTTATTTTTATAATTGTTAACGACGATGCCTAATAAATTTTTGATGAACATTTACCATGTTAAATTAAAATAAAATTGCCGGTTAGGTGTCATTACAAGTCTTTTTAAGTTAGGTAATATTCCATAAAAAGTTACAAGTGCAAAACTGGCTAGAAAAGTTCAAGTTGCATATAGTCTTTTATCAAATTTATTTATTTTTCCATACATTTACAGGAATAAATTATATTTTTAATTGGCGAAAAATAATTGAACGATAGGTTTTGAACTAATATAAATTGACGGAATACAAATTGACCGAATATACAATTAACCGAAGATAAATTCACCGGGAAAAGCATGTAAATTTGATTTTTTATTTTGATGAATTTGATTCCAATATAAATCATAAATTCACATTTACGATCAATTCATTCCGTATTAGATTATTTGTACATTCGGTAAATTTCAATTTCGATCAATTATATTTGATCTTTTATTTCGTATTTATCGTTTTAATTTCAAAATAGAAACTCAAAATATTTTTAAATCAATATATTTCTAATTTATTTATATTTAATTTATAGTAAAGTTGAACGTGATCACTTTTATGCTATGGGACCAGCTTATTCTATTAATAATGAAACTGATATTATGATGGAAATAAAGCAATCTGGTCCAGTTCAAGCAACAATGAGAGTTTACAGGGATTTCTTTTCGTATAATAATGGAATTTATCGTCATACAGCTGCTAGTCGTGATGAAAAGTATGGTTTTCATTCAGTTAAATTAGTTGGATGGGGTGAAGATCGTGTTGGCTACAATATAGAAAAATATTGGGTAAATATTTAATTGATTTAAAAAAAAAAATGTATGTATATCAAAAATTATAAAATTCCAGATTGCTGCTAATTCATGGGGAGAATGGTGGGGTGAAAATGGATACTTCCGAATTCTTCGTGGTGATAATGAATGTTTAATTGAGGATTATGTATTGGCATCAATTCCACATGTTTTATAGTTACAAATTCTTATGCCAACAATTCCGGCGTAAAATCATAAAAATATAGCTTTTATTTGAAGTTATTAGCGATATAATCAAAAAAAAAAATCATTATCATCATAATAAATATATATAATAATAAATACACAAAACTTGTATTTAATTAAACGAAATTTTGTTACATAGAAATTTTGCCATTTCTACATTGGAAATTCTTTATTTTAGTTTCAAAAAAAATTTATGTACTTTTCAAAAGTTATAAATTGAAATTTTTGTAATTTATCATTATTTTTGTATAATTTCTATAATTATATTTTGAAATTAGAATGAAATAGAAATGAAATGTAATTTACAAAATATATACTAATAGAAATAGTATGTATATAATAATTTTTGAATTTTTTGTATTATTATTGTTGAAATGATAATTTTAATTTTATGGAAAATATAAATACCTGCCTTTTATTCACTACCATATTATATTTTTATAGTTTTTCTTAATATCGAGTAATAATATTATATATTTTCTTAGTAAATAATTGTTTAATATTTACGCTATAATATAATAAAGTTTTTAGTTATTTTGTTTATTTATCATAATAATATGTAAAATACAAAATTCAAAATTTATGAAATAAATATTATTTAATCATAAAATTTATTTAATTAAGAGATGAATTAAATATGGATAGAAAATGAAATTATATTTGTATTATTAAATATACAGGAATATAAAAATGTATGTAAAATCAAGGAGTACAAATTCGAAGATTATAATATTGAAAGAGTTATGCTTTATGCAATTCAAAAGGTTTACCATTTAAACTCTATCATTTTAATAAAGCAAACTCTATGTTGGGCGTCATTAAGGTATTTAATGATCTGTACATCCTAAAATATTTTTTCAATTCTCTTATTTGTCAAATCTTAAGTATATGCTAACAAAGTGTGGTCGCCTCATTAGCATGGTCATATTGATAGAATCAAAGCTACTAAGAAATAGTTGATCAGGTCAAATCCAATAAGACTTACAACCTTATAAGGATCAACGTTTGGTGCTAAAATCGTTAAAATTTAGAGGAATGGTTGCTTAATAGGTTGTTTAGAAAAATTAGGTGCTTTTTTAGTTATCCACTAGTTTTTTTAAATAATTATTTTAAATTTTATATGTAGATAATCATACTTCTTATAAGGAGGGTTAAACCTATGTGCGCCACTGTGTTGATGTTGAAATTGTTTTTATTTGACCCATATAGCAATAAAATTAATTATATATAATATATATATATATATATATATATTCATATCTCATGATCAATTTATCTCATATCAATTTAGGTAAGTGTTTTCTGCATGAAAACATATTTAATATTGCATATCGTACTATAATTATAGGAAATATGAACCTTTAAAAAGATTATTAATGGTTGTCAATCAATATAAGAATTTTATTAACCTTTCTTTATCAAAAGGCCAACTTGAAGGTAATTTTCTTTGAAGGTAAATTTCTTCTCAATGTTATGATTGAATGGATCGCTTAAGTAAAGTATTGGAGAAATTTAAATAATTTTAAATGTATGTTTACGTACTTTAAATTTTAAATGATAAATTAATTTATTATAAGTTGTTTTTATAAAATGTTTTTAATTTAATTTATTTAATTTATAGTTTTATCTGTAAAATGTTTGCCACATAAATGAAAAAATACTGAAAACCAAAGTAAATTTAAGATTGAGGTTTCAGTGTCGAAGTTTCGAAAAAATTCGTAAATTAAAATGTTTGCAGGTATCCGATCCTCGGTTACTTGTGTACACGTAAACTAAATTGTTCTGCTCTTTCGGAATCATGAAACATGTCAGTGACATGTATTGTAAACAATATAGATTTAATCAGTAATAACTAATTAATAAATAATGGCAATGCGTACATTAATACAGAACGGACAGTTTGGATGTCCCTCCTTAAATAGAAACTAAACTAAGTATAACTATAACCTGAAATATTTTCAAAATAAAATTAAAAATCGTTTTTTTTTATATTGTTTTGTATTTATAATTAAAATGTGATTTGCTGTGTTAGAATAGCATATTATGTTTAACAACAAAAAATAAAACACATATAAATATAATTTATAAACATAAATCTTAGTGGACGTTATATAAATAAAATTAAAATTTTCAAAAAAAAAAACAATATTAGACCAAAAAATTATGGTTTTTCAAAATGACTTTGTGTATCTCTAGTATACAATATTATAATTTTTGGTAAAATTAAAATTATTATCAAATTTTTTATTCAAAATATATAAATAAAATTATTATTAAAAAAAAAACTGAAATAAAATAATTATATAAATTTTTCTCTTTTTTTTTATTATATATTTATTTGATTTATTATTTATTTATTTTTAAATTTATGTTTTCTTTTTTGGATATTTCTGACTAGTAAATGTCAAACTATAAATTTTTAGTTTATTTTAGTTATCACTTAAAGAACTTTTTTTTATTATATTATTATCTGTACAAGAAACGAAACTGGATTATTCTAAATTTTGAAAGTAGGTTCCTATTTTTTTTTTTTGGTTTTTGGTATACTATTATTTAACAGAATAAATTATAAATTTTATTTGTATTAATATAATTAAAAATGAGAAAATTTCAAATTAAGTTTTAGTAAAAAGTTGATAAAAATTTAATTTGTATTAATTTTTTTAGTGCTAGTGTCGCAATCTCAATCTATACAAATTACACATTACAAATGAAAATTAAAAGAAGAAAAACTGTTGAAAATATAATTGCAAATAATTCTTTTTTTTTTGGAAATTATTTATAGTATATAAACAGAATATTTGAATTAATTTTTGTAAGTGCTTTTTAAAAATTTATAATCAACAAAATAAATAATAAAATAAAATAATAAATATGATATTAAAGTATCTATATAGATTTTTTTTTCATATATGTATTAACAACATTTTTTTTATTAAACTCTTTCAACATAATTGCCAGGGAAAGTGCCAAAACATCCTGTTCTTTGTGAAGTACCAACATACCAGCCATCATCACATATTTCTAATACATAAATTATATCAGATTCTTGTAATTCTAATTCATCATTATTTTGAGGTCGATATTTGTATAATGCACGGAATCTAAAAATAATAATAATAAAGAATTATTGAATTAATTATAATTTGATATTTTTAGTTTCATTATTACTTTCTAATAATGATCAGTTAAGTACAAATTGAGATAATTAAGAGAAAAAACAATTTTTATTTATTTAATATAAGATAAACTTTTAGTTTCTGGAATTCGATTTTACATATTTTGTAATCCATTTCGCTAAGCGAGCCATATGCTTTCGGCATATATACTATGAGATTTTGCTACTTTTTGCATGTATTTCTTTATATCTACTTGCTCGAGACTTCCTATAAGCTTTTTATTAGCTTCTACTATGAATGATATATATTTACTTTAATTTTATCCGGACTTAAAGTGGTTCACTTTTGAATGTTATTTGTAGAGTTAATATTTATTTTATATACGAATTCTAACGAAAACGAATTAAATTAAACCATTAGAATATGTCATAGATTGGTTTAATGAACGTTACTAAATAAATCTTAGCAGAAGCACAAGAAATATTATGTTTTGTATAATATATATATAGAAAAATAGAATCAGACACCAATTCTTTAATCCAATGCAAATTTTAATATTTGATGTCCTTATACTTTAACTTTTTTATCATAATATTATTAGAAATTTCAATATCATTAGCGTAGCGATTCTGAGCGATTATATAAACTGGAATTAGAATTTGTTTATTAATTATTTTCTTATAACCCAGTAGAGAGCCCAGTTATGTCATTAAATTTGACATTACTACTATAAATACTAACTTTTTGTCCTTCACCGGAAAAAAATTATTTGACTCTCCAAATACAATGAATACGAAGAATTGTTATACCCACATAATTAATTTTGAAAAATGAAATCAAATCATTTTCTAGATAATTCTATTTACGGCTGATATTACTGGGGTTTAACAAATAATTTACAAAGTAAAAAAAACACTTACGCAATTGGCTGAGAGTCGGTGTCCACATGTAATATTTGAGTTTTTGTTTCTTTTAAAATTTCATTTGCTGGATGACCATTAGTTAGAGTATTAAATTCGTGATTTAAATTTGTGCGAAGTAAATCTAGTGATGGCTGATAATTTTGATTAGACTGTACTACTGCTGCTGGTGATCTAAATGGTTTATGTAAATCTTCGGCACCAATATCAGTAAGAACCTTAAATATAAAACAGATTTTAATATTAATATTAATTATATTTTATTTTTCAAATATTACAATTAATTACCTCAACGTAAGTAACTGGGAATATTCCTTTTCTGTTTGCTATTTTACCTTCAAACCAGTTTTCATCGACTTGTCTTATCAGCGTTACAAGTTCACCTTTATTAAGAGACAATTCAACAGCAGATTGTGCCTGAAAATTGAATTTAGCTCTGCCTTGTCCTTCGGATACTTTTTTTTGTGGTAATTGAGCGCCATTTTTAGGTATTATCTAGAAATGTAAAGTAAAATATAATAAAATGGAATTTTAGTAATAATTTATATTTAAAAATTTGCCACTTGCACTGTTCATTTCGAATATAACTCTATTATAGAAAGTATATCAACACAAAAGTCGTTGACTAAAAGACTAAAACTGATCGACTAGCAGCATAAAATTTTTAATTTGGTATATTTTTTATTTAACATAGTCTGATAATGTGTAGAAAATATCTAGGAAAATACAGAATACTACACGCCCACTGAACTTTATTAGTCCATAATTTTTATGTGTGATGGACTTAATCATACTTTTTTTGTAAACAAATATATATAAAATTAGATAAAATATGATTTAAATTATTGTAAAGCAGTTCCCAAGAGGTTCCAAAAAAAAAATTTAAAAAATAAATTTCAAATTACAAATAAATTCATAAATAAATTTTTCAATTATTAGATAAATTTTTAGGAAAGTATATTTGATATTGATTTTTCTCGTATGTAAAATCGATATTCTTCAGTAATTTAATTTCAATAAAGTAAGAAATACAACAAAAATCAATTTTGATTCATTTACCTGAATGTAATTGGCTGGCAGAAGACCAATTCTACCATTATATTCACCTTCATACCAATTTGTATCTACAAGTCGTCTTATGTACATTACATCTCCCTTTTTGAAAGATAGTTCCCTGTAATTGACAACAAATAATTTTAGTATTTTAATTATGCAATAAAATTAATATTTATAAATAAGTTTCATTTAAATGGTTTAACTTCGGCTTAATTTATTTGTAAATTATTAATTGGTTCATTTTATTCTCCAGACGAACAAACAATTTTCTATATTAATTCATTTACTAATATAGATTTCAAGCCAGACCTCAAAATTTACATAATTATATTAAAAATTAACATTTTTAATTTACCTTTCTGATTCACCCGTAAAATTATGTAAAGCTTTGACAAGTGTTTTTGGTATTCTTTTTGGTTCTGGTAAATCTGCATTAAAATCATCGTATCGGTTTAATGGTATTTGGAATTTTTGTGATGGTGTATAATTATCCGTATGTCGTCGATTATCCATATTTTGTAATTCTTGTACGTATTTCTTTTCTCGTTCTTTTTGATATATTTTCGCCAAAGATTCTCTCTGTTGAATTGCTAATTCTTCATCGTGAATTATATCTTTGCATTCATAACGAATTCCTGATGATGATGGTGACTTATTCAAAATATCTTCAAAACACCGAAAATATGTTTCTACAAATATTCGAAAAAAAACAAACAGAAAAGCTCTAAAGTATAAATATTAAAAATAAAAAAAATATTCTTGTTATCATAGGCTAGAAAGTATTATGAAAGTATTAGTGTTGTCGAGGTGATAGTTGTTAGGTAAGATATTTTTGGGGGTAGTATCGCAAAGATATAATTTTTTGGGAACAATAATTTCCAACAGGCCATTGACATTTATGATAACATAACATATTTTTTAATTTTAAATTATTACTCAAAATTTGAACTATCAAAATATTATGTAAACTTTTGTTATCACAGAAATTAATGCTGATAAATGTTCATTTAATAAAACGTTCATTTGTCGTGTGATTAAAATGTTGTTACTTAATTATTTTTTTAGAGATTAGTGATTTTAATTGTTCAGTTAAATATAATTCTTAATAATATTTTAATTAATTTAGATAAATGTTTTTAAAGATACATAACATAACATGAATCTAAATTATTGTGATTAATTATAAAATAATTGCATCAATTATTTACTTCGTAAATAAAAAAAGCATGTAATTCAAGCCAGAGTTTGAAATAGTATCTGGTTATAGGTTAGATTATCGCGGACTTTTATAGTGCATAATCCTTCGCGAATTTTCGACAATCCTATGAAAAGTGCTCAATAACTTTCCATGACTTTTATCAAATATCTTATTTAAACATATTCTATCTTACCAACGATGAAATGCTATCTACATGATACAAATTTAAAATTATAATTTATACGTCGAAATACGCATTGATGCTGCCATACATTTCATTCCAGTCTTAAACTTGGATGTGTCTCAACTTTAAATAGTGTAGGTTAAGATCACATTTGTCGAATGTCTAACTAATAAAACATGAAGTTCTTATTATTAATATTTCTTCAATAAATTATTCTTTATTTCTATTATCGAATGTAAATGCCTTAGGCTTACATCTGAGATATCCGCTCACGCCACTGAATAAAGAACATGTTAGAATCTTTA
Source organism: Rhamphomyia laevipes (assembly GCA_963920725.1). Lineage (NCBI taxonomy): Eukaryota > Metazoa > Arthropoda > Insecta > Diptera > Empididae > Rhamphomyia > Rhamphomyia laevipes. Next base: position 35,159,351 of record OY987259.1, read on the forward strand.
GTTATTCACCATTTTGTTATTCACCAAAATTTATAAAATGTACCTATCCCCGAAATTTCATAAATAATGGGGCGCTACTTTTATACGGTAGTATTCTACACCGTAACTCTACCTGTTAATACCTGATTCAGTTGATTTGCGATATACATATGAAAAATATTCAAATAGGAATTGACTTATTATTGATGTATGGTAATAGAGACAATCATAAATCATAATAATGACTTTTTCTATTTATAGTTTAGATTTAACAGATAATATTAGAATCAAAAAAACTGTATTAAAATGTTTTTAAACACTTTTTACTATTATTGTGCGAATGTAATTCATATTTTTGTTGAGTTATCTTGTTATCTATAATGTACAACTTATGAAATATATAATTATAAATTAGCGTTTTTAGAACATTAGAAAAGGAACGTTCATTATTCAAAATGAAAATAAGTACATAAAAAAATAGTTATTCCCATCACAAAATACGTATCTAAGAAATAATGAACAAAATACGACAATTATAAACATTTTTTTTTACAACACAAAAACAATGATTTATTTATTTAAACTATGTCAGAAAAATGATGCATACATAATACCAAAATCAATACTGAGTGGAAACGAAATACTGACATATTTGTTGTTGGGATAGTATATAAGAAATATAACAATACCTCAAAATTATATATAATCTATGAACTCGAAAAAGTAATGAGAATAGTAGATAATTGGCTATTGTAATTTTACACTCTAGTTTAATTGGACAATGGAGAATTACAGTGGTGGAATGATATCGATGTCGATATGTAGGTCATTGGCACAGTCGCTTATTGCGACAAAATGTCGTTTTCTCTTTTTGCTACTTATTTGGTTAGTGCATTACACCTTTGCTTTGTAGCATACAAAAAGTATACCTATTACCAGTCATCATCGTTCCAAAGTATTATATACCAATAAATCTATAACTATGAAAAACTAATCTACTATTTAGAAAAAAAAAAAATTCAATTCTTATACTAAACTGATCATGGATTCGACAAAGTGCAAATAATTAGTATATATTATTTTGTGAGTCGTTTAAAAACAATTACTAAGGTTGTAACAGCTGAAAAGCTGTTTCAGAACGCTTAATTGATTTTTTTTGTTTTGTTTTGCATAGCACTTTTTAGTGATGTGCATTGAGTTGGGTTTTGCTTTCGATTGAAGTAAAATAATAATAAAATAAGATAATGTCCATATCCTGATATTAGCAATAATATTGTAACAGAATGAGTCCAATAAGCTTTCGATATATTTTTTTAATATGTTTTGTTAAACTATATACAATAAATTATACCCTGATTTGCACGGTAGTAGATTCTAGATTGGTTCCTGAAATTCCGTGTAAATATAAATTGTTGCTTTTTATATAGAAACCCGTGTAAATCGAAAAAAACTATATCTATTTTGACTGAACAGTCCATTTTGCGTTTGCGCTGGCTTTTAATTATAATAAACAGTTTTTTTTTAACTTGGAAACCTTTCTTACTATATTTTTGGAGTAATTTTTTTTTTTATTATTTTTGAAAATCTCGTAAAGTTGAAACGTGTAAAATATTGTGTTAATCGGTGGATAGTTGTTATTTACAAAACATTGAAACAAAACGTATTGAAACAATTCATATTAAATTGGTGATTTCTTTCCAATTTCATTATAAAATCAATATTTACTATGCTAAATCATATTTGGTTTCAATTCAATGTTATAGTAAAATTATAAATCCAATCGAACCGAATAAGTTACTAAGTTATATATTATTTATTTATTGGTAATAAATAATAAAATGAATTATTTAAAAATTAAAATTACTTAATTCATTATTTTTATTTGTTTAAAATTTAATTTCTACTAAATTATTCTTACGTTTACCCTGTAACTTCATAATATGGTTAATTTTAAGGTATAATATTTTGATTAGTATTCACTTACCCGCTCGATATTTAATAATGCTTTTTTTTTTAATTAAATTTATTTGACAACAGTTTGCATAGTAAATTAAATAGAAATCAGTGGAAAATTAAATTCAATTTTTTAATAAATATAATATTTCAGTAAATTATATCTTTGTATTATTGTTTTTAAAAGGCAAATCGTTCAAATTTACAAGGTTAAAAAACTCAACACTTTACTTTAAATTCAGCCAAAATTCAGTAAGTTTATATCAAAACTGTTTGTAATATTTTTTATTTCCAGAAATTTTCACAAAAAAAAAATATAATATTTTTCTTATAATATCTGGACTTTATCCAAATTATATCAATATTTATGGAGGAATCTATATATATTATTATACTTTTCAATTTTCTAACTATATATTTGACTTTGGAACTGCACCAAATTTAAATATATATATAAAAAAAAAAACAATTTATATATAAATCAAAGGGGTTTGTTTATTGATACAACATTTCAAACAAAACTGCGATGCGTTATACTATTGATTATAAATTAAACCAAAGACTAAATATTTAATGGTTATTTAATTATATTGGTTATTTTTGTTGTGTTTGTGGTAGGGTACTATACATTTTTTTATTATATCATTATAAAAAAATCAAAATATAATTAGTCTAGCGAATGGCGCCATATCCAATAATTCATATATAAACATTTTTTTTTTTTGCAAATATGCTAAAAATTTATTTACGGAAATTATGAATTTACCATATAATTCAATTTTCAACTATATTTGCAATTATATATGAATATTAATATATATAAATATATATATAAATCGAATTTTGCTAATTAAATTAAAATAAAAAAGAAAAATATTGAAAATTAATATTACAATATGTAATATGATATAAGTTAGTACTTGAGTTTTGTTCAATATTAGATCTGTGTAAAAAATATACTAAAGACTATAATAATATCCGTAACAGAGTTCAGAGCCTTTTACGATAATACGAGCACAAATGTTAAATATTTGATTATAATTATTTTTGACTAATTATTTAAAATTTCTACAGTACTTTAAATTTTATATTTCTAAATTAAATATTTTGTAGTAAAGGCAGACGCACAATGTAGTTGGTAGTTGTTAGTTGTAATTAATTGTGATAATTATTTTAACTAGCGCTAGATTTTGATTTCAGTAAAAAAATTTAGTACGTTGAAATATTAACCGCCAAACAGATATCATTCACATTTTGTGTCGGCCTTAATAATTTTTAATGAAGACTTATACTGAGTACATAGAATATATTGTACGTAAAGATGTAGTATCACTACATCCATCTATTTTAAAAATAATCAAAATTATTCAGGGTCAGAGTCGTTTTTCCGGGTCGTTTTAGGGTCAGACTTCAAAATATGAAAATATCACAAAAAAGTGATGATCAAAGTTGACCTAATAGCAATACTTTACTTTCATTCCTTTTGACTTTGGAAAGTAACAAAATCATATATTTTATTAAATTACAATGTAACAATGTAGGACCATTTGTTTAAAACTTCAAAATATGTATAAGCAAATGTAATTTTTGCATATTTTAATCAGTTTAATAAAATAATATGTTTTTTATATTGCTTAAATTAATTGAAATTTATATTAAAAATGATCAAATAAAATAATTACTATCTGTAAAATTATTAGAAATTTTATAAAACTATATTTGTTAAGGTCGTTCAATTTATTTTTACAATTTTGAACATTAATGGTTAAATAATTGATTTTTAAAAAAAAAAAAAAGTGGTACTGACTTTTTTCTGGTCATCACTGTATATCTTATAATCAAAATAATATGCTCACTATTGAAACCATAATGAGATTATAAAACATTTATAAAATCACATAAAGCTAACAACAAAACATAGTGGCATCTTAAGATTTGCAAAGTGACACCTAATATTGTTAATATGCTATTATTTTAATACATCAGTTTATTACTCACCTGAATTTATTCCATTATCATTAAAAGTAACACCTTTAGGAGGAGGAGGAGGCGTTGATGGGACTATATCATTTTCTGTATACATATATTCAAAATAAGCAAAATTATATTAACTTTGATAAATTTTTGTGCTTGTAATATGTGCATTTGTACCGCAAAATAGTTTTATGCAATTACATTAATAAGAGATATACAAAACAAACATAAATTATGAAATAAATGTAATATATATTTACAGCGCATAATACATACTATATGATATTTTTGTTCTAAAAACTTTAAAATACATTTTTAAAGTTTATAATATTTGTTCACATAGCATAGTTACCAAAAGCTATAAGCATCAAAAATATAATAAAATCGATTATTATAAATGTATAAGCAAATAATCGATTATTATTGGTTTAAACTTTGTCAATGGACTGAATAAATTAACTTAATGAAATGAAAAATACCTTAAATTAAAATATTTATAACTAATATAAATTTTTAATAATTTCATTGATTTTACTAAACAAATCGCTAAACTAATATTTACTGAACTATAGTATTATCTAAAGAGTGTAATAGTACCATAACAATAAGAATAATAATAAGTATTGAAATTCATCGTCAGACTCATAGAAGAATATATAGAAAAATAAATTAGATAATAGTGTTATCATATCAGATAACGAACACAAACTTTCAATAGTGCATATTCAAATATATAAGTTTGTGCTATATTTTAATGATTAACCTTCAAATGTAACTCCAGTTGAATGTTCTGGTTGGTCTTCACCATAAGATGATTTGGGACGAAGATGAAGTAATGACTCAAATGTTTGATGATTACCAAAACTATTATAATATGGTTTCAATATTGATGTTACAATAGTTTTGTTTGGTAGTGGTGATGTTGATGAAGGACGACGATTTGTTTTCCGTTGAATTATGTTCTTATTGGTTTGATCATCTAGTGAAACTGATGTTTTATCATTATCAATTTTATTTGGAAACTTATGAGCTATCCATTCACCCCTTAAATAAGATGATATATCTTTTAATTCACTAATATCTGGACTAGATGTGTATATCTGACTTAAAAGTGAACAATGATCAAATTTACAACGAATACGATCCACTTTACCAGACCGAAGCACTTCTGGTTGAATTGGGTTCGTCAATGATGGCATTTTTCCTAATTTATGTTTAAGGGAAGCAGTTTTACTAATAATATCAATATGAGGCATCATTAGATCGGCTTTTTTTATTTGAACACGTGGAATTGGTGATAAATTTTTACGGTATCTGGATCGCCCACGAGATGGGGCCTTTGTCTCAAATTTATATGCTATACAGGAGACATCACTATTTTCATATGATTTTATAGTTGTTTTGTTGTTATGTTGTTTATTAAGTGATGGATCACTATTAATTTTTCTTAAACAATGTTGTGAAGAATCTGCATTTCGATTTTCCAATTTACTATTATTAATGTTTTCAAACTTATTTTTAATTTTTCTTACACTTCCCGTATTAATGTTGTCCCAAATTTTTTTATATGTTCGTTCTCGGATTGGTGACATACTACGCGACCTATATATATTTTCAAAAGACTGACCTGTTCCGTAATGATAATCAGAATCAGCGAAAGATGTTGTATAATTTAGTATCATATTAGATGGTCCAGTTGTATGTGATCGTGCATAATTCATTCGCGATGATTCCATTTCACCAAATAATTCTTTAAAGTCAGATGCAGATGAACTTAGTTGTTTATAATTTGATATTTGACATTTTCTTTCTGGGCTCTTCTCTTTAGTTCTCATTTTTGCTTCAATAGTTCTGATAACTTCTTCTTCATCTGGTGATGAATATTCTCTTGCATGGTAAATAGTTTTAGCTGGAACTTCTTTTTTAATCTCTTCAAAATATTGAATTTTTTTATTAACATTTTCGGGTACAGTAACTTTAGTATCTTCTAATTTATTTGACCTAGATAATTTTTCTGATGATACACTACGAAATGACATGTCACGTTGAAGTTTTTCAGTTGATGAAAGAACTGAATCTTTTGGATCATTAAATGGCTTTTTTGGTTCCTGATCAGAAGGAAGTACGTGATTTGATTTTGATTTTCGGAGTTCTAATCCTCTTGTCTTAATTTCTTGGCTTAAACTTTTAGACAATTTTTTCTTTTCCATTTCATCTAATTCATTTTCTTTACTTACAGATTTCATCAGTATTCGGTCACAGCTTTTACTATTTTGTATTTTACGATCATCTCTTTTCGACGGAATATCATTTTTAGTATGAGTAGATTTATATGTCAAACTGGCATCATTTCTCTTCTTTAAATCTAAATCGAAATCTGCTTTTGAAATTGTATTACCATCCAATTTATGTTTTTGGTGAGATTGAGTTTCGGTCTTAAGGCTACATTTATAAGATTCATCTGGTATTGAATTGCTATAAATTTCATTTAATTGATCTTTAATTTTATGAATTTGTTCTTTAGATAATGTACTTATTATTTTTTTACTAAAACCTAAAGTTCTATCATTTGGTTGTATTTCAGAATTATATTTTGCTTCCATATTTGTAGCTAAATCTGTTACAGTCATAGCTCTCCAATGTGGTTTATATATATCCTTTTTAGAATAAGTATCGATTTTTTTTATTTCATCTTGTTTTTCTTGTTTAATATGCTTTTCGAAATTCTCCCTTAAATCTTCGACAGATTTTTTCCTACATCGAAGACCACAATCAGATGATTCTGTCCATTTAATATCTTCCAATTCTTTTGGGCGAAATAAAAAATCCTTTTCACGTTCATCTTGTTTTATGGCTCGAAGAACATAATTTAATTCTTTTTCTGCTCTTTTATGGGCTCGAATTTTTTTCCATTCATCGTAATCAACAGTGCTTCTTTCTTTTCGAATCGTCCGTAAATCTGTCGCAGATGTAGCACGTTCAAGTTGTCCAAAGCGTTCAATATTACTATAAAAATTATTCAAATCAAGAAACTTATTAGAATGTTTCCTATTATCCTTATTCTGTTGAGGTTTCTTTTTAATATCATTTTTATTAAGAGATGAATGGGAATAATTTATAATATTTTGTTTTTGACGATCATCTGCACTACTTAAACTACTAGCGCGTATTAGCGATTTTGTGTCACATTTTCTATTTTCTCGAAAACTTTGAATACGTCTATGAGATGGTGATCTTAAATCTGTTCGCTGTGGAGATGCTTCCTTGGATTTCCTTCCTCTTATATCAGATGAAGTGGTTTCAATATGATGGGATATGTCCTCTCGAGTTGGAGAATGTAATCGAGTTTGTATACTAACTTGTTGAGCCGGCATAATTTCAGATAATGGTTTATTATTATCAGGACATATTCTAATTTCACGAGTGGGTGAGAAAGACTTACGTTTAGATTCTTTATTAAATAGTTGATCATGTGCAGTTAATAAAAATCCATAGTCATCATTCTCCTTTATATTGAAATTTCCGCTATTTAATGTTAAATCTGAAGACTTTTCTTGCTTAGTGAACCGCGTTGGTGAAAGTGAACGAATATCATGTGATTTACTAGTAGAAGTATAAGGGGAATAGGACTGATGAGTATCTTGGCTTACACGTATTTCACGAGTTGGAGAAAATGATTTAGTTAAGTTTTTTCGAGAAGATATTAACGAATATGGCCGAACTGATTCTGAATTAATTTCAAAATTTGATGGAGTCGATTGCCTTTGATTTTGGAATTCGCGTACATCCGTACTTGTTGCTAAAGACTGTATTTCTTTTACAGGTATTCTAACTTCACGTGTAGGTGAAAATCTTTTATTAACACAATTAGATCTGATGGGATAAGTAGTTGGTGGAAACAGGTCATTTGAATTTTGAAGAACTGGAACTCTATGAGTTGGCGAAAGTGTTCTATAGTTTTTGCCTTTACCATATGATTTAGGTGATACTACATTATTTTGAGAACTATAATTTGTTAAATGTATCTGAGATCGTGGTTCACTTCTACTCCGCTTTTCGATTTGTTTAAAATCTTTTTGTTGGTAATCATCAACTAAATTTTCTTTTTCAGTATGCGATGGATCCAGGCTTTGATAATGTTTACATGTCTGTATGTGGCAAGATAAATAATTAGTACTTGATAATGGTTGCTTTTGGGATATATATAGATTAGATCGCTCAAGTGATGGTTCTGATTTTGCTGAAAATTTGCTCCAAAATTGAGCTTTCTCATGTACATTACTGGCATTGCGGGAATCAGATTCATCTTTTGGAAATAACTCACGAAGAAATAAATTTTGAAAAAAACTGTCAGATCTTATTGATTCCTGATGTCTTTGAATTTTCTCTTTCATGTCGTCGACAGTAGAATTATCACTTGACTCTTGATATCTTCCTCTAGAAGTTGTCGTTTTTTTTGAGTCAGTAATTTCACTTTTCCGAGGACATATAAAGAATGAGTTCTTATTTTCGGTATTTTGATATTGAGGATTTAGTAAATATTTTGGCTTTGAATGTGTGTGCTTAGTTTTAGATTCATTGGAATCAATTGAAAATGTTGAATTTGTTCTTGCTAAACTTATAGTAGAGTTTGTTTTGTGGTTGTTGTGTGGCATTTGCATTTGTGACGAACTCATCATAAGTGCTTTATTATGTTTCGGTAATGTATTCTGAATATCAATTCCACGGGAAACAAGTGAATATGAATATTTAAGTAATTTATCTTTATGTTTGTTAACGACCGTGATTTTTTTCCTTGTACAGGGAAACTTTTGGGAACAACTTATTGATTTCGAGTGAGTTGGAGACATCTTTTTATGTGTTGATTTATTTTTTGCTGCCGAATGAATATGGGCGAAACTTTGAACAGCTTTTTTTACTTCATTTGGAGATTTTAGAGATGGATCTCTTAAAATATTTGTACTTGCGGTAAAACTTTTTTTACACAATGGCAGTGATTCTTCTAGTCTACGCTTTTCAACTGCAAATGCGCGTTCTTTAGAAACACTTCTACCAAATGCAATAGGACTAAGACTTGACGGACGTTTTGTAAATCTAGATGATGTCGCTTTCGAAAGTGGACTTATAGGACCTGTTCGATCATGTTGTTTAGTAGCACCATTATATTGAGGTATATCTTTCTTTTCACCATATCTTTCCTTAATTTTACTAATAGCACCTCCAGATTGAGATCGAAAAATAGTATCAAAATATTTATTTTTGCGTAATGATATTGTTTTAAATTTATCTGATGATGGCTTTGTAAAAAAATCAGTATCAAAACATTTCCGATGACGATCAGATGACGAAGTATTTTTCTTTGCATTAAAGCACATTTTAAGCGAATCGCTTGTTCTAGTTCTGGATGAGCTGCGATTCGGTGGTGTTGGTGGTTGAATTAAAATTTTAGTGATTGGTAAAAAAGAAACAGTATTTTGTGTATTGATAATCCTATGTGTGGTGGAATAATGATTTGTTTCTTTTTGTGGACAAACTTTGTTAAGTCTATTTTTTGTCAATTCTGAAGCTAATGGTATGTAATGAAAATCTTTTTCTTCTGAAAATGAAATTTTTTTTTAAATATAAAAGAATATTTTCACTTTATAAATCTACTAACCGAAATGTGTCGCAAATACGTGCTACCTTGTAATATTCAATTTTCAAACAGTGAAGTTTACAAAAATTATGACGATTGTGAAATTAGAGTTGGATGAAAACACTGCACAAAATTTTCGTTATAAAACTATATAATTCGATTACAGTTGATAAAAAAAAATGTTTAATATAACCTTAATAATACTATAATACCATGTTATAAAATGCTACTTTAAATGTTTAAATATTGTTAGTTTGATTATTCAATACCAAGATTGAACATAACTTTCCCATAGTTTTTCATTCTAAAAAAGTTTTTAGTATTTGTTTTTAATTAGACATTATTGTTTAGAAACCTATTTCCTGACCAAAACCATTTTTTAAATTTATGTAAATTGCCAATAATTTCTATACTTAAATAATTTTATCAAATTCATTGAATATAAAAATTCACAATAATTTCTTAATGTTTTATTTTAATTATGTTGAGTAATTATATGTAGTAGTGTTAATCCAAAATAAGAAAAATCATATATAGTTATATAAATCACAAATGCCATATAGGAAATTATTATGTAAATAGAAAAGGTTTTTTTAAGGAAGAAAAGTTTTAAAATCACACAATATTAAATTTTTATATATAAATTATAATATGAAAAACGTACCTTTTGGTTTCTCAGGAGCTGGTTTTCTAAATCCATTTAATGGTGGCTCACCACCAGATTGAACATTTATATAAACCTGTTTTTGTTCAACTGGACTTAATGGGGCACATTGAGGTTCATCTCTTTTACGAAAAACTAAATTTGATTCACTTTCAAACCCTTGTTCTTTCAGTACACTAATTTAAGAGAATAATAAAAATTAGTTTTTGAATTTATAGTTTTTAAAAATATTCAAAATAACTTATAAAAAATTACTGAACATTAATTGAAATTGAAAACAAATTTTTAACATAACTTAAGTTATAGTTATAGCTAAATTATTATTATTTGTATGTTTCATAATTTTTGAAAAATAACTTAGTTGGATAAGAAAATTATTTTAAAAGTTGTTTAAATTCACATAATAATATGATTTTTCAATGTAAATTACCAATTTTATTTCAATCATCTTTTAGATATTCAATGTTAAATGAAGAATGTTCTTAATGTTATCAAATAAATTGTTCTTTTAAATTTTATATGGGCATACAAATTTGATAACTAAAATTATTCTAATTGGGAAAATCGAAAATATTAACACCAAAATTTACAAAAAATCAGTATATAGAGGTATCATAATTGCGAATCCAATATAAATGTTACTTACCGTGATAAATTGCCTTCAGTATAGCCAGGGGAAAGCTTCGGTTGTTCCCATTGCTGAAACAAAAATGTTTGGTTTTTAAAATTTAGTTTATATTATTTTCAAATTTCATAAAATTAACCAAAACACAACTAAAATTGCTCCTTATAATTTAAAAACTATCAAGAAAGTGTGAAAACTCATAAAGTGTATAATAATTATAAAATAAAATATTCAAAATTATAAAACTAAATTATGTCAACAACGAATCTTTCAGCTGGGTAAATTGTTTATTTAATGTATTTTATATGATGGAATTTAATAAAAATCTCGAGGTCGTTTTTTTTATATGAAATTATTAATTAATTTTTTTATGTGCTTGTTTTAAATATATTAAATATATTTGAATTTAATCTTTACATATATTGTAATTACAGTTTCTTGCAATATAAATAATGTTGCTATATGCACTGATCTTTATTAATTCATACAACTACAACTATGACAGAATAACTAATACACGATTTGTAACACACGCAAACAAGCAGGAGACAAGGAAGTTAACGAAAGTTAAGAAAGGTAATAATGTTAAGCAATGTTTATATGGTCTTATAACAAACATACGCAATTTCCCTCTAGACGTACGTAACTTAATAAAACTTTAAAGTTAATTTAATATATAAATATTATATTACTATTGCATAATTTTATTTTTTACGTTTAACTTTTGTATGTGTCTTGCGTTTCTTATTCTGCTACATTTTTCTGCCAAATATTGGATTTATAAAATGAGATATTATTATAGAAACTACACGCAAACTGGAACGCAAATCAAAGTTAATTAAAATCAAATTACTACAATGTATATCTTTCCATCCCGCATTTTATTACTATTTCATAGTCGTAATTCTAATAATTGTAACTAATATACGAAAATATACATATATGTATGGTTAATTATTATATATACTACCAACCAATTAGTAACCTTTTTTAAATCCTTTAATATTTTCAATATTAAATATTATTATGTGAAATATTTTTTTAAACGAATATTCACTAAAACCTTATTCATTATATTATACCGAAAAAGACTTAACAGAATATGGTTTCGTATAATTATACCATACCAAAATAATTAGATCTACCCCTATAAATTTTGGGAACCATTCAAAAAATATAGAGAACTAACTATCCTTCACGAATTAGATATTCTTTGATTTTCGTTTAATTAATTTACGCTCTTACCTGAGATTTTTTCTTTTGTGAAACTGATGATTGACATGGTGTAAAATCTTCTATTTTTCCAGGGTTTCTACGAGAACCATATTTACTTAGATTTGGCATTGTTCCATATATCCTAAAAAAAATAGTATTTTTTTTATTAATCTTCTCAGAATTTATATATAAATATTCAAAAAAAAAATTTTAAATAATTATTTTTCGTTTTGTCAAAACTTTGTCATTATTAATACTAATATTAAGTAGATAATTCGCGTAATAAACAACTGTACAAGAATTATCTTAAAGTTCCAATTAAGGTATTAACATTAACATAATCTTAAGTTAATCAAAAATAGTCCAATAAACGAAAAGCAAACTCTTGAGCTTATATAAAGTCGCTTTAGTAATTATATTTAATTTCAATTAACAAAATATAAATAAACTTACTGATCATCATCTCCACTTCCACCTGTGGATGTAGTACGTCTGCCCATTTTGTTAGTATATTTCATTGTTGTATAGTTCGAATCGTTTGTTTCAGGTTCAGACATATATCCTTTAGACTTGTAAAGGTATCGACCTAAAATATATTTAAAAAACGTAAGTTTAAACTGATATTTTATTGGTTTTAATTTAAATTATATAATATTCGTGCCAGGTATAAGAGTGCATTTATAGTAAAATATGTTGTTTGCAACAATTGTGAATAGTATGAGTTATTTTAAACCAACATTAATAAGTCATTAGCAAAATAAAGTTAATTTTAGTATTTTTTGTCATAATAGAACTGATATCTATTTTATGGATATTTGGTAATTACTATAAGATGAATTTATGTTAAGATGAATTTATGTTTGGTGAGTTTAGTTTTAAATGAATTTATTGTACAACAGCAGGCCGACGTTTCAACATATTGACCACATCCAGACTTACTGAGCAATCAAAGTTAATTATTGTATAATAACTGAAATTTGCAGTAAAAAGTATACTCGTTAATAAATTCATTCAATGGTTCAACAGTCAACTGCTTCATTATGTACCACATTCGTCATAAAAAGCTAAATTGACGCGCTATAAAAAGCTACCACACGTTGAAGTGAACCCTACCATGGATGAAGTTATTTTATTTCCATCCCGTGGCGTTAAGTAAATATTTACGTAGGCTGTTTATTGGCTAGATCGATTAAAGTCGTTAAGATGATAGTTATTTGGAGAGCAATGCTGGGCACTTGTAAATGAAGTGCTCAAATGTATCGTTTTCATTAGGATCTATACAGCTGCACAACGATTCCTTCTAGAATGTGTTAAAATGTCTTGAAGCTGCTCCAAGAAAGATTAATACAAATATTTAGAATTGATACAGTAGTGTAAATATATGAATAATGATATGTGGACTGTTCACGTATTATACAAAATTAGATTTTATTTTTCATTGAGAAGATTACTCATGAGATGGTATTTTTAATATAAATTTACATAGATAGATCTATATATACAGTACCAACAGCAGGGTCAATAATTATTAAAATCAACACTATTAGAAGTGAAGTTATAAAATTTTAGGATTAGATTTAGTCGTGTATATTAATTCTATACTTATTATTGGTTTTAAAATTGTAGCTTATGGTTAGATACATTCCACTATTGCACTTCCAGTGGATAATAAATATATAAATAACAAAAATATATTTAGAATTTTGTTGGTAATATAGAAATGCGATTATTGAAATAAGACATATTAGTAAAACTGGTAAAACCTAACATATTTGATAATGTCAATATTATGATGTGAATTTGTATAATAATGTTTTGTACAAAATAACAAACATATTCTTAACTATAACATTGAACATTTTGTTATTTCTGATATCCATTATAATTTATGTCATTTGAATGAAAATATTTATTGAAGTTTTATGAACACATATGAAAATTATTTTATGAGGTTATTTATTTAAGCAGTCGCATACAAAATTACATTAAGTATATAAAAATTATTATATTTGTTCTATAGGAAAATTGCAATATATTTTTGAAAAGCATTTTTCTAGCATGCTACAAAGCTATTTTTAAGTATATTATATGTATATAACATAAAAATAATAAACTTAATTTATCACCTCTTGGGCACTTGTAGCGAATTATCACACTTTCATCTGCAAAAATAAAATTAACATTTCGCCTTTAGTAATATTATTAGCACTTTTATTAAACAAAAATCTTGTTTTTTGTATTAATTTGGTTTTCAACTAAGATAGCTCATTTGTATATTATTATACAATTTATTTTAATTAATTACTTTACAGAAGGATCATAATTTAAATATATTTTAACAGATATTAAATTAATGATTTTGTGAAATAAGATCATTTTTGTGATATACTGGTAATTAAGAAAAACCCAAATCAATACAAAATATAATGAAACAAATTTTATTTAAATATAGCAAAAACAGCATTAAGCATTAAGAAATTTTAAATATAAATCAAAACTGATAAAGGTTTGAGCTTTTTAAAACAATTTTTAAAAAAATTAAATAATTTATATAATCTAAAAAATAATCTTTACCACCATCATGAACTTTGTGTAGAGTATTAAACATAGTTTTATACCATTTATGTTGATTATTTTGATCAACTTCCTGTATGCAAGAGATAAAAATGCAACATATATTTTTAATTTATCGAATTTTTATGAATCTCATTAATTATAATTGTTTACCGATCTTAAAGATATTGGTATTCCATCTTTTGTTGTTGGCCCGACACCATCTAATTTTTTACGACCCATTTGGGCCATATTTTTAGATTGATCGTTTTCGGTTTCAAATACAGTCATATAATCGTTTTTAATAGTAGTATTAGCTATAAAACCATATAAAAAATTAAATTAAAAATTGTAACCATAACCAAATACAAAAAAAAAAAAACAAAAAAAAAAAAATTTTTTTAAAATATAAATTTCAATTAAATTTCAATATATTCTGAACATAGATTTGCTGTGTTAAATTAGTTTAAATTTAAATGAATTTAAAAGAATTTTCCAAACTTTTATTTATAGTTCAAAAATTATTGTTAAATTGCAATTTAATTATTAAAAATTATTGATTTATTTATAAAAGAAATTAATGTTTAATAATAGCACACTATATATTGTGCCAGTACAATTTAGACCCCAGGTATATGGAATGGTATTTTATTCTTAATTATTTTAAGTTGTATTTAAAATATAAATTAAATATATGATGTTTATAAACATCTAACGAATACTTTTTATTTATATATTTTTTACATTTAACATAATGAAAATTGAATATATTTACCATTTTAAAAATAATTGAAGTAAATATCAAAATTAATTACTTTTCGTACAAAATAAAGTGTTAATTTTTCTGTAATTTAAGATATTTTAAAATCATAATTTAAGCGTAATTTTTTATATATTATTTTTATTAATTTTTAAAGGTAAGTACAATCAATAATGAACATAGAGTGAATAATATAGTATTGTGAGATTATGGACCAATCCGGGAATTTATGTACTTTTTAAAAAAAAATCTTTTAGTAAAAGTATTCATTATAAAAATGCAAAGCTTATGAAGTAACAAGGCTTCAGTAACCCGAAACAACAACAATGGGATCAACAAGAGGCGTTGCGTTTAGCCGACGAATGGAGTTAAATTAAAATATCTAACACTTCTTGATCCTGAGAATAAGCTATAACAACAAATTGAAACCTGAAAGCATTTTGTACGAAGAGAAAATTGCCTCAAAATTAATTTATATAAATAAGAAGTAGGTTTCGTCATCTTCAATATCGCACCATGTACGAAATATTTGCTTGCTATTTCCTTACATATTGTCTTCATAGTTTAGGTTAGGCATTGAAAATGGTAATTATTTTTAAGTTAAAAAAATATTTGAAGAAAATATTATCTAACGCGTCTTAATTAAATTTAATTATTATTATTAATAATATTAATCTACATATAATTATTACTTATTGCTGTACTTACTAAATTCATTGGGTTCAACAAAACTTAAATTATCGGCTTTACATGGATGTTTCCTTTCTGTTTCAATATATGCACCACCTTTTCCTTTAAATAAATTATATTTTAAAAAAAAATATATTATATTTATTAATCACAACTTACTGTTTATTTTTTCGGATGAACTATTTTTATTAATGTTACTATCAAATTTATATTCTTGTCTACTGTCAGTATATGACCAAGGTGGAGGAGCTACAGGCGCTGAATTTGGTTGAACATATCTTCTTGGCAAAGTTGGTGATTCAAATCTGACTGGTCGAAATTCCTTACGTTCAGATGTAGGTGATGGTTTTGGACTCCACGATGGTAATGGCGGTGGAGTTGGTGGTTGTTTTTCAGATGATCCTTCGTCGGTTTTTTGTTCGGATGACCAAAAATCTTAAAACAAAATAATATTCGACATTGTAGTTCATATCAAATGATTTTAAAATGACTACCATTATAAATTTGCTTAAAATGTACAAGTATATAACATACAAATTATGAAAAAAAACATGACAAGCATTGTAAGGAAAATGTTGATTGAGATATAAAATAAGTAAAACATAAAGTAGCTCTATTGAATTAAAATTAGGAATCGCCTGAAAAAGAGCACCATTTATGAGCAATCACAATTTATTATAGCACAAAAAGCTCAATTTATGAACGGTCAGGAGCGGTTTGTATTTTATGTATTTCACAATTTAATTAAATTCAAATTATTTTACATCTTATACCGTAGGACCTTATAATGCATAGGAAGATACGCATTATTATATTTTAGGCAATATAAACACGTTTTTGACTAATGACTTACTAGAACTAGGTTATAATATTTAAACTATTCAAGTGCCATATCTTTTAAAAAAAGCTTCGACTAAATGGACAATTTTCTGTACTCGAAAGCGTCATTTTAAAATAAAATAATTTAAATAAATTATTAAAAAGTTGACAAAACTAAAGAGTTAAATGACAAAAATTACGTTTTAAAATCATTTTGAAGAAAAAATTAGAAAATATACCTTTTAAAAAACATCTGTATTCCATAATTATGAGAACGCAATGAATATGTTTTTATTACATCATTTCAACATTACTGAATATTTATGTTGTATTGAAATGATATATTTATGGTCATCGGATACGTGATATGGTTATTATTTATTATTATATCATTCAAGAACACAAAAAGCAATATTGACTAGTGTTAAAGATACGAATAGGGCCGAATTTCGGAAAGAGCTTTAGGGGCTAAACATAGCACAAGTAGTAGTTAATGGTATTTTTGTAATGAATACGATTATTTGATGTTGATGTAACATTTTAAATATTTTTAGTATTTTCTCTATAAAAGAATATTCATTCATTTAAACGTGTTGTCGGAAGATCACATTTTATTGATAATCTTATCGTGAGGATTTTAAGCATTACAAATATTTTCCCAATATTACAACTAAATAAAAAATTTCTGATCTTTCCGAGTATATACATATTTCATTAAATACAACACCCTATAAATTCCCAGTTCCAGTTCAGTTTTCCAATACGTGTTTAAGTTAACTTGATTAAACTTCTGGAGTGCTTTAAATTTACAAATTAAGTATATTTGGTTTCAATGTTAGGAATATTTAAATATCTATTTTCTATATTTTGGTACAAAGAGTGCCACTCTGTTTTCACTTGCAATGAGAAACCAGAAAATAATTTAAACTGATATTTAAATAACTACAATTATATCTAGTTCAACATGTGAAGTTGAGTAAAAATGTTTTATTAACCTAAATATTTTTTTTTAATAAAAATTATGTTGTTTATATTACTAGATAATTAATTATTACTTGATAATTAATTTACAAAAATTTCAATTTTTCGGTTTAACTATAAGCTTCAAACAAATTTTCATTGACGAAAAAATGATCTTAATTGGCTTAAGCTTAAACTCGAACTAATAAACTGGATATAAGTGCCCCAAAACATAAACAATTAATATCCTACATAATCCGACACTGGACAGGGTTATTTATATTTCTTCAATTCATTAGATCATTTGAGGGTTGATAAATAAAAAATAAAAAAAAACTACTTAAAACTATAATAGAATACATAAAATTCTACCCATTCGATACTAAAAATCATATAATGATGAATTTGTTTTCAAAATATTAAAATCACAATAAAAACAAATTTGCTTTGAAAAGTGTAGTTATAAATTATATTTTTAAATAATAATAATAAAAAAAAAAAAAAACATATTTTTTTTTTTATTAAAAGAAACTATTTTTAGTATTTTTCATATGTTTCTTTTTGATATTCATTTTCTTGCCAAAAAGAAAACTCGAAAATATAAATAAATAAACTAAAAATATCACTGCCACTGTTGTTTTCTGATGAAAATATAATCAAGAGTAAAATTTAATTTTAATTTTTTTTACATTTATATTTTTAAATTTACAATGTTTTTTAAGATATAAAAAATATGATTGATTTGAACTACATATACATAATGATTTGTAATTATCACATTATTGAATCATTTTTATACAAATATTTAATAATTTATCAAGTAAAATATTATTATTATTAATTAATTAATTAATACCTGTACTTTTATGAAGTTTTGCATTAAATTTTGGTGTAAACATTCTAAATTTCTGTTGATTCGATATAAAAATAATTAATCTCTATATTATATTCACAAAACAAAAACTAACAAAACAAAACCAATAATAATAATACTGAGATTATAATTAAATTTAAATAAGCGCCAGCAGAATTTATATTGTTTTAAAAGATTTTTATGAAGCCAGCGTTTTCAGTTTTAATCTAAAATAAACTATATATAAATCACACAATTTCAATCAAATAACTTTTTATATTAATTTATTTATTTTAATTAGATAAATTAATTATTTAATATTCAAAAAAATTAGCACAGACAATATCCAATCCAACTAACCATGTCCCATTTTTTTAATTTTTTAATTTTTTTTTTTATTTAATTCAAATAGTCTCCGCAATCTTGAAATCTAAAAACCCGACTAAATCCGAGAATAGAATATTTTTTATTTAAACAAAATTTCCGGTTGTTACTTAATTTTTTATTTTCTTTTTGGCATATTAAACGTCAAATATTAATACTTTTTTTTCTGTCTACGTAAACAAATTATATAGCAGCGCATGGTTATCTAAAGCGCATGCGATCTTGTAGAATTCTAAAAACATTGAATAAATTAACTTGAGTTTCTAAACAATATTTTCGTATAAAACAACTAAGTAAATACGCAATGGTGTTTTTTTTTTTAATAATTATAAATTTAGATATTTTTACATATAGATATTTTGATATATTTTTAACTGATAGATTATTCGAAACATAATTTTCTATGTATACTATATTAGATATTAAATGGTTTTAAATAATTCATAATTAATTATTTTGATATTACAGATTATAATGTGATTTATGTGAATATTTTTTTAGTTTAAAACATAAATAAATATGTTTTTATTGCACGTGGATCATTTAATTCAAAACAGACACAGTAATTATTTGAAAAAAGAATTTTAAACAGAGGAGGGATTGGTAATTGAGGTAACCCGAAAATCCGGGACAAACTAGTTGTTTCGGTGCTATACTACTGTCTACAAGTTGATATAAAATTAACAGAAAATTATTTCCTATTGCACTAAATCGGGTTACAAGAAATACCTGCAAGGTATAGCAAAAGTCTCATAATATCAAGTTCATTTCGATCTTAACAGGACACTAAATATATGTAGAGGTTGTGGAGACTATTGAATAGTTTTTGTGTTACTGTACCTGTTCCATGTACTTGCGTGCGACGCATATGTTTTGGTTCTTGCTATGTGCAGGAACTGTCTGAAGTAGGAGTTCGCGTTGGGAAACGAATACTCTGTTTCGGTCGAAACAGTTTTTGGCATATATAATATGAAGAGTACGAAGAGTGCAATGGACTTGGTGTTGGCGTAAATGTATGAACCCCTAGCGGTTCTTCTATATATAATCAATCAATTAATCAAACCAAAATTATGAAATGGTTAGATTTTAAGTATAATTGATTTTTATTTAATTTATATTTCTTACAAAATCAAGAAATATTTTATTATATTAATAAAAATGTATTTCATAGACCGATTATTGATCGATGTTTCGTTCAATACTATATATCGAAAATACTTAGTAATATATTAAATCTACAAATGATGCGGCTAAAATTAAATCACATTCGTAATAATAATTCAATTTGTTTGTAAGATTCTTAATAGACAATATATGGAATTCTAAAATTGGAATCAATAAACTAACTGGCTAAGAAATATGTATGAGATAATTCTAGAATTCCAAATTTTCTGTTATTTAAATAAATAAAGGCTATTTTTCATTTTTAGCACCTTTTTTTAGTGCACCATCTGATCGGTTGCGGATACTGAATTACCGTTCCTTTCCACAACTGATTATAATGTAATAGCTTCTTTAACCATAAATTCAATCAGAATTTAAGTGCTACTATTTTGACTCTTCTACTTTTGTATTTTGGCATATTTTAGAGTCAGTTTCCTAATCTTATTGCCAAAATAAAGATTTCCAAGATATTTATACAAATTATTCTTATCTTATCGTTAATTTTTTTTAGATTAGATTCTTACAAAATATTTAAATTTAAATCATTTTGATTATATTTATTACAATTTTTTTTAAAAAAAAAACTTACATTTTGTAAAATCATTATTGCTATCAGATATAAACTAAAATTATTATTTAATTACAACTTGTTTTTAAGTTTATAACTCAAATATTTGTTTCAAATTGTGATATAAATTTACACTAGCACTAACTTATTTTATCTACCACCTATAATGTAACGATATCACTGTATTAATAACTTGGTCCGAAATTTCTTCGAAATAGTCAGATTTTCCTATAACTAAGTTGTAGAATATGGCAAGGTAATTTATGTAAGGGTGCGTAAAAACAAGCAAAAAAATTAAATAGCCTAAAAATAAACAATAACGATAAGTTTGTTGTTGGCTTTCTATATTGAATTTCTGATGCTATATAACTAAGAAAATAACTCTTTTAAAAATATTATTATAAGATAGTGACTATAAAAAAAAATTACGCAAATCGAAACCACGCAAACAGTATCGTGGCGTTCTATTTCAATAAATAATTGCAAAAGAAAAAAATTGTGGCAAAGTATATAAAATAATTATATATTAATATTAATCTATATTAAATAACCAATAAAGTATATTTATGTTGAATATTAAAATATAATAATATTTTTAATTGTGAACTAGGGATTTAAAAAACAACACTAATTTTCTGCACAAATAATTTTTAAAATTCAATGACATAAATTTGATATTCATTCCATGCAAATATTGTAATAGGAATACTAGAGTCTATAAAATAATTATACAACACAATTTCGAAGTGACGAAACAAATTATAATATCAAAAAACGAAGCTCTGGTACAATGATAGTGCTTTGGTACTGTGATGACGACAGTAAATCATTATGGTATACTTAAGATTTTATTAATATTCACACCTTTTCTTATTTGAAAACTAAATATTGACTAATCTGCTACATTTTGTATGCCTATTAATCAATAAAAATAAATTAACAAATATAATTATTACGATCCATATATCAACGAAAATTATTTAAATAAATAGGTGCTAAAAATAATTTTGGGTATGGACTGCACATAATGGCGACTGCGAAAATATCGACTCAGAAAATGTGAAGAAATTGTTTAACTGAGAAATTACTGAACTTATTTCAAAGCTAGAAAACCAATTAGAAATTGTGATAAAAGCGAATAAATCTTTTTATAAGAAACAATGAAGTGACAAATTTTTATTAAATAAAAAAATTAATTATTTCCGTCTGTATTTTTTATCACTTCCGATATTCTCACTCACGGTATTTATATTATTAATCAATATCTTCTAAATCAATAATTATAACTTTACCGCCAACTTTAATCAATCACAAATGGAATATGTATTCAAAATGTAATTATCTACAAATTTATTATCAATTCAATCTAAATTTAGATGTTAGCCTTTGAAAAAAACTTATCAGGAACAACTTAAAAAATACGCAATTTTTTAAATAAAACTAAAACAAAATCAAAAATTAAATTGAATCTGGAATTATTACTCAGAAACCATCCTGCAGGATCGTAAATACATCACAAGCAATAAGTTTTTGTATGCATACTACTATAACAATTCAAAAAGAAGACTTTATTCCATTTCCTGCTAGTGTTGTTCTTATATAAGCGATCTCAATCTAAGAATGTTGTTAACACGTAGCAAAATTTAATAGGTAAAAATATAATAAACATTTTAATATATTTTTTTTATTAATTTTTTCATTATATAATTTTTTATCCAAAAGAAAATAAATAATAAAATTCTTAAATTTTTATTAAATTTTTATTGTTGACATTTTCTTTTACCTATTAAATTTGTGTTATATTATTATGTAATTTAATTTGGTTCTAATTGACTAACCTACTTTTTATAAAAAAAAAATCAGATTTATTTGTTTTTTACAGAAATTCTCAACTTTTTTCTTAAAAACTGTATTTAATTCCGACTAAAAAATAAGGTGGTTAGAGCTATAAGTACTTGGATTTTGGGGAGTTATTTCCAAATGGTACAGTGCAGTTTAAGTAGTGTATACAAAAGGATGGGTCGATTTTACTATATTCCCTAAGCGCAAATTATGGGAGTGACGATATAAAATATTTGAGCAAATTTTGGTTCTAATTTATTAACTAAAATTCGTTTTCTTTGACAGGAGCATTTCCAATTATGAATGAAAGAATTTATAAGATCTCAAAAGAACATTTATATAGTAAATATAGAAAATACAAAATTGGCATATATATTCCATAATAACCCAAAAAAGCATTTTGTGGGCGATTTATGATTATAACGTTTCTATACATTCTAATATAATATTTTTTACAGTTTTTTTATAATAATTTATATTTGTCATCAATTAAATAAGTTATTTGTCTTCTCTACTTATAAAAACTTTTTTCGTCATTGAAATGTCACCATAAAAAATTCAAATTATATAGAGATTCTAGAAAATCTCTGGTTTTTTACTACATTATGAATATATTAAATATGTATTAAGAAATATTATATTTTATGTATGAGTTTAAAATTTGTAACCTTGAATTTTTTACTCAAATTTTAAAAAGACAAAAATTTTGATGTTTAAAAATTATGCTTTTGCATATAATACTCATAAAATGAGTAAAAAGCAAATTAAAAAATGACATTTATTTAAATATCAAAATAGGAAATATTTACCTCAAAGTTAAAATATTTATATAAAAAAAAAAGTGAGTTTTAAAAATCAGTGTATGATGGATGAATCATTTCAACTCTCAATTATAACAGCTTTTCGTGTTTAAATTCAAAACTTGCAAAGTGATTTGTTTTTTAGTTTGGTCAAAATTGACGACTAGTCTTTTTTATGATATATAATTTATAATAATTGTTGGATAACGCATGACACATAATGAACAAAATTGAATAATTTTATTGACAAGGGAAATTTTAAAATAATTAACGAATTTGGTTTAGTATACAATTCGAAATTTAAATAAAATAGCAAAATAATACACAGCCACTAGTCAGAGTATTCTAGTTAGTGTTCTAACTAGAATTAGATAGATAAGATATAATTATGATATACAAATAGCTCAGTTAGAATACATGAACTCAAATAATGCCTATAGATATTGTAACTTAACTGGTAATAGAATGCCAAACATTAGAAATTATTAAGCAAAGATAGAATATTTGGCTAAATAATAGAATATTTGGCTTTTTGCAATGAGAATATAAATTATTCTCCTATAAGCCTTGGGCTTGGGTGCTTCAAATTTTGCCGAAAGGTGCGCCTTAGTATGGAGCACTCAAAAACAACACAGATGCCAAGTATTCTAACTTAACTTGGAATAATATGGATCGGCGACATAGATATAAATGATAATAAATAATGTTCCACAAGAACCTGGCTATATTAGCTTTCTCATATTATATAGGTTAGTCCAAAATCATACAAAAGCTTTAAATTATTATTTTGTCAATTCCATACTAAAGAAGTATAGAATATAATGTATAATTCTATAAAAATTATGACATTTGGAATTAAATTTGGCGTTATTTGTTTTCTGAGTAAAATTGATATTTTGTAAAACATACATAATGACAACGCTTCATCAATTTTCAAACATAATGTATTCTAAATGTTTAGGTAATTAATCAGTAATTTTTTTTATTGTTTATTAATGACACATACAACAATATGTAACTATTACATGATTATATACAATCCTCAGAAGATGTAAATATCATAAGGAAACCATAAATTCATATTTATTCATATATATTAAGTTAAAACTTTTAAAATCATTACTGGTTAGTATACAGATGCTATGATTTAGAACTATGTATATATTACAAATTACAAGCCGAAGCCACTCATTTTAATTGCTGATTAAAATGTTTTTTTATTATTACTTACAATTATAATTGTTATTTCATTTAAAATTATTACTATTATTGAAACTAATTTTATTTATTATATTTATACATTTTAATTATTAAATTAATACTAATACTATCACAGCTAAATTATATCAACCTCATCATTTAAATATCCTTTCACAAACAATACTCACCATCTTTTAATTCTCTACATTCCTTTAAGTGTTCTTCTTCGAATTTTTTTACAAATTCAGCAAATTCGACTAAATGTTTTGGTAAATTATTTAAATCCTTTTCTTTTTGACCATCAATTACTTTAACTGTAGCTTCCGCTTCTTCCTTATTAAATTCATCATTAGATTTTCCAGATATTGGTTGAGATTCAGCACCACTTTCCCAATCACTATCACTTGGCATACATAATTTAGATCGTCTTTCCTTTACGCGTTTCAAAAATTCATCAGCAATATCAAGTTTTTTATTATCACGAATATCTGACGACGAATTATCACTAATAATTTTGGAGATTTTTATGGTTTTGTGAATTCGTCTTTCTTCTTGTTCAGCTATTTTATTAAGCCATTCATCATGCATTTGTTGTCGGAAAATTTCCTCTTCAGACAGAGTTTTCGAATGATTTGAACCACCAAGTTCTTTTTTCAATAATCGTCGTTTTTCATGTACTCTTTCCATTTCTTCGATTAATTTGTATCGATCATTATCGAGTTTATCGATTTCAGTTTGTGATAAATCATTATTATTAGAATTATTTATATGTTTCTTGTGCCAATCTGTTAAGCTGGGCATTGATAATTTCTGTGTAAAAAATGTACTAATTGGTGTTTCATCAATTAGTGACTGACAACTGGTATGATGCTTGTTTCTTGAATATGATCGATATGTATTAAAGTCCTTTAATACATCCGAATTTGTCATATATGGAAGATTATTTATAGAAGAAGATAAACGTGGTGCTCTAATTTTTCCATTCTTTGACCATATACGCATATCAAATTCATTCAATGGCATGTTATTATCAAATGATGCGTGTTTCGTATATTTATTTGAATATTTTCCACTTAAATCTTCTGTCTTTCTAATTTCATTTGATTCTTGGTTCTCTATAGTAATTGGAATATGCCTAATTGTATGTTTACTTTCAGTTTTATTAACTTGGTTAACATTATTGAGTGATGATGTTTTTATATTTTGTTCAGTTTGTTTTCTTTCATTTTTCTCCACTTTAATTGGGATATTTACGATTTTTGGTTCATTATCAGATTTTCTGTCAAGTTCTGTCATTTTGTTAAAAAAATCATCATCATATATTTCAGAAAATCTATTGAAATCCTTAAAAAAATGTTCACGTTCAAAATATTCACTTTTAGCTCTCTGTGTTGCTGTATCTTTAGCTCTTTTCCGAAATTCATCATAAGAAAAATTATTATTTTTATTAATTTCTGTAGCATTTGTAGTATTATTCTCATTTCTATTTATAAAGGCTTGATTGAATTGTTTTCGTGGTGGTGTTTTTGGCACCCCTTCAACAGAATATTTTGTTTCTAATTTGAAATCTGACATAATTTTATTAAGTTTTTCTTCTAAATTATTTTTATAAGAATTTTCATTTTTGCAAGATTCAAAAGATTTGTTATTGGTATAACAAAAATCATCAAATATTTTATTATTTATTAATTTTGTATCTTTATCTGTTGAATATATTTTTGGTGCTGTTTGCATTAATTGACCACAAAATGGTGTCTTAGTTATTTCAATATTTACAATTCGTTCATTGTTTTTCTGATCCTTTTCATTACCAGCGGTGGTTCCATTTGATGGCATTTTTATCGTTCTAGTATTTAATTTAGGTGATTGTCCTTCGCCTACATTCAATTCAGTTTTTTGTGTAACAAACATATTATCGATCTCTTTTGTATTTATTTTGTTTAAGACATTTTCATCAGATGACTGATGTGATGCATCTTGAACTGATGCCAAAAACTTATAGTTATTTTTGGGGTCATTATTATAAAACAAACTTTTAGTTGATTTTGTATTTTCTTTTTCTGCGTCATCAAAATTTGGCAATATATTTGTCGATGACACAATTTTGTCTGATGTTATTTGTGATTTTTCTCGATGTCCCAATAATTCATTATAAGAATCTTTTGTTGTATCCAATAGATTTTTTATTGAATTTGTATAACTATATTCAGATTCAGATGATGAAAGTCGACAATCTACTGGATCTTTAGTATTATATATATTATTTTCTGATATTTGTGAACTAATCGATGGTTTTACTATTTTTACTGAATCATAGGTATGATTGTCATCTTTTTGTTGATGCTGAGAGTTCTTTTGTTGATGTTGCTGAGTTAGGTGACTTAAACTTTTTGCTACTTCAGCCAATTCTTCTAAAACTTCTTCACCGTATGGCATTGAAGCCAAAGTTTCAGTACAAATTAATCTTAATGGTTTAATTGGAGATTTCAATAAATTACTTAACTCGTTTGCAGTACTTGATGATTGATCTAAATCTTTCACTGAACTTAATCCATTAAATGCTACTGATTCAATATCTTTGAACTGATCCTTATTATTCTGTTTGTCTGGCTTTGCCTCCGCAAAATTACAATTTGTAGATTCTGGATGTTGCAAGTTTGCTATAATGTCAGTTGGTTTAAATATATTCCCACTATCTCCAAAAATATCAAGTTCGTTTTTAGTATGTGAAGTCATCCTCATAAAACTTGGCTTTTCTATTTCAAATTCAACCGGTTTTAAAATTGCTTCAGTTGTGTTTGTATTATTTTGAAGATTTGCAATAAAATTATTTATATCTTGTATTTCAGTATTTTGTTGAATATTGCCTTCATTAGAATTTTGTTTGTTTTTATCCGCACATGCTTCTTCCACGATATTTAGAATTTTTTGGGAAACTATCTCGCAATTAATTTCTAAATTGCTTTGTGGCTTTTCAGTTTCATTTGTATTAGCAGGTGGTTCCGGATATTTATATTTTTCAATATATTTATTTTCGTTTGAATTTGTATGCGACGATGGCATATTTGTAGTTAATTTTTCAATTTGTGTGGGATGATGGATAAGTGTAGTATTTGTATCATTAAAATATTTTGCTGATAATTTTTGATCAGAAATTTTATTATCTTTACAATTATATTCAATATCGTTATTCTCATCTATTTCCATTGAATTTATTACATAATCTGGATTAGGCGATAAATTAACAGATAGTGGAGACTGAACTTCTCCGAAAGGTTCATCGTCCACAATAGTTATAGTTTCTAAATTAAACGGTTCGACTTCCTCTATTATTACATTACTATTTGAAATATGCTGAGTTGTTGTTTTTCGTGCTTTTTTATTTAAACCATCCGTCGGTTGAGTACTATATGAAAATTCACTTTTTTGTATTGTTTCTTTGTTGTTGGAATCAACATATGAATTTGCTAAATAACCAGATGTCGCTGTACTTACATCATTTAATTCTGTAAAATCTATTTTCTTATCCTTGTCGTTACTTTCACTGTTTTCTTCTTTGATACTATCTAAATATATGGGATTAATAAATTTGGGCAAAAAATGAGTTTCTAAAGCAGCACGTTTGATATCTCGACGGATTTTATAGTCTGGATTCTGATTTTTAACAGAATCTACATTTGAAGTAGTACCTACTTCTTCCTCAATTATGTAACAATCATCCTCTAGTTGATTACCAACTGAGACTTGATCACCTAATTCATGTATCCCATCAGTAGATGACTTAGTATCCATGACAGAAATATATTCTGAACTTTCTTCATTTAGTTGATTACCAACTTCATCCTCTAGTTGATTACCAACTGAGACTTGATCACCTAATTCATGTATCCCATCAGTAGATGACTTAGTATCCATGACAGAAATATATTCTGAACTTTCTTCATTTATAATATCGGGTTCATGTATAATTGTTGAATTTGATGAATCGGAACGGTCACTATTTTGCGATTCGCTACGTATATTATCACTATCACAGTTTTCTAGTTCTTTTATACCGCCGATAATTTCTATTTCATTGAAGATTATTGAAGAATTTTCATTAATATTTTCAAATTCAGTAATTTCTTCTTCCACGATAGTTTCTTCTACAGCTTTAGGCTGTATTATATCATGTTCTTCTGTATTAATTGGCTCTGCAATAATTTGATCGCAATTAGAACTACTACTTTCTATTTCGACACACAATATATTTTCTTCTTCACTAATATTGTTCGAGTTTCGATTAAGGTCAACATTTTCTACAACTTTACATGAAGCAATTTCTTTTTCTTGGCATTCTTTTGGTTCGTTGTCTTTATTATTATTTATTTTTTTAACTTTATTTTTATTTTTGTTTTTGTTATTTTTACGATACCTGGGCATACTAATTAGTGTTATTCTTAAGTATATGTTTCGTAACAAAAATTATTGCAATTACACGAACACGTTAAAAAAAATTATATTTTTTAAGTTAATGCGCAAAATTGAAAGCACAATTTTTTTAATAATCTACTATAGACCGAGTAAAGATCACAACAATCAGAGAATTTCTGAAATTCTCCCACATTGAAAAAACCATCTAAAATTAATCAAATTAGAATTCTGAGTAAAATTTAAAGATAATTGAGAATTTATTTCTATAATGCTACGCTAAAATCTTAGGAGAAATAGCACATCGATGTACCTACTAAATAGATAAAATAAAAACGTATATTTTCTATATAATAGTGATATCACTGCCAACTTAACATTCGGCCACTTTGGATGAATGGATGAATTGTAAAAGTAAAAAATGTATGCACCTAGACTACAAATATCCCTATTTCTATTTGTATCTATACATATGTGTTGTGGCGGTTAATTAACTTAACCTCTCTCAAGATTGAGTCTGTGTAGGATTTGTTTCCAATTTTAAACGCCTGCCTTGGAAAGTTTGTTCAAGAAGTAGTAAACAAATCAGGCAACTTCTAATGAAGTAATATTTTTCATAAAGTCTATAATAATGTTCAAAATATTAATATAGCTATAGACCTTTTAAGATATCCTATATTGTTCAGAGATAAAATTAATAATATCCCAATCAGTAAAACAATTTCTAACAGCCCCTACCAATATGTTATAAATACGCAGGAGCGCAGGTCTTCAATAATCATCTAAATATATATTTTTATATTTAAATATTATTTCTCTCTGACTATTTCTTCCTATTTTTATTTATAAATAAATATATATTTTGTCTATATTTATGTCAATCTAATTATTATTGAGTATTTATAAACATATAAAAATGTAAAAAGTTCCATTCACTACAAAGCTTATTCCTTACAAAATATTTCACTAAAATTCAGCAAAAAAAAATTTAAAATTTTTGGTTTTTTACAGACAATTTTTCTTTTTAAATTTTTTTACCAATATTTTTTAAGCTTATTTAAAAGTATTTAAGTAACTATAAAAATTAAAAAAAAAATATTATTTCATAATTTCTTTTTTATATACTGGTTAGTACATGAATTTCATTCGAAATAAAATGTTCTTTGTCAGTATACAAACAAATACAAATACAATTAACCAAAATGAAATTGTTATTTAATATTAAATATTGAATTAAAAACAAAAAATCTCTTCCTACGAGGAGTTATCAAATAATTAAGAAGTGTTGCAATGGAAAGATCTTTTAAAAATTGAATTTACACAAATCAATCGGACATTCGAAAATTTTAAATAAACTTAAATAAATATATATTTGTACTACATTTGCAGCCACATCATTAATATTGTAATTCGATTTGGCACACAATGATCTCATTGGTGCTACTAAAACTTGAGATCGGAAACTTCAGTGGATTTATATGAAAATTGCCCTGAACAATTCTTCTACTATTATTATAAGTTTGAAATTGTATTAATACTGTTTTAATTTATACAATTACAATTTTTTACATGTTCAATTATTATCAACATATGGCTAAATATAATTAACATTAATTAAAATTAATTACTTATTTTCTTTCACATGTTCAATTATAAATTTTATAATATATATAGTGAGATTTATATTCTATGTAAATATAAAATATAGTTTAAAGTAACTTGACTTTTGTATACTAAAATCAATCCTGTTTCTAAAATAGTGTTGAATTTTATTCAACAATAAATTGTCCAAATTATAATATTTTTAAAATAAATATTTTTAAAAATGTAAAATATAAAATTTTATATCATAATACACAGAATTTTTGGCATTATTTTTACAATAAAATTTCTGTAAACAATATACATGGCGCCAAAATTTATAACTTACAAATCTTAATCCGGTCCTGAACTTATAGGTTATGTTATAGCACATTAAGTAAATTAATTTAAAATTTAATTATTTTTGAACTGCAAAGACAAAATGCGAAAAATAATTATTTAATAATTGCGGTAGCATAACTGAACGGCTTTTATTATTTTTAATGTCTTGATTTCTTGATTATTTTATTATTTTTATTATTAATGTCTTGATTTCTTGATTATAATATGTAAAAACCGATCTTTCAGAGTCAAACTTTTCATGATCATAATATCATATGAATTCTTGAGATATCTTATGTGTTTTCTTTTCATTTTCTGAATAATTAATTTTTCAATAATAAGTTAATTGAAATTTTATTATTTGTGAATGTTTTTGACTAAAACATATTTCCTAATTAGGGTTCAGGCAGGCATAGTGCCCGTAAGAAGCAAAGTGAAGCAGATTCATGCGAAAACACTGTAACGAATTGGAAGAAGCGATTCTAGTATTCAATTTAGTTTTATTAATATACATAATAAATTTAATTTTAATATCTAAAACTGAACAATGTGGTACAAGTACAATTTATTTTTCTGAACCCACCTCGCTTATTATAAAGTAGATTCAAATCCTCATTTTTATAAATATTTATTAAATCTTAGCATGATAATAATATCAGAAAAAAACAGTCAATGTATACAAGTTTATGCTAGCAAACTATAGTTTGATGCTTTCTCGTATTGAACTATGAAATCGGGTATATTATCAGATATCAGTTCCTCTTTGTTTTTACTATCTATAACTTTTATAAATATACCATAAAAAAGCGAATTTCTATAAAAAATGTATGTGCAAAAACTCACACATTCTATTATCAGCTTTCAACTATGCTCAGATCTTGTCTCGGCTACTATGGATCCATCGTAAAATATTTGCACAAAATATTCAATAAATCCTAAATTTCTAACCGCTTTATCGGTTGTGAAATTCAGTAAATTCTAATTTTTATAACCAATACCCAGTAGTTTTTAAATATCTTAAGAATTAATTGTTATTTAAACGCATCCATCAATATTCAAAAATGTTATTTTTTATATAAAAACTAAAGTATTTCAACATTTCCTGTTGTTATTAATATTCAAAATCAAAATTCAATAGTTTTCCCAACTACTGGAAATCATTTATTATATCGTTTAGAAATCAATGATTGAATTTAGTCAGAAACAAAAATATCATTGGTATAATAGTTGAAATCCGAAAATTATTGAAATTCAAATATATATAATAAAAATCATCAATAAATTTAATTTATATTTTCATTTGTCTAAATATTTCTAACTATATTTACAATATTGGTAATTTCCGGAAAATGCAGACTAGAATAATGCGTACTCATTTTCCGGAAAAGATTTATTATTTAATTTTCAATTTAAAATTAGAATCTATATAAACTTATATTGTCTGTGCTCAAGGCTGTGTTTAAAAGTTTCAATTATTTGTTCTGTTTTTGATTAAATGAAGCATGACTTAGCATGACGTTATTCAACTCTATATATTAAAATAAATTGTATAAATTAATTTAAACAAAATTTAATATATTTAATATATGAACTTGTAAGTTAATTGTTATTAAATTAACCATTTATTAAATTAATTACAATTAATTGCTCTTTTTGGGATTAACGTATTTGTATAATATAATTCACTGATCCCATTCTAATTTAATTATATAATTGTTTTTTTTTCTTTTATATATATATATATGTATATAATTTTATAGGTAATTTAATCATTTACTGTATTATTTTAACAATAAAATCTGTAGATAAAAACTAATTTTTATTTATGCTTTCAAATATATTGCACAATATATATACCTATATTTGTCAATTTTAAAGGTTTTAGCTTTACCTATATTATATTCATTATTTCACATTGTTGGTATTCAATAATATTGGTTTTTAAGAGTGAATTTTTGTAATAATGTAATGGATATAAAAATATTTGAAATTGTAATATATAAATATGAATGGCCCATACAATAACAAGTTTTGATATTTCTAGTACACACAAATAATATGTGTAGAAGAGTATCAGAGTTGGATTTAGGAATATATTTTAGCATACTAACTGGCCACAACGCCACTACAAGTTGAGTTAAAATGTTTTGTACACTAAAATATGTTAGACGTAAACTAGACTTACAGTGTGGTAAAACAATTGCTATCAAAATTCAGTAACTTTGGAACCTCGAAATTCGTTAACTTAGGAACTAACCTTACCGAGTCAATGCAGATTTATAACATTGTGTATGTTAAGAAAGTTAAGAATGTTAAGAAACGCAATAAAATACGATACATATGAATGTTACAAATTTCATAAGAATGTTTAACTTTTATATACGTGTAGAGTAAAGCGAAATTTTGAAATTTAAATGTTATTCAAATTGACTTGTGCTTGTTTTTTTGTTAGTTAAAAATAAACCTATCTATCATTTGACAGATTATTTTGTTCCGATTGTTATGCCTGTTATAAAACCCTATGAACATTTCTTAACATTCTTACCTTTTTTAATTTTCTTGTCTGCTTGTTCGTGTTATAAATCAGGTATGAATTATTAGATTGCTTAAATAATTAGATTATTTAATGTGTCAAAGCTATGTGTCAAATTTCGTATAAAAGTCATGTACAAAATTCAAAAGTAACCGATATCCATAAACCAATTGTATGAATCATATATTGGCTCTGCTCTGAACTACGTGAAAAATAATTCTGTTTAAGGTCCCAACTATTCTATACTTGATCCATTCAAATTATTTATATTTATTTAATTTTCGATTAAATTATATAATTTTTCTACTAAATATTATGTTTAGTAAACAATTTTTGATTTTAAAGTATGATCTTCTTCGGCCGATCCCTCATATTGGTTGAACAATTTTCGATTAATGTAATATTACTTTCATAGTTTCCGGTTTATATTTATGTGTGCATGGTAAATTGTGCGCTTGTTTTCTATTATTTTTCACAATATTTTTTTTTATACACTTTTATGAATATACTTTTTAATATAATTATTCTACCGATAAGTTGACATTATAATAAAATAATTCTTATTAAAAAAAAAACGGAGTAACTAAATAATTTAATGAGTACAATTTTATATATAAGCGACACTATATTATGTAAACGTATATACAAAATCATTGGGCAATACACGAAAGAAATACTTTGAATCATTATGTTACAGCGTTTCACATAAATAAAATTGTATCTTCTTTTTTTATGAAAAAATTGCACTTAAGAATGGGGTACAAATTAGTGTATGGCAAAAACATGAATTACTAAACCAGTTTATAACTTTTCATAATTCATACTTATTCATAATTCATACTTATTTTAAGGCTATACACTAATTCTGGCAGCCCTAATCTAACAAAATTATTTATGGAAAATTAATAATTTATATTAATAATTATTATTTTTATAATTATTAATGTAATATAATGAATTTCAGATATTATTCATTATTAAATTTTTGATCTATAATCAAACTATAATGACATATCCACGGTTTTTCAAGTCTGTTAAAGATTCTTTTTCTTTTTCTTTATATACCTACAGTCCAGTTTGAACTTTGGCCTTTCCTAGAACGTGCCTCCAGTCCTCTCTGTTTAAGGAAGCTTGCTTATATTTTCTGATATTCACTATCTGAATTGTAACCGTCTTCAAACTGTCTTCGCACCTGATTTTCTTCCACTGTTGGTGCCTTTAAAAACTCTCTCAATGCAACCCATGTGAAGTCGTTTAAGCTTCACGAATTGGAAAAGTTTTTATTCTTTATATAGTGCATAAATTTCAAAGTTGTATATATACTTGATTCTTCATAAACCATTTTCATTTGTCGGACCGTATATTCTCCGCAGAATATTCCGTTCAAATACATTTAACTATAGTTTTCCGATTTCTGTAAGATTATTCTTAATGTTGATTAAAATATGAGCACTTAATAAGAATGTTTGAAAATATAATATTGATGGGAATTCTACTTTAAGAACGTAAATTTATTTTAAATGTAATTTACAACAAAATTATAATTTTATTACATTCTTCAAAGTGGTAGATGATATTATACACCATCCTGTATAGTAAAATTTATTCTATGTATTTTATGAATATTTAAAAAACAAATTAGTTTAAAAGTTTATTTAAAAATATTACAATAATGAGGAAAAAAGAATCGAAAACTAATTTTATTAATTTTTTAATATTGACCATTGCCCTGGTTTGATTTTGGAGCGTGCGCGCAGCGTAAAATATTTCATTGATATTCTTTTAGGTTTTATATAGGTTTTTAAATCAAATTCAAAGAAAAGGGGTAAAAACAAAGAAAAAAGGGAAGAAATATGAACCTTGAAACTTATTTGTTTAATATATTTATATACTCTTAAATATATTAAATATTGATAATTTAATGAAATCCAATATTCAGAATTTCATGTTTATGTAAAATATGACATTACTTTGAAAGTTTTTTTTTATATGTTAACTATATTAACATACTGAGTTCAACGCACTAATTATTAATTGTTCTACTTTTACATAAGCCAAAAATAATAATAATAACCAAAAATATAATGTTATATGTATTATTATTCTGACTTGATAGTAGAAAAAGTGACGGATTTGATTGTAGCAAAAAATTGATTTTGCTCAAATGAACTTTACGTTTCCAAACGTGGTGATTTCAAAAATGGCAAATATAAAATCTTCGTAACGCGTACACACCAACAACAATCAATATCTCATATTAGTTTTTATCCTATTTGAATTTGGTACACAGATTAGGTTGTTGTTATGATCTACTAGTTAATGCTCGTGGTTGATAGGTTCAGGGGACCCCCGATAAAAATCCATAAGAATGTGTTTTATCGTTAGTTATTATTCAAATTAATTTTTTCTTTGCAATATATTGTTGGTTAGATTATTTTAGGTGATAATTAATTTTCAAATTTAGAATTTTTTTATAAAAACTCCAACTTTTAATATACTAAAAAGTATCTTTTTAAATAATTGTTTAATTTTTAATTACTTTCCAATATTTTTTAAAAGAAAAAAAAAACTAAATCCATTATTTATCTAATCAAAACTTTTTTTTTGATTTTTAATCAAAAATTAAGAATTAGCTTAAATGTTAACTATTTCATTTGTGCAAAGATAATTGAAATTGACATCAGAAAACCTATTAACTTATAAAATATTTCTCATATTACGTATAATGATTTATGATTGATTAGCTCTGTAATATTATGCAAAGGAAACTATAATATTAATTTAAAAAAATTTTTTTTTAAAGATTTCCTAATTTCATAAATTTGAAATTTCTGATGGATAATTCAACTAATGGTTTTTAACCGACCTAAAATTCAATTATAATCTTATAAATTTAAAATATTTGTTTTTTTACTATTAGTACTAATTCCTTAACCGTTTAACTTTGTCTATTTGTTCTTCTGCTTGCTTATTCACCCTTATCTACAGAAGGGTTAGAAAGTTGAAATAAATAATGCTATTTGAAAACTCAATGAATGATACTTTTAAAGAAGCTTAATAAATAGTAAAAACTTTAATAAATAATCTTCCGAATTCTCTAAAAGTCGAAATTTAAGGATTTATCCAAAATCCTTATAATTGTGAGAAATTTTATTCGTATTTACGAATACATAATACTCACATTTTTCAGGATTTCAAAATTTTCGGAACTTACAGAATCCGGTCAAATATCCTTTCATTTATAACTTTACCCGAAAAATAAAATTAGCTGCTATGATAATCAAATTATTATACTTCTTTCTATAGAATATTTTTATTATTGATGTTATAAATAAATATATTTTTATTATTGATGTTATTATTGATGTTATAAATTGTAGATCCAAGAATATACCAAACCTTTATACAACAACAAATAATATCTAATTGTATATAATTTTAGGGACCTTGATAAATTTGGTGAAATTAAATTATTATATTTTTTATAAACTTCTTATATAAATAAAGAGTTAAAAAGTAAGGGATTTTCCTAGTGACATATTGCGACACACCACACACCCAGTAAGTTGTCCAAATTTACATTGTAAATTTGATAAAAATTAAAATTTTTAAAGATTCAAGAAATAATTTTAATTTTTACGTATTGTAAATTTTAATACTTTAGGTTTCCAATTAAGTTTTGTCAGTTGCATAATAAAATGGTGAGTATACCGATTTTTTAATAAATTATATTTTAAGAGTTATACTAAAAAAATATAAATGTAATGAAAGTCTAAATGTTATTGAAATACTAAAATTCGAAAAACTATACACTCAAATACAATACTCAAATTGAACAAAACTATGTATATTTGCATA
This sequence comes from Rhamphomyia laevipes, assembly GCA_963920725.1. Taxonomy (NCBI): domain Eukaryota; kingdom Metazoa; phylum Arthropoda; class Insecta; order Diptera; family Empididae; genus Rhamphomyia; species Rhamphomyia laevipes. The sequence continues at coordinate 35,196,713 of OY987259.1, forward strand.
AAAAATTACGCGTAAATATTAATTAATATAAACTTTATTTGGATATTAATTAATCGCTAAGTGAAATTGCGTTTACAAAAATTATTTCTCAAATTTTAAATCTATAAAACTTTTGATATAAAATCAATTTTAAATTAACTCGTTTTCAAAATTTTATACATATTTTTAAATTTTTATAAAATTCTAGTTTCTTGAATAATTGTGTGCTAAAATATATCGAATAAATGTCATAAATATTTGATTTGATTATTTCGGGAATTGTTAATAGAAATTTTATACTTGTTACAAATTATCGTAATTGTAATATTTTCTTTCGTTAATATCATAATTTTTATTATAACCATTTTACGATAGTGTCGGATTAACATAAATTACATATATTGAGTTCGGGCTCTCTATAAACTATGTTGAAAGTCCATAAAATCAATTTATTGTTTTTATTCTTTTATATATTTAATTAATTATTTCATTTAAATATTTATATATTTTATTTTAATATATATTTTTTGAACATGTCATCAGTATATTTAGCGGAATAGAGCCTTTACAACATATTAATCCTGTGATGGAAATACACGCACATCGTCGACCGAATAATAGGGACGGATAAAATGCAAAAAACTAGGAAGGAAAATTTAATGATATTGATTGAGATTCACTCACTCACCACCACCTGATTGAAATTAACTAATCAACTATTGCTCAGTCGAACCGAATAATTTACAGATTGTAATTAATTAGAATTATTGATAAGAGGTTTCAAGAGGTTTGGAAAAATTGTTTTACATCAGTCGTTTTAGATTTCTTCAGATTTGAATTAGGTGACAATGTAAATTTTTATACAAACACACCCTACACCCTTGTATGTACTATGTACGAGTACATAGATTAGATTAAAACATAAAATAATGTTGTAAAAACAACGTATGATAAACAAACTGGCGACCTTTGCTGCTAGCTATTTCAAATTATACACAGATTAAAATATTTAGACGAATAATCATCACCTTAATGCTAACATTAACTAATATTATATTATATAAATATAACTTACTTTTTTATTATGCAAATTGTTTACAAAATCATTAATAATCAACTCTAAAGAACTGCAGAATAAAATAAAAACACACTAAAATTTTTTACTTGCTATTACTAAGGTAAAACACTTGTTTTGGCTGTTAACAACTTTCAAAACAAAATAATATAACAAAAATAAATATATTTTATAATAACTTTTTAATCACAAAACATTTATACTATTAATATTCCACTCTACAAAACTGATAAATTAAGGGTGATAAAATTATATATTTTTGAATAATATTATTAAAAGCTATATAAAATAAAATAATTTTATTTAAAAAATTGCACAAAAAATTATAATTTTTTTTAATTAATTTATAAAGAAACGAAATGATAACTTTTTAGTTGTTGAACCGATCACGATCTCATCGAAAAATCTACTAAACTAATTTGAATAGTATAAAAAAAAATATTGTTGTAGCACTTTATCATTATTTTAGCTCGTATTAAGTCCACATAGTCACAGAGTGCTTATGGTAAATATCATAATATATATAAAAATAAATATTACAATTATTATTGTATGGTAAACATTAATTCAATTTGTATACTATACAATGAAAGTCGATTTCTCTTCTATACACTACAATCGAAACTGATAACAAGCCCTTCTCTGATATAAAGTAATGCTCTCCCTCGGTTATTTGGGGCAGCATTATGTTTTTTTTATTTATTTGTTTACATTATCTTTAGGTAGGTTACTCTAGCTATATACAGAACTTTGTAGCCACAACTAAATATATATAGTTATTATTTTCTTATATACATATAAGCATATTTCATATTTTCCCTATACCGATATATTTGCGTTTTATGAGACACTACACATATTTATAACATTGATAAAGAATAATATTGAAAAACGAACTCATAGTAAACCATAATGACGGAATGTTGTGAAAAAAAAAACTATTATATACTAAATACCAAGCCTTGATTATATTCATAAAATAACAATATTTATATTTATATTAAAAGTTTTATAATATATATATATATATATATTACAGGGTGCACCATTTCTATAGACCTTGGTGTATACATCACAATATTGGTTAGAAGTATACCTGATACTGGATGGTTACTTTCAGTTACAAGTTAACTGGTACTGGATGGTTAATTTCTTCATAGTGACTCTCATCTGCTCAGCCCATTTACGATTCATTTTTGTTTTTAATAACTACTATTATAGAATAACATATTCGTTTTAAATTTTCTGTTTTACAGCCTGGAAATATGCAAAAATAAAAATTGGTAAAGAAATTTTTAGAATTATATTATTGTGATACATTCCTGATGTGTGGAAGTAATTTTAATACCTAACTGTTATCAAAAACTTAATCCACTGAGCCATTCTGAAGTTTTGGACCAAAATAAGAATTTAGTTCATTATATTTTTTTGAAGGTTGTATCGTAAATCGGTTACTCCCTTAAGAAAAATGTGCCATCAATTTTTTATCATAATATTTCTAAACAATATCGTGGTATAATAAAAGAACACCTTGTATATATATTATTATTATATATATATAATACAAATACATATATATATATAAATATATATAAATTCAGATTCATATATTACGTTGGTCCGATTTTTCTATAATGACAAATTCCTTGGAGAGTTTATATTAAACACCCACTAAAATACAGAGTGCTACTAAAATTTCAGTCATGTGTGTCGTCTTTGATAATGATAGTAAATGTTCAGGCTATTTTATACTAATATAATCTGAATGAGTTCATTTAATTACAAACACAAAGTTACTTGAATAGTGGAGTGTGTACAAGTATTAGAGTTATTATTAATTCGTAAATTTAATCATAGACTACACCGGACCTAAAGCTATATTGTATTTTAAAATGTGATGTATAACTTCAATTAAAGCAATGCTCGGGGTTTAATATTTTATATAATAAAACACAAAATGTTGATTTAGTAAGTTCGTTCTTCTTTTAGAGTTTAAAATTTTGAATGCGCAAATTTATTCGATATATTTTTTTACTTTAAATATGATCTTAACTTTATTGATTTGATACATTGCCCAATTTATGTGCATTTTTGTCATAATATTTTCCAGTCGAATTCTAATATAATATCTTAAACATTTTTAGGATAAACATATTTTAGAAGTGTATAACGCCATTGTGTTTTCCAAACATATATAAGAATAATAGTTTAGTTACATTAATAGTATCAAATCAATCTAAAATTAATTTTATCTTGTTGAAAATTATTTTTCAAAAACATAATTTAAAATATTTTAAACTTGTAATAAACTCGTATGGCTAACGCTTTTTAAATTTATATAAAGATTTTTCTAAATGCTCATATAGTTTAATTTGAATGTGTAAATGTGATGTCATATACAATCATTCATGCATGCTATATTATGTAGAGGTATGAATATGTACGTTTGATTAGCTATCCAATTTGTATGCTTCATTTAATCAGTGAAATTAAAAATAACAAAAAAATAAAAAGAGTAACGCGGTCTGTAAATTATTTAACCGCACCCTTAATCGTGATCCCATAAAGAATAAATGATTTTTCTGAAAATTTGTAAAATATTCAATTATAAAGTACATTTTAATTATTTAAATAACTTGTTCCTTAAAATCTTTATGGTAAATAAGAATATTTTTGATTATAGATGCCTTAAATTTAGACATATGTATGTAGTATAATTGAAATTTGCTATACAAATTTTTGGGTGATCACTTCAGTGAGTTCATATGAAGTACTTATTAATTATAGGTGTTATTGTTATCCTATTGCAATGTATTTGGCTTTGTTTCGTGATCTTATTTATGACTAGAGATTTGAAATTTTAGTGGCAGTTATTTGATCTGTAAGCATTTTTTTGACAGCAGTTAAATACACTATACTTAAATATTTTTACAAAGCGTTTAATTAACCAAATCTCTGAGTTTTAGATTACTCCTGAGGTTGTGTTCTTTTTTTATATAAATTATTTATAGTCAACCGAGAGCCATTCAAAAAATAAAATAAATAACTCGTAAATTCAAACATTAAAAATGAAAGTATAAACATAAAAAAGTACGAATACAGACATATTTTTCTATTAATCATTTTTTGTTTCTGGTGGCATCTTATATATCCGGGTTCTTATGTTAAATTTGGGTTCGATTTCTTTAAGATGAAGATATTCTAATTCTAAAGCATATTTTTGAACCAACGACACAGAACTCTTTACTTTACAGCTTGCTTTCTTCCTATTAGGTTCGATTTCATTATAATTTCGTCATATCTCCCTTCCCAATCATTTAAAGTTTTAAATTCAATATTTAAGCGCTTATCTATTATTTTATAAGTACATATATAAAAGTACTAAAACTATTGACCAACTTTTGAGCTATAATAATGATTTAATAAGAATTAATTAATTCACCCTTTCAGGCTTGTCGTCTTGTTGTAGAACTTGGAATAAAATAACAAAAATATCTAAATAAATAGATGGAATGCCGACAATAACATAGACCTTACTCTTACATTTATATCAATATACTTATGTATGTAATTTTAGGTGGAATCGTCATTTATTATACCTGTGGATTATATCTGTTTAACGCAGTAAGATTAATTATGTGACAATATGTTTTATAGTATATTAAAAAATTAAAGGAATGATTCCAATATAAAACAATATAAATTACAATAATGCCCTTAATTTATTGATCTGGATATTACTATATTTCTCTATATTTTTGTTCCCACTATATTTTGTAATAAAATTAAAAACAATTTCTACACTTGCATGTTGTGTTACTCAAGAAAAGAAGTAATGAATTGAAACCAAACTTCCTGTTTTAAATAGTGTTTTTATTTTATTAACAATCGAAAGTATAAAATATAAAGAAATTTTGGGCGCAGCAAAACAATAATATACTATTTCGTTCAACTAGTTTTATGGCAACGAAACGTATTCCTTCTTACAACTAAGCTAAAAAGTAATAATTGTATAATAAAATGAGTATTTTCCTTTTTAATTTAAAAGTATTTAAGTAAATAAAGTTGTTCGTTCTTTATTATATAAATTTTTACTAATGTCTGCATTTTCATACCCTTAACAATCAGCATGTTGATTAAAAAAATATTTCGCAAAATATATTTTGATTAATTCAATAAGAATAGTAATCAATCACCGTATATCCGTATACCATTGAGCTAAGAAGCTTTGACTTGAATTAAGTATTTCGTCCTATGAGTAATACTGGTCATTCCCTGTTGAAATTAGCTATGAATATTATTTAAGTTCTACATATGAAGTAACACTTAAGATATAATGTGTTGGATCAAATGTTTAATGGGAACATAAGTAAAGATTGTACTCCCGCCTCCCCCAAATATGGAAATTTGTATAAAGATATGCTGATAAAAAAAAAAAAAAATTCTATCCACATATCTATACAAACAAATTATTTTATAAATATCATATCTCATAAAAGAAAAAAGCAAACAAATAGCCAAAAAAGTAAGTGAATATAGTAATCTGTTTTGATATTTATTGTTATTTTAAGTTTAAAGTTAATGAAACTATTTTTCTTAAAATTTTCAGAAATGCTACACACTTTTTTATACAAAAACAAAAACATTTAAATTCAATTATTTGAAGTCTTACTACTAGTGCGTTTATTTTTATTGACTTCAATTTCAGCTGACTCTTCTTTTTGTTTGCCTTGTATTGTTGAATTAGATCTTAATTCTACTACACATCGCCTTGTCATTTTTTTTGATTTAGTTTGTCTCACTGGTGATGGTGATTCGTAATTTAATGGAATTTTATTTTTTGAAGTACGATTTCGGGTCATTATAGAATTTAATTGATACTCTGCTTTGGAATTATTTCTTGTTCTATAACTACCAATTGAGTTTGGTACATTTGATTTTGTTAGATTTGTTGTATCATTGTTTATTGTATGTCTTTTCGGACTTTTTATTGTTGATATTATTTTACTATCTTTCTTTAATAAATTTTCTTTATTTCTGTTATTTATGGAATTATTTAAATTTTCTGGCTCTTTTTCAATCAGTTTTTCTATATCTGATTGTTTGTGTAAACTAGATTGTTGTGGGTTATCGCCTGTAAAATTCGCCGACATAGACAAATTTCGTTTAGCAGAAACATTTCTGGTGCTTGATAAAAGCCACTGCCGTGGCTGTAAATTTATTTAATAAATACAAGTTAATATAATTATGTATCGATTCAAACATTTGATGTGAATTGAAACAAAAAATAAAAACAAACCTGAGATGTAGCAAGACGTTGAGATTTTTTACCAGTTACAGTTCTGGTCCTACGTGGTGATGGTGGGGTTGGTAGAATTACTTCAGATTCATTGGTCTGATTTAGCTATAAATTATTAAAACGTTAATTTGAATTGAAAATATTTTACAACAAATCAGTTACCGTTCTGGTCCTACGTGGTGATGGTGGGGTTGGTGGAATTACCTCAGATTCATTGGTCTGATTTAGCTATAAATTATTAAAACGTTTATTTGAATTGAAAATATTTTACTACTAATAAATACAACCTCAAGCAGCGATTCATCAGCAGTCTCATTAATACTTATATCTGGAAATATATTAGTAATTTGGTCCGTTACAGATTTATTGGCAATAATATCTTCTTCAATAACAGTATTATTTCCATCCAACCTTGTTATGCTTGAACTGCTTGTTTCTGATGTATTTTTATTATCTGATTCATTAACAATTTTTTCAACCCTTTGAGTATCACAACGAACTTTTGCAAGTCTTGTAGGACCACCTGAACTATTTGTACTTCTTGCATTTAATGATTTGCGTAAATGTCTTATTGCATTATCATTATCAAAGGTCGATGATAATTCTGAAATCACTTCATTTGTATCAGCAGCAGAGTTAGTTGTATTAATTTCGACGGTGTCTGTTTCTTTAGTTTTTTCTTCTAATATTTCAAACAAATTTGTACCATTTTCTTTATTAACTGTATTCTGATCAATTTGTTGATTATTGCTTTCATTTTCTTCATTTACAGATAATTCATCACAAGTTTCCTATTAAGAAAATTATTATCAAAATTATATTCTATAAATTTTATACAATGGAATGTTTGTCAACTGTATAATTGCATTTCAAAAGATATGGGATAAACAAACATAAATTAACGTTACATTTAGTCGCATTTATATAAAAAATTATTTCGGACTACAGTAGTTACACTATTTTAAATAACCGATGAAAACTGAAATTGTAGAATAAATTGTTTTATCGATTTAACAATTGCATCTACTAGAAGCTACACGACATTATCGTCAGTTTTTAAGAACGTTTCATTTAAAGAAATTTCTATGGTGGTTTCTAAAGTTTTAATATACTTAATTGACAATTATAAATATACTTTTAAAAATAAATAGTATACTTTATACACTTGTTTACCTCAACAATTATATCATGAGATTGACGTTTATCAATGTGCCGATAGTTTCCATTAAGAAGATTTTTAAATTTTGAAATATTAGAAACCGTTTTTGAATCTAATTCATGCTGCAAAAAAATACAAAAATATATTATTTAACCATATTTATTATTTGTATATTTGAAATTAATCATTTTACCTCTAATAATTGATCACAGCAATTTGTTAAATCATTTCGTAAAGGTAAATCATCAACTACAGCTATCTCTAATGTAATTAGTTCTTTTGATAAAATTTTTGCCAATTCTTTATTGGAAATATTATTTTGCATTTCTTGCATAAATGATAATGCAATTGTATTATGAATATTTAAACCTGTACTGCAAAATTGTGGTCTGGTTGAATCTATAACAAATTTTAAAATAGTTTCTGGTTTTATTTCATGTAAAGGACTATCGTAGGGAGCACTTAAAATAGTTATAACCGTGGGCAGTAGACACGGTTGTAGATATTCTTGTTTTTTCCTCTGTATTAAATTCTCGAAAAATACTCCAAGTATTTGATTAATTTCGGGTTCTAAAATATTGTGGTGTTGGTGTTACTTAATAATAGAGTCATTAAAAAAATGTTTAATAAATCAAACCTGTTGCAGGATTAAAGTATTTTAATAATAATTTCTCGACGATATCATCTTTTGTTATATGGCCATGTAAAACAAGACGACATAATCCATTTATAATCGCTTTTATAATACATACATGATCACAAGTATCAAGTATATGTGACATCATAAAAACAACATCTACCCCTGAGAATTTAATATATTTTATTTTATTTTATTTTTAAAAAAAATAATTATATATATTTATATAAATAATTACCAGAGCCTGATGTAGATTCATCTTTATCTTGTACATCTAAAAGCCCTAAAGTGTATAATTGACGACCAGGTTTTTTATTTTTGTTTTGTTTATCAGCATTTTCAAATTGATCAAAGCCGTATCTACAAAGTAATAAAAATATGATTTAAAAAATATAATTTATAATTTCTTTGATAAAATTAGGATTATTTAAATATTTTACAGTTTCATGTTTGAAAATATAAAGTTAGTTATTCGGTTAAAAAAAACTGAAAATAAAATCACACTGTATAGTGTATACTGCTAAGCTTAGGGCAACGATTAATGTAATAACAAAAAACCATAATACATTGCAGGCACAATTCGGTTTATTCTAGATCAATAATTCTTGAAATAGATTCTATATGAATCAGAGTAATTACTTTCAAAGCTGCAACGTACTTAGAGAACATTCATAAAGAAAAATATCTTTCTTATCTGAAAGATACCATTCCATTGAATGTGTGTTGTGGTTTGAATTATATGTTTATTAAACATACCTATTAATAGTTCAATATTATTAAACATACCTATCTAATAGTTCAAAAATGCAATCAATAGATGTATTCCATATACTTATGTTTTGGTTTTTAAAAAATTGTGAATATAGTTCGTTGTAAACATCTTTTGCTAATTGATCATATAACATACTATATGCTGTTCCGCATTTAAGCGCCCAATTTCTAATAGCAATTTTACTTGATTCAATATGCCTTCTTATAAAATCCTAAAAATTATGTTATTTATTATTATTGCTGTTATTATTTTAAACAAATTCAGAACTTACTTTATATAATTCACAAACATTAGGTGTAAGAGATTTTACTTTTTTAGAAACTACCATATAAAACGAAATTTGCAAACATTTGATTATATCCTCCATTGTAACTTTTTTTGGATGTTGTAGCGATATTGATAACTTATAATTTTTTTTAAAAAATATTAATAGTAATAATAATTGTTTTATAATAATCACATTAAATATTTACATTTCCTTGTTCTGCTTCATTGGAATTATTTTGATCTAAAAGCGGTTTCAACAAGTTCATATATTGCACATTACAAGTTGCTTTCTCATCAGCCTTTTCTTGTGCCTTTACATAATCCTTTCTTTCAACACAGTTTCTTTCTTCTTCCTCTAAATCTAATATTTTAACCTTTAGTGATGATAATTTTAATTTCAAATTAGGATGTTTCTCTAAGAGTTCATCAATTAATGATCTATCGCTAATAAAATCATTATGTTTAAAAGTAGATAAGTCTGTTATATCTTTTATAATGTCTACGAAAAACTATAAGAAACAAAACATAAGTATTTTTCAAAATAAAAATAGATAATTATATTACTTGTAATCGATCTTCTTGTTGAACTATTAAGTTTTCTGTACACTTTACTATCATTTCAACTGTTTGGCTTTCTAATTCGTAATTTTTCAACAAATTTCCAATAAGTTGTTTTAAATTTTCACGACCAATTTCATCTCCTAAATCATATGTATATATTATTTCAATTAGTGTCAACAAAATATACTGATCTTCCATTTTCTTCCATTTATCTTCTTCGCTTGTATGTCTTCGCGATTCGCAAAACCTAATATATATATATATATTATTGACTATTTTTGGTCTATTTTTTTTTTAAATTTACTTTAAAATATATGAACAAAATGTACTTAATTCTGGAATAATTAAATCAAGTTCATCTGCCATTTCAGCTTGTAAATATTCAATTAAACAAATCCAGTAAATTGATGCTTCTACGGTAAGTTTTTCATATGGTATGCATTTGTTAAACTCACTCTCATCATTTTCCAGAGGAAGACATTTAACTAAATCTACTATATTTCCTGATCTAAAAAATACAATTATTGAAAATATTTAATTTTTTATAGTATATTTCCGAAAAAAAATTGGGATAATCCATTGATTTTGCTAAGAGAGTCAGGGGCTGTCATCTCATTTAATGTCAGTGAACGACCTTTGGAACTTTTTTAGCCATTCTAGATCCGGAAAATAAGTGACTCGCGAATAAAGTGAAACAACAAGGCATTTTGTACTAGAATTATTGTCTAGTATTATTGTCTATAAATTTCGTATTTTTCATATAATTCATAAAACGCAATTTATAAATAAAATTTATGGAATTTATTTGAAAATTTCGATTATAAAGAATATTGTTCTTTACACAGTATCACAATTGCGATTCCTGGCTGGAACGTAGTCAATTGCAACAACTAAATTAAAAAAACATTGGAATAAATAAGTAGATAAATGACATATTTTCTGATTGTTTGCAGTCTTATAAGTTTATTGTTTTATGTAACCCTTTTTATTGTCAATCTATATCAACGATATTGTTCTACAAAAGAGAATCTATAAATTTAAGTCCAAAGATTTTGACCAAAAATAGACTTAGAATAAATATCAGTCATATATTATATTAATTCGATAATTTTAACTTACTTGCACATTTCTTTTAAAGCTACTTTAGTTATTTTTCTAAATCTTTCCATTTCTGCTTCATTCGCATCTAATTTTAATGCCGTTATAAAAGATATATAATTTCTATTATAGGATTCTAACCATTGTGGTAACATCACAGATGTTACAACCTAAAACATTGCATAAAAGTATTATAATAAAAAAAATATAAATTGTTAACTATTTGAAAGTATAGTATATACCTTTCGAACCATATCAGAACGATCATTTAAACCTTGTTCTAAAAATGTCAATCGTTGTGAAACTTTATAAGATTTTACTGAGTAACTACTCATATTGAGATATGTGTGGCGTCGTACTTTTTCATCAATATCCCATAAACGTTCCAAAATATAAGGTATCGTATTATAATTGCGTCCCATTGATGTAATTACCGCTTGTCGAACTCTAGGTGATGGATCCGCACTCAAATGAAATAGATATGTTTTTACAATAGCATCGTCTGGATTATCGGGTATTTGTAATCGCTGCAAAGCTAGAATAGCTTGTACTCTAACATTAGCACTCAAATCTCTCAATCGATGAATCATGTAACTCATAATACTGTCACAAATGCAATCATCTAAAGCTGCTTGGAGACCTAGTGCATTTAGTATAATGTTTACAAATTGACATAGTCTATAACGAATATGAGGACTATTGCTAATAGTCTATCAAAAATATAACATGAATTAATATTTTTAACTAAGTATTATAAATTATATATTATAAATGATAACTTACTGAAGTCAGCCATTTGAAAATGTCTTTTACTAATATATGTGTTTCTTCACTCTGATATGAGGATATATATTTGGCACAAAATAATAAAGTCGTATAAGCATATTCATTAGTTTCTTCGGCTTCCATTGCAGATTTAATCATTTTCAGAAATGTAAACATGAAGGCACCATGATCCATCTGAAAATTCAAAATTTATTTATAGTAACAAAATTAATATAAATAAATATATTACCTTCTTGTAAAGTTGTTGCATTTCTTTTATATATTTATTATGGAAGGTTTCGTTCATTTGTACATTACTCATTATACTGTACATTGTACCATGTTGCATTGTTAAATTATGAACATTTACATTGTCATTAGTATTATCAGAGTCAACTAATGGAACTTTACGTTTTCTTGGCATTTTTATATTTGAATAACTTGGAATATTACCTTAAATATAATTTGATTTGCCGTATATTTAGATGTATAAAAATTATTTATTTTACGACTTTTTGAATCAAATTTATCATACAAAGAAATTAAAATATATTGGTATTTTTTCTCACTACTCTATTTATTTTATTTTAATTTGACGCTTCTCACTTTTGTATTCATTTGCCAAAACCAAACAAATAACGAAACAACTGGAAATGAAACTGACACAAAATTCAGTTACAAAAATTGAATTAATATCGTATAGGGTGCCTGCAGCATAAAGCTACTATACTCTAAACTAAACTAAAGGGCTGAACAGAGCACATACATAATCGCGCATTGTTATTTTTTAGTACCTTTTAAAATAGCGAATCGCTGCCACCCCGAAAATAATTAAGTAATTTATAATATATACAAAAGTATGCCAGAGTATTCCTTTTATGATCCGTGAAAGTACAAAAAAAATAAACTACATATTTGTTTTATGGCTTTTAGAAAATAGCGTAGCGTGCCGTCTACGTGTTGCTTATCGGTACGAATTCGTACCGTTTTGTATTCACGATTGAGGCTTCCCAATATATTCTTCATAACAAATTAAAATGGAAATAAAATAATAAAATTAATAGTTATTATAAGTATAAAAGTAAAAATTAATAAAATTGTCTGAAAAATACTTTCATCTTTTTCGTAACCATTCCTTCGTTCAAATTCTATTACGTGCTGTTTTCCTTTATTTTGAAGAATAGTATCGATAATTAAAACAATCAGCAGTACGTCCGATTTTGAACGAAGGGCTATAGCAGTGGTGCCCACTATTTTTCTCAACAGAGCTACTTTTGATATATAAGAGCAATTGCGATCGACTGAAATAAATTATCGGTATATATGTGATAATAATAAAATAAAAACAAAATTATTATAATTTCATTTAATTATTTTAGTTACAAAAATAGAAAAAAAGTAATTAAAGGTTTAAATTTATTTTAAAAATCCTGCTGCATTTGATGTTCTGCATTGCATTCCATTTACTATTCTTTTGTAGTTTCAGTTTGGGGTATATGTAGTAATAGAGTTTCTAAAACAGCTTTAACTTCACAGACCACAGACGATGTATTTATTAATGAATAACAGAAATTCCATTTGAAGAACTTATTTAAAATAAAAAATATTTTCTTAGCTAAAAATATTTTTTGTTCAGCTGATAATAACAGTAGGCTTGGATTTTTTAAATATTGCCTAGCATACATATGTACTTAATATAAAAACAAATTCGACATAACGATATTTATAATAGTTTGGAAACATGAAATAAAAAAATATAACAATTATAAAATTTCACATAGGAAAGAATTATTTTTTTGCTAAAGACGGGTGAAAATTAGTTTTTCTATACATAATTTCATATTCGGTGGCGATCGACTTTAAATTATTATGCGATCGACAGGTCGATCGCGATCGACCTTATGGGCACCACTGGGCTATAGTATAGTTATAGTGTATATTTATTATTAACGCTTATATTTATTATTAATATGTTGGACAACCAACATGTGAATGTGTGACACACCAAAATGAACAAAGAGCGAGAGCGTGCGAGTATAGGTCGATTAAGCTGGGCGCAGAATGTGTCGATCAATAGGTCTCTAATTTTTTAATCACAAATATCAAGATAATTTAATCACAAATATCAAGATAATTAATAAGTGTGAGTCGAAGTCGAAACAATCAGTATACTTTTTGAGTATTCATTTTTTCTGTATAATGGTTTTGTATATAACTTTTTTTAAACTCAGTTGCTTGATGAAAACTTACTTATATTATATTATAGTTTTTCCCGTGTAAAACTACTGCCAATTTCAAAATGAAATAGTACTGAAAATATTGATTAGTAATAGAAAACTACTTAAAATTATTCGAAATCGAAAGAGAAGATATGAAAATAATACTTACTGTAATACTACATAACATAGTGTTATTGTTCGAAAAAACAAAAGAACGGAAATCTTTATTGTTTATTTTAGCTCCCTAGCTATAAATAGCTACTGGCTATAGCATTTAATTTTATACTTTACTAATTAATTATACCTAATATAAAATTAGAAAATTGTTATTTAATAGGTATATTATGATTACCTCCCTTTTTTCGTAAATTATTTTGAGTTTTGAATATTTGAGAAATGGCTCCGAAATTTTTCCGCCAAAATATACAAATTTAGTTTATATATAGTAAGTAGAAATATATAGACACGGCATGGACCAGTTCAAGTAGTGAGTAAGTGTATGTACAATATACTCATGCGCGACCAATGCACAAAAAATTGTTATGTATGTTATAAAATTACAATTTTGCTAAAAGTTATAAGTACATAAATTAAGCAGCATTCAATATTATTAAAATATCACGAAATATGGATAATCTTTAAAACGTAAAAATTATGATATATTTTCCAATTTCGTTACTTGTTATAATTGGCTCAAATATAGGTGAGAAATATAAAAAAATCAATATGTATATATACTAAATTTATAAATTTTCACAGGATTTTTTATATATATTATTGTTAGGGTAATTATAAAAGTATATAATAAACTAGAGTTATTAACATATTTTAACAAAAAACACAATTAATCAAATTAATTGTTAGACAATCTATAACTATAGTTCTATTCCTTTCTATGATAGGATAGGTACATATACGTATTAGATAGTAAATCCTTATTTTTATTCAAAATAAGTTAAAAATTATAAGATACTTAACCCCATTATATAGACTTATTTTGCTATAGCTATGGGCCTATAAATAAATACTTTTTTTCATTAAAAATTGAGAATGGTTTTCTTTTCCAAAGTTTTAATAGATATTCAATAATATAAATAATTTGTATAATCAGTAAAATTAGTAATAATTTGTAATCAGTAAATATAAGTTTGTAGTGTTATATTATCTTGTCATTCCATTAATTTTTATATCATTGTGACTAATTTTGATATTGCTAAAAATAAAATTAAATATTGATTTCAGGAGTTGGACAACATTTGACTAGCCATATTCACAGAACGCAGGCAGCTACTGAAAAAGAAAATAATTTACATTGTTATACTTGCGACACAATGGAAGATGGTGATTACTGTGTTGATCTGCTAGTTAATCATTCAACTTCGATGAGACGAAAGTGTAATTTCGACGAATTTGTATGCATGGTATACCGTAATATATTAAAATATTGTATAATATAAAAATTAAATAACGTGTTTTTTTTTTATAGATTAAACGATTTTCGTATACAACTAGTAATGAAAATTCAACTAGTAGTCCAAAAATGTGGTCGTTAGAAAGAAAATGTGGGGTAAATTGTGAACCAGGATGCATAGTTATTGGAGAAAGAACGAAACTGTATGCTTGTACATCATGCTGTGAAATATCATTGTGTAATTCAGGTCGAGGTGGTGCAAGACGTTCTACATCATTATCATATATCATTCAATTTTGTTTATTTATATATTTCCTTTGTTTTTAAATTGTAGACGAATCAGTATTATGAAATTATTAAATATTAACCTGTTCTAAGCGTTAATAATAATTTTTATATTTTCTCCAGAAATATGATTACTTTTACAATTTATATTTATTCGTATTATAAGAAATCAACAAATGTTTAAAGTTTATTTAAATTAAAGTTAATTTGAATTTTTATTCCAATTTGGTTTTAAATAATAATTTACACGTTTATTTATTTAAAAATATGTCTTGTGTTTTGTATTGTTAGTAAAGTATTTAACACAACGTTAACATTTTATAATACTTCCATCGATTTCAGCTGTGAAAGAAATAATTAAAAAAATGTAAAAACTATATTTTTATTTTACATTTTGCCTAATTAATTTTCATCGTGTTGTTTCGCTATTTCTCTACGGATTTGATTAATCACTTCAGCTAAAGCTTGTGGGTGTACTCCAACTTCAATAAGTTTTATACATATATCCAAAGTATCTGTATTTAATCCAGTATTCAATAATTGAGCAATTCCATGAATATTTGATCGAATCATTTGAGATTGTTGAAGTCGCAAATATGTATTTCCACAATCAACATCCTCTGAATCAACAGCGCGGTTGATGTTGGACATTATGTTTATTTAAATTTTTAAAAGACGTTAGATTAGAAATATGTATATCAATTTCATCAAAATATATTTATTGCAAATTTATTTTATTATAGCAACTTCTGCCTCCCAAATTGCGTTGTCATACATCAAATATCATTCAACGTTATTTTTAGTACAAAAAAAACCTTCCCTAAGACGAATGTCGCCTGTTTATCGGAAATACGTAAATATTCAAATTATTCAGATAAAAATAATATTCTTATCAACCAAAATATTTTTAATTTTAAAAATGGTTATATTTATATGTAAAAAAAAAACATTTTTTAAAAGTACTTTCCTTTATAAATAGTAATATACGACTAAATAAAAACTAATAAATAAGAATACTAATTATATAATCTTATATTCTTGTATCTAGAGTTTCAATAATGGTCAATTGTAGTAGGGTTAACTGCAAATGTACTAGATTAGAGATTCAGTAAAGGTAAAGTATAGTAAAAGGGAAGTAAACCCCTTATAAAGGGATAAGTATTATATATAACTGATCAAAATTAATGGTAGCAATTCTGATCAGAATTAATAGTATGTAAAGGGATCTTATGGCAATTAATAGAATTTATCAGAATAAATGATATTTACAAGGGGTCTACTTCCCTTTTACTATACTTTACCTTTACTGACTTTTTTGAAAATAGGCCCAACCCCTCACTCCCTCGTTGGGCCTTGAAAATTATGTGGCACCGAATGGGTGATAACACGAGCTTAAGTTCCAAATTTTAGCTAAATCGGTAAAGCCGTTTAGGAGCTATGCCCAGGTCGGTGAGGAAAACATGAATTGTGAATTCAATAAAAGGAAAGTAAAAAAACTATCTACACATGTATTATCGCATCTGATGATGATGAACAATATGTTCTTTTAAATTTTTAAAAGATATTAAATATTTTGGGGAATTCAAAAGTGAAGAGAAATAAATGATCCGCAAAACAACGCGTTTTCCCTATAGCACAAAAATATCAATCAAACTCTTTGCATTAGTATATTTCTCTAACCTTGTTATACATAACATAGACTGTATCCTAAACTAGATACAGAAAGGCTTAAAAAAAGCTTTTTTATAATTAGAAAGGCTTTTATTAATATAATTTTAAAAAAAGATAAAAAAGATTATAGATCCACAATGCACATCCACATAAATTTATTTATGTGTGAATTTAAAATGTATTGTAAATTTGCGTTTAGTTTGTTTTCGGGGTAGGATATCTAGATGCCAGCCCTATAGCAGTACAGAGTTATATTTTAAAAGCCGGCTACTATTTTATTGCATTGTGAATTCAATATTAATTGTAATATGAAATTTGACAGCTCTTAGTTTTTTTAGTACATATTTCAGTTTTGTGTGAATTTTATTTTGATTTAGTTTTTATGTATTAAATAAAAATATGAATTTAGTAATACGAAATATTAAAAATCTACAATGCAATAACGTTCGTAGGATATCCAGTTTATCGTTAACTAACACAGTAACTGTTTTTCCATAATTTTATTCTTAACATTTACGTAATATAAAGTTATATTTATAATAACTTTCATTTTTAAGGCGCCTAAGTACACTAGTGGCCAGTGTATACAAAATCTACAATTTCTAAATATTTCTCCAAATCCAAAATGTAATTTTTGCACAAATGCTATAAAACCACAAGAATCTGATGGAATACTGAATAAAGTACTAAAGAAAGTTGGTTTGAAGTTGACTTCTAAATCGGTATTTAATAAATTTTAAATATTATATATATTAATATTATACAATTTAAAGCGTGTTAAAATTGCAAGTTTCATTCTGTATGAGAGTGTTGCAGACAAAATAAATTATCTGGAATTTTTCGATGAATTTAATTTACCAAACACATTTAATTCATGGTTTACAGTAACAGAATTACATGTATGGATGCTATTATTAAGAGCAATGGTAGAAGGATCTAATTTGGGAGAAGATGGCAGAGAATTAAGAAATTGTATTGTAGAAGCTATGTGGGCAGATGTAAATACAAGAGCTAAAAAACTTGGTGTAAATATTATTTATATTACAAATTGTTATTGAATTTTATAAATATTTTATCATTCTAGGCAAATAATCCTTCAGGAACCAGAGCACAAATTAATGTATTATCTGAACAATTTCAAGCATCGCTAATTGCATATGATGAAGGTATAATGTCTGATGACAAAACTTTGGGTGGGGCTTTGTGGAGACGTTTTTTTGGTAAAGAGATTGGAGGAAATATATATATAGAAAAATTAGTACTTTATGTTCGGAAACAAGTCTATATGTTAGATTCAATAAATCGTCATAATTTTTTAGTTAAACCAAAAATATCATGGATTCCATTAAAGGATATCAATGTAAAAAGATAAACATAAGATTAATAAATATTATTTATGATTAATTTTAATACAAACTGTTATTCAATATAATACATAGGCGAAAGGTTTGTTCAAAAACAAATTTTGTCTTAATAGTTCTCATTCTCAGATGCACGAAACATATTATGTAGATCATCGGTGTTAGTCCACTATATTTTAGGCACACGATACATAACATCAATCTTGTTTTTGTCGTTTAATTTTAGAACAATTCTCTATATTATGTAAAATCAAGTTGGTTACAGTATTATTGTTATATCTCCTTAAACTTAAAACAAAAACTTTCATCTCTTATCTCCGTTTTCCACTCGCCGTCACAAGTTGTACAAACATTGGCTTATTCTAACATTATATGAAAGTAAAATTTAATTTATACTTGATGCTTGGTTACTATGTTTTTGAAGGCAAAATCGAATAATTATTTTGATTTTAGTCATGTAACATAAAAAATATGTATTTATACTAAATATTTCAAATATTTGTTTTTGATAAATTACTTGTACAATATAGATCGAAATCGGCTAATACATTGTGCAATTTACTACAAAAAATTACTTGAAAATTCTCACGCATTCAACATATTTTTGGTACAACATATTTTTGATTTTATTAACATTGAAAGTAATTCAAATTCAATTTCAGTTAGTTGACCGATGATTGATAACTTATAAATGTATTTTATTGAAATGGGTTTATATAATAATTAACACAATAGGTATTTCAATATATCGGGTTTCAGTTACAATAACAAGTTCTAAATTTTATAAACAGATGGCGATTCCAAATAACATTACATCCTCTTTTTTAGCTATGTTGAAATTAATTTAATGAGAGCCGAATGGGTTGTACGAGTTCTACGTTGTCCATTTTGTGCACTGTTACTTCGCTTTAGTATAACCAATCCTGGTAGAATGTGTTGATTTGGTGGTGTTATACTTATATTTTTTTATAACTGTTCCTGGATTTCAATTTGAATGAAAGGATGTTGAATAAAATGTCATCATCTAATTCAGATATTTTTCTAATATGTGTTTTTATCAAAATTGTATTTTTGCTGCAGTCGATTTTTTTTTAATTTTTTTGGTACGCCTGGCACCTTATTAATTCATCAAATGATCAATGTCAAAAAGTACAATTTGTAAAGGATATTGTGAAATTTGATACAAATATCATAGTTTATCACGACTCATTCCTTGCTACCTTGCAAATATACTAATTGCTCGTTGATCGTTTTATAGCTGATGTAACGGGTCATAAATTTGTTTTGGAGAGTTTCGTTAATCAATGACTTTGGTTTTATAATTTGATCTGCTTTAAAAATTATGCCTTCATAAAAGCATAATTCATTACAGAACGCAATTTTTCTTTTCATATTTTCTTTTAAATCTTTACCACGATCTGGCCAACTATTTTGAATTTTTTTTTTTAATTTAATTATATCTGGATTACATGGATAAGTTATTAAATATCGTCGGCATATTGGTTCTTATCATAAAACATTTTTCAAAAATATTTTTATTTGAAATCGACACTGTAAATTGATTATTTATCAATATATTTAATGATATAATCACATGTATTCTGAATTCCGTTCGGAGCGGAGAAATACACGATTTTAGCTCCGAGGGAGAATTTGGTATTCTAAATTCCGTGCGGAGAATAATTAATTTTCGAATTCGATTGATTGTAAATATGGTATTCTGAATTACGTTCGGAACGTTATATATGTACCTACTATAAAAAATAGATAGATGGCTATCTGGTACTATAAAACCACTGAACCTGAACCTACTGGTCAATAAATTTATAAATAGTATTGTTATAATATCAAAAATTAAATGTTTTGTACTGTGAAGTTATATGGTTAAAGCCAAAACTGTCTCAAGAGAATCTATTACCAGGAGATCTCAAAAACGAAGAAATTCGAATCTCATAGTAAGCATAGTAAGTAGGAGATCTGAAAATAATAAAATCTTTCATAACATTTTATAGGATATATAAGAATCTTTGATTACTAAAAAAAATCCACAAAATGAATAAAATTGGTGACCCTAAATAAATTTGAGCTATATAGTTTTTCAGTAAGTACTTATATACATCAAAAACAAGTATTTTTACTTAGCACATTCACCTCAATAAAGTCACAAAAATCTTTCAACCATATACACATTATTTTTTTAATTTGATAAAATTTCCTTCGTACTATTCAATTATATATCTGGCAAAAACTAAAAAAAAAACGAACAAATTAATTATATATGTACCTACTATAAAAAACCTTATTTATATTTATATATTATTTTTTGGAATTATGCTATTCTACCACAGCATTTCTACCATTGTCTTGGAGAAAGACATTTGCAAATGGCATAATTTTCAAAGGAATTTTCATCTTTTAAATATCATTAGTTCATAACTTATAACTCATATAAATTAAAAACTTTAATACAAATTATTATAAAATATATATTTAATTAAATTTAAATCCAAAATTATTGCAAGTTTTGATCACCGCATAGTATCACCTAACAATGTATAAATAAATAAGTATAGTTTATTTTATTTTAATAAGTTTACTAAGTGTTAACACTATTAAATATGAGAGACATTAGAAAATATGTGATATAAAACCTTTTATTCTTCTTTAAAATATACTATTTTGACTTGGGGGCTTGAAGAAGCGAAACCAATTTAGAAAGACTAATTTAATTTGGGAGAAGACGAAATGGAAATGCTATATATACTATCTAATTAAAAAAAAAGCAGAATGAACGTATTAATAGTTTAAAAATAATGATTAAAAATATTTTATATTGCAATTGGAAATTATCAAATATATATTAAATATTTAAAATTGTATATCAATATCTTTCTATATATTTTCTATATTTTTTTTGAATAATTTTATCTTTTCGATACCAAAAGTTTTAAAACATTCGAAAAGATATCTAAATCTTACTGTATTTACCGATGTATACTTAAAAATTGTGGTAAACTGCATGTATAACATAGTTGTTAGCATTATATCTATTACCATTGTTACCATTTCACTGGCTAACATTTAGTGCTTTGGGATATTTGAGAATTTGACTCGATGCCACGGACATACGCCAGCAACTAATTACTTTTTAATGCATATAAAATTACTTTTTTTGGATAAATGCTAAAAGTCAATAGTTATATAGTCAAAGATTTCGATTTATGTTTATTGTTGACCAAAACCGCCGCTGGGAAAGATCAAAACTATGGGAAGGATCAAATTTTAACGAGACTTTTGAAAATTAAACTTTCTCTAGCTTCATACAAACTTAACAAATTTAAGCATTAAAGATTGACATTATTCTTTCTTTATATCGTGGATTGAAAAGTTATAATAATCTCTAAATTGTACCGATCTAGCAAATCTTTACATAATTGACTGTTATTTATGAGACAACTATTAAAACGAGAGAACCACGCACCAATTGGACTCACTCTAAACGCTAAGGAATAATATAAACATTTTAGGCTTATATCTGAAAATTCCACAAATTCCATTATATTCAATGGTAATATTTAATATATTGAAAAACATTAAAATGTGTCCAATACATGAATAATTAAAATATTATTAATAAAATATATTTAATTAATTATTTATTATAAAATAAACAAAACAAAATATGATATAAATCATAAAAAAATATATTAGCATAAACCATAAAATGAGTTTATGAAACGCGGCTTAAAACTTATGTTTTAAGCCTTTTTGTAATCTTTATTACTACGGATTTTAACAAATTAGTTGATTGTTCATAATTTAACAAGAATTGGTTTTTTGTATAATTATTATATATTTATTTATAGTTATTTTTATGTTCAATTATACATTATATTTTATATTATTATTATGATATATGAATAATATTATAGGATTATGTTTGGAAGGTATTTAAACTGCTTATTTACAAAAATCGTATTCTAAAAACGAAGAATTCCGGTATATATCTTTTAATTTGAAAAGAAAACAAGTAAAAATATTTAATTTATAAATTTGAACGTTATTTTACTTATTATTACTCAGCCAAATTATAATGCAATATAGTTCATTGTTGCTTTTTTAGTATCAAAAATATAGTATAACTATCTTTCTAAAAGCAATACTCTAAAAGCAAGACGTGTGTAGTGGCCAGATTTTTAAAGCAAGTATTTAGATAGCAATTTATAATTAGTTAAATAACAATGTTCAAAAGTAGTCATCAAAGGAAACAGGATCTAGTTAAATAATTTACTTTTTAAAAACATGATAAAAATTAATTAAATTACTGTGTTCTGTGTCCTATAATTCACCGAAAATCAAAGATAAATATTAAAAACAAAATGATAATTTCTAAACAAATTTTTCAGAGTGTTATGTTATTTGGCTGTGAAGTATGGGGTAAACTGTAAACGTAAACGATTAAATAATTTACATTTCTTTTTATTTCTTTACCAATAAATTACATAATATTTCCAATTTTAATTTTTTATGATTTAATTCAAAAACATTTCAAAAGTTTCATTTATAAATGCTGTAACTCCATAAACATCCTTATTAAAAATTTGCCTATTTAAAAGGTCATCTATTAGTTTCTTTTCGTTTTTAGTTTTAACCTCTTATATTTCTCTCAAATTTTGTACAAGTTTTGAAATTTTGTACAAGTAAAGTTCATTTTTTTTTTTTTTTTTTTGTAAAAATGTATTTAAACTATTTAAATACATTAAATATTTAAACTAATTGATTCATTAATTCCGATATGTAAAGATCATAAATTTAATACAGTTAAATCAGACTTTCATTTTGGGTTTATATAGGTTTCTGAAGGTAGTTATTGTAAATCATCTTCAAAAAATATATGAATAAATACCTTCATTTCTTTGATAAATCATAAATTATTTTTATTTGGTCCATTATTTTTAAAAAAATAAGTAGAATATGCATTTTTTAGTAAATATTTTTAAGTCAAATTAAAAATACATCCCACAAAAATATCTTAAAAAACTATAGTTAATTGAATACTTTTGGTAATATATAATTTAATTGAAGCTAAAATATAACTTTATATTTATAAATAAATATAATATAACTTCATTAAATTATTGTTATATATAAGTAATATAATAATAAAAACAATTATTAAATTTTTTAACTAATATTAGGAAAACCATATAAGTCATCTTTGACTTCATCAACAGGACAGCATACTATTTTTCCAAATGGATCATATTTCCTAAATTTTTCTAATTTTGCTAGCCATTCAACACTGTCACACATATCGTTACAGTCTAACATTGTTTCTGGAAAGAACTTTTAAATAAAATGTAAAAGAAAAAAGAAAATATATATATAAATATTTTGTTTTTATATTAAAATTCAAATAATACGTCATAGTATGGAGAATTGATTCCAATCACTACAAATGATTTGGCTGGATCTGTTGACCTTATATAAGCCCAAAAATATTTAGGCATCCTCACAATTACGAAATTTTCCTAAATTAAAAAAAAAAAAATTGTGATTTATTATATACATATTAGATATTACTATTCCTAGATTGAAAAATTTAATACAGAATTTTAATCTTAATTTTAACCATATTGATAAAACTGTGAAACATTAGTTTTGTGATAGTTTTATATACTTTAAAAAATTTAGCAGCATTTAGTTGGTCGTTATATTTTTTTAATTGAATAATTTCTGAAGTATATCATTAACAATGCTTCGTTTTGATTTCATTTAAACAGTAAGGATGGAAGACATCTAAATAAGATTGAAATTAATTGCAATTATTCGCTTCACATCCTTTTTGAATGCAAATCAAATATTATAATTAACTATATCCCTGTATTGCGCGGCAGAGCTGGCGCGTCTGGGTAGCAGATATAACGTTGAGCTACTCTGGGTTCCTGGCCATAGGAACATCCCAGGGAACGAAATGGCCGATGAATTAGCGAGAGAGGGCTCCAGCCTGGAGGTTTCGCTAGCGGAACAAGTCGACCTTCCCATTAACACGGTAAAAAGAGACATTTACCTTCACTCCCTATCTCAAGCCAACTCTAGGTGGTTAGATATAACCACTTGTAAAACAACCAAGAAAACCTGGCCGTTATACAATAAGAGTAAAACAGACAACCTCCTAAAAATCTCCCGGAAAAACACAGCCAGAACGGTAGCTGTGTATACGGGGCACTGGCCTATTGGTGAACATGCTGCCAGACTGGGCATCCCGTTCAACCATCTATGCCGCAGCTGCAAAGAACCGAGCGAAAGAGAAACGGTAACACACTTCATCTGTAAGTGCCCGGCGCTGGCCAGGGCCAGATTCTGTTCGCTTGGTAGTCCCTTCCTAGATGACCTCAGTGATCTCGCCGTGAAGTGGCCCACGGAAACCGACAAGTTTCTGAACGCTACGAGGTGGATCTAAAACTTCCCCATTGTTACGACATAAATACCTTGGTCACGCGAGTTAGTGGTATCAAAACGGCGCAAACGCGCTAATTGGGTCTCCACCTCAGCTGATTTGGGGTCCGCCACTTGAACCAACCAACCAACCATAACCCTGTATATTTAAATTTATATTAATTATATAGATCAATAAAAGGCCAGTTGATTTCATTTGTGATAAAGTGACGAATGAAATATGTTGTTATAATATATAAAAATTATGCTAGTTAAAGCCATTATTATTAAATTAGAAAAATTAAAAATAATAATTATATAAATTGTAAATTTAAGATTTTTATTTAGACTTTCATATCTGAGGCTAAGGTCGATATAAAATCAACATAATACTTTTTTTAATTTATACTATATAAAAATTGAGACTAAGAAAATCTTAGTTATCAGAAAGTTGCAAAATATTTTATTTTTTATTTGAATAATATTATATATATTTATACATACCAATATAACATCTAGTTTGGTTCTAAATATAGGTTCGTCTTCATTAGTATCAAATGATTCTATACAATTACTACCACCTACAAGAGATGGTACATTACTAGTTTCTGAAGTACCAGTATAAATTTCAAAGTTCTCATCAGATGATTGTAATTTTAATAATTTATGAAAATATCTCCAATTTCCAAATACTAAATTATCCCAGCCATACATTTTTTGTAAGATTTCACGATTTTGAAATGGATTTCTAACAAATGGTTCATATATATCTGGTGGAAATAAGTTTATTTCATTGAAAAATAAATATACAGAAGCATCTTTTAATAGTTTTTTTATTTCGTCTTTAATAAATTTGTCACTGTTAAATAAAAATGAAAAAAAATATAGATAATATAAATTTAATTCTTAAATTATTAATTTTATATATATATATACTCATGATTGACAATTGGTAATTGTGCTGGAACATAAATTTGTGAAATTGCTTCTTGTATGCGTTTATAAATAAATTGATTTGTTACAAGTGATAAACTTCTTTTTTTCTTCACCTAGAAAAATTATATATATAAATAATATGTTAATTTTTCATTATCATTATCCTTTAAATAAATGTATTAATCTATTTTTAAGCATTTTTAAATTAGTACATACAAAGTGCCTTAAGAGGTTTCCTTTATCCGTTCGATTGTTATCGTTTATTTTCCGAATGTTAAGGCTAAAGGTATGCCCGAATGTTAAGGCTAACCGGTAAACGTATTTCAACCGCTCTTCTGTATACGTTCGAACAATTACTTTTCAAATCTCTTTAATTTTGATTATATATTTCAAATATTTTCCGAAAATTGCAATAAACAAAATAATAAATTTAAATTTGACCTCTATTTCATGAAATTTAACCAACAAAAAACATTGGATTCAATATTTTTTTTTTCTTCAATATTATTATAAAAGTCAGAACCTAGTGTCACAAAACAAATAATTCAACATTTAAATTACTTTAACTTAATGCATTATCAATTTTCTTCCTAAACTTTACGAACAATGTTTTTATGCTATTAAAAATACATAGTTTCAATAAAGTTGGTATAAACTTTAGCATTTGGTTAGGGAAAATTCAAGAAGAAATTATTATACAATACAAATTGCATAGTTCTCAAGTTTGTTAAGAGCTAAATTTTTATTTAAGTGTCACAGAGTATAAATCTAAGACACAAGAGAAAGCTGATTTTAAGTTGTTATTATTTATAAGTGTTTTTATTGAACAATATTCTTCTTTAAACTACATTGATACTAGTAATAAAAAACCTTTTAGTTCTATTTAATTAAATAGAGGTCATCTAAAACAAATTATATATACATTGAATAATTAATTTTTAAGTTAAAAATCTAATAAAAATTTATATAAGTTTATAAATTATATAATTGATATGAATATTAATCAATAATAATTGAAATTTGTGAATTCTATATATATATATTTTGATAAATTAATTTTACATACTTTTGTGTTCTCAGTAATATTTGAATATCTACGATTTCTTGCCTTTATTTGATCTTGGGTCAATTCTTTATTATTATGAACCTGCAAATAAAATTTAAAATAAAAATTATTAAAATAAATTTTAATTTTATTGAAATATAATATATATATATATATATATACACGATCATTAAGTTTATCCCAAGTCCGAACATCATCAAATGCATTATCAATTAAAAATATTTCTGGTATATAATTAGATAAAAATTGTGATGATTTTGTTGCTCTATAATGTACATAATAAACTTCTTCATTTTCTTTATCATAACATGATTCTGCAAATATTATCATTTCTCCAGATACATTTAAACCAATTGCATATAATGTTTTAGGACATTCTATATCACCTTTTTTCTCAAATAATTCACTTCTATCATTTGTTTTACAAGTCATTATATTATTGAAAAGTGTATCGTCATCATCATTAACTAATTCACCATTAATACAAGTTATACTTATTATAATTTGATTATCATCCCTAAAAAAAAAAAAAAACAATATTTTTAGGAATTTGAATTTGAAAATTACATTATTATAAATTATGAAATTATATATTTTTCGTATACATTTTTTATACATATGAACTATTCCATTATAATTTTATGAGATATTCTCAAAATTGATTTCGAAAATGTCTGATTATAATATTTAATAGTACAAAGTTATTTAAAGTCATTTTGAATTTTTAGAAATATTTTTGTAATACATAATATAACTTTGATAATATAGTTTATAGTCAACTCTCAGTAACGCTAGCGTCAACCAAAATACGAGCTGTTCGACAAAATTTATGAACTTTCGAATATTTTGTAAAAATAAAGTGATTTTATATATTACAAAAGTTATAATTATTTGAAACCTCTTGTAAAAGGGAAAATCATTTCCTTGTCGTATAAAGTTCGTTTCACTTTTTATATATTTTTCAATAAAATTTTAATGAAAATGTCTTTTTTAAAAAAAGAATTCAATTCTTTTGTAAAAAAACATTAAATATAAAGTTCATGAATTGTATATGCATGAATTTTCTATCACCCTAATAAAAAAAAATTACCGAATAATAAAACCAAATTGATACCAAAAAATAAATTTACCTGAAATTGGACAATTATGCATAATTGGACAATTATGCATTCTGTTATCATAAAATTATATCATTTCATAAATATAAATAAGAATTATTTTATATCCTAAAGAATATTTAAATTTGAATTTATAATTAATAAAAAGATGGAAAATATATAAAACCAAAATTAAATATAAATTAACTATACATTAATTGAATTTTAGTAATAACCGATCTGAAGATAACCGAAGATAACAGCCATATCAATTGGATGAATACATATCGATGGTAAAATATTTAAAATTTATTATATTAAGATTTATTATTTAAAACATTGATATATTTAAATTTATTAATAATTTAAATATTTTGAATTAAATATTATGTATTTAATATTATACTTACGCAAATCCTGACGGACAAATTGCCAACATTTTAATATTATTTCTCAACTTAAAAGCTAAATCTTCTTTTGGCATAAAAACCGATTCATATTCGTTTAACATTTGTATATATACTGGAGCTAAATTGGGATTAGGTGTTTCAATTGAACATCCATCATCACCTGGTAAATCAGGACGTTCTTCTAAAGTCGGTGGAGTAAAAGTAGTAGTAGTAGTAGTATCAGTAGTATCAGTAGTATCGCCTAGTCCGGGACCGAGCTCGTGTTCGGTCACGGTCCCGGGATCTGGTCCTATTGTCGTATCTTCGTCGTCGTCGCCGTCGCCGTCGCCGTTAACTAAAACAATAGATGTAAGTAGAAATACCACTACAAATACTTTCATGTTTTATTTATTTCACTAAAAAAAATTAATAATATTGAATATAAACTTTGCACAACAATATATTACAAAAAATATAACAAAACTAAATATAAAATTTTAAAAATTAATGCTTTTTATATAATATTTCTTGTAGTTATCTATTAATTATTTTATGACACACAAAATTTAAAACATATTTTTTATTTTTAATATTGATAAATTTATACCAAAACCATTAAAAAAAATTTGTCTTTACATAGTAATTATTAATTAACAAATACAAAATTCTCAGGATTTTTAGATAAGTGACAATTTTTTTTTTTATTTCCTTTATTTAAATAATTTTATAGTAGATTCTAAGCAGCGACCACATATAATAGGGTAAAACTTAAATGGTGGACACTTCTACGATTTTTGAAAACTACATAAGAAATTTTAATTAAACAAATAATTTAAAATTATATGTTATTTATATGTTTGAAGAATTTGTGTACGACAAATTCTTAAGCTATAATTATAAATAAAATTTAATTTTTATGGTGAAGTTTTTTAGAAAAATTAAATGCGAATAGATTAAGACAAAGTTTAGACAATTCATAATAGTTTTTGTATAATATTATTTTTACAATATAGCATTTAGAAAACTTACAATTCGGTATTATACCATTTTATTTTCAGATTAAATTAGTCGTTTTTCGAAATATTTTAATCATTTTTCAAAAAATTTGAATCATTTTCCAAATAAAATTAATCGGTGTTCAAATAGAAATACTTTGAAAACTGATTAAAATTTTTTGAAAACTGTTGAATTTTATTTAAAAAATGATTAATACTATTTGAAAAATGATTAAAAAATTTTGAAAAATGATCATTTCAATTTATAAAATTACTAATTTAATCTGAAAAATGTTGAATTCAATCTGAAAATGGTATAGAATTATATTAAGTAAAATTTATGAGTTATTTTGATAAAATTAATTATTTACTTTATAAATCAATGAAAATATTTTTTAGAAAGTTTTCTAGTAGTTTGTAAAAATTATTATTTTTGTAATTTTATATTTAAAATATTTTAATATAAGAATAAAATATGTTAAATACATCGAATTCATAAATTGCAAAATTGTATAAAACTTTATGAATATTCTCTTTGGAAATATTAATGAAAATCGTATAGTTTTACAGGCTAATACTCTGACGCCTTTGAAATCGACAGAAAATTAAAAAAACATATCGTTGAATGAACTACTTACTACTCCTGCTCAGTCGCATTTATTAAATTCTAATAAGAAAAATACTAAATTTTAACATATTATCGGTTCCATATCATCGAGCAGTTTTTATCGTGTATTTTTCATCACGCAGATTTCATTGGTGATCTGCCCAGCAATCGATTATATGATCTAATATAAATCGATCTACTGAAGTATTAAGATACAATATGGATTTAGAAATTTAATTCTGTGTAAATATAAATAAAATATAGTTTTTGATCTTGTTTAATAATAAAAATTATTTCTAATTTAAAACCACTTTAAAATCATGGAAAGCGGCTTAGGAAAAGATTTTCTTTAGATTTTATTAGAAAAAGGAAAATATTTTAAATCGACCAATTGTATGTAGTACAGACCCTACGTTAATTTTTTCTTTATCTTAAAATTCAATATTGTAATTTTTTAAGTATGTATATTTAATTTTTAAATATAAAATTTATAATCTTATTAATTCTGCATTTGAAATATTAATAATTTTACAGTATAATAAAAACCAAATTAGAACACATTTTTGTGAAAATATCAATTTTTGTTACATATTTAAATAATGTAAAAATTTATATGTTAAGCAGATAGATATGTAAGGGACACCAATTGAAAGCTGCTCATTCATAATTCAATTTATACAAGGTATAATTAGTTTTTTAGAGATTATAATTAATTAGAAACAGAAAGGAATGTGGAATGCAATTTTTTAAGAAAATAAATAATTTTTTATTATCCTTTTAATAAACAGTTGTTGTAATAAAAAGTTATTTATTAAATTGAGATATAATACTAAAAAATAATTTCCTTTTTTTGGAATATGAATTTAATTGAAAAACGTAGAATAATTTTTTTGAAATGTTTTGGTAGTTTTAATTTGTATGCTTTGTTGCAAGTTGCTTTTCTGAAGAATTATAAAAAATCATTGTAAAGTGAATAGATCTCATAGATTAGATACATTGACGTAGAAAATAACTGTATTTAATGATTTACAGTCAATCTACTAGAAATTAAATCGTTTGCTCTACAGTAAATAAAAAACTTAGTCCAAAATTCAGCGTTCATTAAACAGCATTTTATAAAAATCGGGAATTTATTATTTAGAATTTAAACAAAATTTCAAATCTCTTAAACATTAAGATTATAATTTTGCAGATTGCACCGATATTAAACTGATTTGCAGTATAATAAGATTTACGTTCTCTCTAGAGAACCTTATATTGTATCTTACATAACGAATATAAGTTTATTTTGGAATGCTTGCGTTTCCTCTTCTAAATTGTGTATTTTCAATTGAAGATGAACTTTTACGTTCTTCTTCACAATTTTTCACAAAATCTTTTAGACGTTTTACTGCTGGTGAAGAATTTTCATTATTACTAGTTGTAGCATTAGGAGTTAATGTTATTGGTGAATTTATCTGAGTAGTTGTAGCCATTGGTGTTTTTTGTATTCTTGAAATCCTTGGAGAATTCGTAATCTAACAAAAGGATTACTGTTGAAGCTAGTTGAAGGTTGTTTTTCCTCTGATTCTTGTGATTTTCGTTCATCATCTTGAAAATATTTACAAGTTGCTACAAATTCTGGTGATAAAGTTTCACGCCACAATAGCATCTTAATTTCTGCCAACGGCTATAAAAATTTATTTATTTATAATGTAAATATATATTTTTTTACTTACTGTATCAGGTTTTAGTTTATTAATATAGATAAATGCCAAAGTTTATCCAGATATTCTAACATCCGTTTACGAAATTCTGGAGTCCTACAAAATTCTATAAAATATTGTAAGTATTTCAAAATCAAATAATAAAATATCAAATATAATATATATATTTTTTTTACGTGATACACACTGTGGTGTGGTTGAATTTGGTGTTCTAGCCAATCTAATTCAGGGGTTTGATGATTGTGTGCATCTAACAGAGCCTTTTTACATAAACTTCTAATGATTCAATATCACTAAACACTTTATCAATATCTCCGAAAAGTGGCGAATCTAGTTCAACATTACCGTCAACAATTTTATTATAAATTAAGAACATAATTTATTATTAAAACATACTCATTGTTGTTACGGTTCAAGAACCACCTTTTAAAAGTTCCGAGCATTTAACTAACCAGTCGGATTTAAGTACAGGATAATCTACATTTAAAAAAAATAATATTATATAATAGTTTTTTTTCTTATTTTTTTCAATTAATGTACTCCATTTTATTGCTGCATTAAATTTATCAGTAGTTAGTGATAGACATATTAAAATTGGTTTTTCTGTTCTTTCATAAATATCTTTAAATATCAATATTTTTTTATTTAACTTAATATCAACTGGTATTTCTGATGATACAATACAATTACATATTCAACATAATCCTGGTACGTAGATGTTACTACTTTACCATGAGCTCTTTCACAATGAACAATTGTCTGTGGAAATATTTCTTTATCATAATTTTTATCAATAAAAACTGTGAAAAGAAGTTTAAATTTTTATATTCTTCAGTTGTAATTAAAAATTCATTAGTACAATTATAATTATTTGATGATATATCAGATGGTAATTTTACGATTGATGTCGTTTCTTCTTTATTAATTTGAAATTTTTTTGGTTTTGCTACATATTATTTTCTTGTGAACAATGTGTTCAAAAATCATTTTCACCATCTTCAATTTCAATATTATTTAAATCTGTGTGATTATTTATTGTACTATATTATTATTGAATTTTTCAATTAAATTTAAACGTTTTTCTGGTAGTTCAGATTTTTTCAAACTATTATTTAATGAATGTAGTGACTAAAATTATAAAGAAAATATTAATTTGAAAAAATGTGAAAGAAAAAATTTAAAACAAGACAATTAACAAACTTTTTACTTTGAGGTGATGGTGCTTCAGGATCCCTTTGAATAGGCAATTTCGCACGATATTTTACTTCATTTGCAGGTTGTTTAATATTAATACTTTCTATAAGCCAATCTAATGTAATTATCTAAGCGCCACACATTGCATCTTCCTTTAAAAAAAATATATTTAATTATATGAAATAAATTAAGAAAATCACAAATAAATAAACAAATAAATAAATAAACTAACACAAAAACCATCCAAAAAAGGTTCAGCTTTTTTAACATGTTATGGACTTATTTCAACTAAAATTCAGATGGAGTTTGTCTTTTCACGGATGTAGTTACATTACAAATTGATTCATCAATATTAGTAGTATCATCACTTTGATGAGTTGAATAAATTCCGGATATTGCTGTATAATAACATATTTTGTTATTATAAGAATATCTACAGAAATTTTTCTTAACCTGTTGAGTTTAATTTAAAAGTTCTCTGTAAAGTTCCACCATTTTCTGTAACTAATTTTATAATTTCTTCTCGTTGTTTTGTTGATAGACCCGAAGACGATATATTTGCTCCAAAAAAGATTGGTAATTTATATTTATCAAAAATTAAATCTGTAGCTAATATCGTTTTTGTTTTGCCAGCTTTCCAAACAGCATCAACCCATTAACATTACATAACAGGTTTTGAATTAATGAATCTTCATATTTAGCTGATTTAATTGTATTTCAAATTAAATAATTACATTCTTTATTTAATCCTTTGAGATAATAGCCACCCATGTAGGATATTAAATATTGAAGTTTATTCTAAAAATAATTAATAAAAATGAAGAAATAAACTTAAACTTATGTTTTAAATGTCACCTTTTGATTAACATCAAATCCTGAACAGCAAATATATAGATCGCGCATAACTGTAATATAAACTGGTGAAGTTTGCAACTATATTGGCACACAATCTAAAAGGCATACAAGAAGACATCGTAGTCCTACAATTCTGAAATACATAATTATAAACTATTTAATAAATATATACAAGTTAATTACGATAGCTTACAGAGATAGTAACTCTTAAAAAAATTTTCCATCAAATTCCTCAAGTACAAATACATGTTTTTTTGTTAGTTCACCAACTGAGATTAAATCAAATTAAATCATTAATCCATTTAATACGATCTGATTCAATGTAATCATTCAAATACTACATTTAATAAAAAACAAAATCGCAGTTAAAAGTGTTTCAACAATAATTAATAAAAAAAATTAGTACAGTGGCTGCTTGTTTCATATCGCCAGAAGATGGATCATGATCAGACGTATCATTTGCATCATTCTTATACATAAAATACACAGTGAGTGTGTTATCCTGGAAAGTCATATCTTGAGTTAAAAGTTTTTCCTTATTTTCATCAATATTGAAAACTTTTTTATTTATTATTTTGGTTTACTCGTCTCTTGTGTAACGAATATAAGTTTTTAGTTAAATTAAACTAATGCTAAATAAAATAAAAGCAATGCTAAATAAAATAAAAAAAACATTAAAATACAATATTTAATTTTTATATATTAGAGTTAAAAAATTACCTTGTTTTTTTGCATTCCTTACATTTTATACAAACGGCACTATTGTGATTTTTATTAATATAACGAATACAACGAATTGTTCTTAATAAATTTTTGGAACCCTACTTGAAGAATGTTTTGACTTGCGTTAATATCTCTGTTCCACACAATACGACATTTAGTGCAAAATGTGTACCGATGTGGAGACTTTGATATTAATTGTTTGTCCAAACAACTGGAGCATTTTTTTGTTGTGTTATACTCTGGACACTTTACTAGTTGTATGTTGTGATGTTGTTGTAATGCTTTTTCAAGTAGGGTTCCAGGACTTCGTACGTAACCTCGCATACCGCATTTCGGGCTTTGCTTGGCATCACCAAAAAAATGGTTACTAGTTTCTCCCCCTTTACCAATTTCTCATCAATCATTTTCCTTAAAATGTTTTTCCGTCGGATGTAGTGGTCGAATTTTAACCGCGTAATTCGTGTCTGCAAATACATTTGCAATTTCTATTGTAACCACTTCAGTGAGAAAACTGTATTC
The DNA here is from genome assembly GCA_963920725.1 of Rhamphomyia laevipes. Taxonomy (NCBI): domain Eukaryota; kingdom Metazoa; phylum Arthropoda; class Insecta; order Diptera; family Empididae; genus Rhamphomyia; species Rhamphomyia laevipes. Next base: position 35,231,797 of record OY987259.1, read on the forward strand.
TTTGTTATCCAACGGCTGACCCATGGTTGTGTCGGGTCAATTAGTTTTGAAGTTAATTCCCGATCTTTTTCGATTGTCTTTTCAATGTGATGTGTGTATTTTTCTAATTTTCTTTTTCTAGAATAATAACCCACTTCATTGCAGTATTGCGCAGATGTGTATTTAATATTTTCACAATAGTGACGGTTGTATGGATCTCCATTTGTATTCCAAACTGCTGCTATGAACAACTTCCACCCCGGATCGATACCAATATTCACATTTGTTGTTTTAAATACTGGTTGGACGTCTGTTGTATTATTTAATTTTTTTTCCTTGATGAAGAGCACTGAACAAGAAACGCCATCAGTTGTAAAACTTTTAAATTTTAAATTTCTCGGTAATTTCAGATACTGTCGCCAGTCAACCGATGCCGTAAAATCATTATAACTTTGGTTTATGTTTTTAGTATTTGTAGTATTTCTTTTTTTCGGGCACATGCCAACTGAACAGAAAAGATTGTAAAAGGAAACAAATCCATAATCGATGTGTCTCCGGCCACATTTGAAAGTTGGGAATAGATTAAAATTCTTCCAACCTTCGATATCATTTCTCTTGTATATTTGGAAAAAGACCGGTAAGAAGCTATAAATGTTGTCTTTTAGATTAAAAAAAAAAACCTTTAGACCAAGGCATAATGTTTGTAAACTTTTCAGGCTCTTCTGATTCCTTTTCAAATAACCATTTTAAATTTTGATATAAATGTTTTTTATTATTTTTAATAGTTATATTATTGATTTTAATCAAATAATGTTTTATGCGACTGTATGCGTGTTCTTTCAGATTTACCTCAAAGTTCGTCTTGTACTGTTCCGCGAGAGCACAATATAAATTTGATCTATATGCTTTATCGTAATTTTTAAAACCCATAGTAGTTCTTAGCTGAAGATAATCTGATGATGGTTCGTACTTTTTTGTATCCAACAGGCGATAAAAATAATCACGGAAATTTATTTTTTTACCATCAAAAGTATTATTTTCAAGCACTTTCATCAATTCATATTGTACTTCTATGGACGCTTCACACGCCAAGGAGCTCATTTCCATAACGTCCTTTTGAATTTTTTCATAAATTTTTGTGTCTTTTAAAATAGATTTCAATGAGCATTTCACAGCAGTAAATTGATCTAGGGCTGGTTTTTTTGATGTTGCATTTTCATTTGTTTCGTCTGTTTCCTTTTGACCATCTTGTTTTCATGAAGGTGCTCCTGTATATAATATAATTAATAAACTTAATAATATTTATTAATATAAATATTTATTAATATGAATAATAATTAAATTTATTAATTATATTGCATGATCGGATATTTTCATATCTTCATAAAAATTACACTATGTACACCAAGTAAATTTGAGATTGTTATAAAAAGAATGCAAGTGTGTGTAGAGCGATCTACCAAAAGTTAAAGAAAGTCTACTAAACGGTAAAGAAATGAGCAAGAGAGCAATCATACAGTTGTCAAAAATTTGATTAAAATCTTTTAAGTGTATTATAAATGGACCTTTACCATAATTTCAAATATATACTCAATATCTATAGTTCATAAAACCAACTAACAAATCTAAATTTTTGAAACATTTATTTTAATATTGGCATGATCGTGGTGCAGCAACAATAATTACGTTGGGTTGTTGAAAGACATACTAATAAATGTTTGTTTCATCAAAATAGGTACGCATATATAATTAATCAAAAATCATTGATATTATTTCGGTAATATAAATATTTTTTGCAGCGCTCAAAAATAGAATATTTAATTTAAATATATTTTTAGACTGTTTACATTTTAAAAATCTATAAGAATGTTTATAATCGTTGCAAAACAATTCAAATGTCTTTCAATTTTATTAAAGAAAGCCATTTTGGATATCAATGTTTTAGACAAAAAGAAAATTGAATAATTTTTAATTTGGTTAATAAATTTTCATTTTTTTTAGATTTTTTTTTTTTTTTTAATAATATTTAAATCTATATATATTTACTAATTTATTAAAAATTAAGACATGATTTGCATTTTTTTTTGTATACTTATGTAAAGACAATAAAATAAAATATAAACGAATTTAGAGTATCAGAAACTATTACAAAGTTAGTAACCTTTTTTTTTAAATGATAACTGTTATTTAAAAATTATTTCGATTATTTTTTGAATGTGTATAGCTATGTATATATAATTAATATTATAATTAAATTTAATATTATAGACAGTTTCAAAATTAATATATTTTATGTAAAATGTGTATGGAAGGAAAGTATACAATTGTAAATAATGTCCTAGTAGCTCAGTAATTATACTGTAGATTACGTTGCATAAGTATTTTGTACATATAACTCAGAGTTACCTTATAAAATATAGTAAATCCACAAATGGTTTTTTTTTCTTAAAAACTCATAAAAAATCAATGGAAATTACAAAATGATAATTTTTAATTCATCAAGTTAATAAAATTCATTGTGGCTAACTAGAAATGTCACTACCAAATTTATTTTTTATATAATGAAAGTATTCAAAATTTTGATTGAAATTTTTTTTAAAAATCAATGCTTTCAAACTTAACTATGCACCAAAATTTCAAGTCTTTCGGCAGTTCTTTTCGGGAGTAGACAGTTTTAGTTTCCGAATTATATAATAATTGTATTATGTTTTATAGAATGACATATGATAAACAATACACATATCTAGTTGATGCAGTAGGGTCGGCAGTTTCAGTGTGGCCTATCAAAATAAAAAAATTCTATAAAATACATTATTATATTAAAAGATATTAAATTTAATAAGGAACTGTTGGATATTAATCACATACTGTTAAATAGGAAACATTGTTGGATATAAATTACTGTCGAAACTCTCCCTAAATACGAGTTATTTTTCATATGAATTTACTTTTTCGAATAATAATTGATTTATATAATAAAATAAAAATACAAATTATAGAAATTAAGACATTTTTCTATAACAGATATAATATTTTTTAAATATATGATCACATTTCAATATTAAGTAATATAATTTTATTTTAATTATAATATAAATCTATTAAAATATGCATTAACATCAAACATATATTACAATATTTAAATATGATGCAATATTTAATTTATAATTTATAATTAACCCTACAATTTAAAGGATGAAACCATATTTGCTTAGGTGAAGTTTATACTATACGAGTTTTATTTAGTTATACTTCAACTAAGATTGCCAATGTAAAACCAGACTCTTCATTTGTTAAAATTTGTATTTGGTAGTAAAACAAAACAGAGCATCTTGTAAACTTTTTCTAACAAATAATCCGCATTATTTAAAACTATTAAATCTGACACAGTTTATAATCTTTTGCATGTTAGAGAAAAAAACAATATTTTTTAATCTTTAACGCAATTTATAATGATTTTTTCAAAACTAAAACATAAAATTCAGATGTTGTATATATATATATATATATATAATATATATATATAGTATAAATATTCTTTATGAAGCCAAAATAATTTTTAATTTTTTAAATAGATTTCCATTTTTTCTATTTATATTTATACTTTTACTTATAGTTCATATAAAAATATTGAATAATTAAAATACCTAATATATTAAAAATTTTGTTATTTAAAAAAAACGATAGTAATTGTATTTAAAATATATTTAAATAATTCTAAAAAAAGTTTATAATTACAGTAAAATAGCAAGTATTTGAATTCAAATACAAAAAATATTAAACTAATCGTCTGCTTAAATTAATATTGAACTAATAAACTTAATTTTTGCAAAACCCGTAAAGTAAATTTTACCACTAATTATTAATAGTTAGAAAAATAAGCCGATAATTTAAAACAATACAAATTAAATTATACAAAATATAAAAAACCAATAAACTCACAACTACATGTTTATAACTTCGGCTAATAAGAATGTGTTGTAATTTTTTTTTTAAAAGGAACTTATGAAACAGGGCCGTTGTGCGGTGCTCCAACAAAAATATCAACGCGTATTTAAAAAAAAAGTAATTTCAAATATTGAATTCCTTTAATTTGTTAACAAATGCTTTTCTAAATTAATTAATTTTAATTAATATTTTGATTTAACTTTTTATTGTTGGAAAGTTATAAGTTAAAACTTCAAGGAACAAACTAGGTATATGCATTCTAAAAAAAAAATTTGCGGAAATACTGTTGCACGAAAATGAGAACAAAAATGGCTGAACAAAATATCGAAAATTATTTTTCTAAGCACATTTGTGAACTATAATTATTTTCTTCAAATTATAATTTTACACCAAAACAATTAATTATTTAATTAAATATGTAAATGTATAAAATTTTAATATTTATTTTAATTTTCATTTGATTGAACTTACCTCGTGTTGCACAATTTTAATTTCACTTTACTCCTAGTTTTCTTTTATTCTCTTTTTATTAACACTTTTTTACGTTAAAAACTTTTTTACAATTAAAAACGGACACGGCCGACTCAAACCAAACTAGAGAACAAAATAATATGATAATTTGATAATAATGAAATTGAAATGAATTAATTAAATATATACTTAATCAATATTGTACATAACATAGTTTCGATCAGTTCAATTTCGATTTTGGTGCCTTAGTGGCTTTCTATAAAACAAAATTTCTGTACAATTCCAATTTAAGAATTAAATTTATATAAAAATAAATGTACATTAAGTTATTAAATTTATTGGTTAAATGATTTTTCAAATTTATAACCAAAATTTTAAATTTACATAAATAAATTTCAATAATTTTGATAATTTTATTTAATCAGATAACAATTTATTATTAATTACCATAAAAAATATAATATCTGAATTGCAAGAATTTTGGAAATTTTATAAATATAAATAAATTGAAAATTAAGTACATAGTTTTACATATATTTTAATATATCTATATTTAAATTATCTAAATTAGCGAATATCTAAATTAGAGAATTTATAATTTATTTCATAACAGCTTAAAAATACTGTAGTACTTCTACTTAATTTCAAATTTTAATTTTAATTCAGTTTAAAATTAATTAATTTTAGATTCGAATTAATTTCAAGTGTTAATATCATAGATTTGGATAATATCATTGTTTAACATAAAATTTCTTCATTTATAAATACATACATTTATTTTCATAAATTATAATAGCGTTCTATACCGGATTACACACTATATAATATAAAAAAATTAATCACTGTAAAACTTTCACTTAAATTTAAATTAATTTGATCTAAATTGATGTCTATTCAGTGGAAAATGAAAATGTAATATTACATAACTATTAAACATAAGATGCATATATGATTAGTTAACAATTTGGTGTATGATATACGGCAACATCAAACAGCACAGATAAAAATGCTAAAATGCTATAGCAAAAATATATATAAGCTTTCTTCCTATTTATTTCCATAACCTCTACTGGTTATTTTTTTTAACAGTCGAGATGACCAGATATATAATAGCTGAGCTGAGAGCCCTTGATGCATATTGAGCTCTTAATGCAATATACGTTTTAAAGAGCGGGCAATTTACCGTGTCGCAGACTACTAGAAGCAACTTTAAATACCACAAACTGGTTATCTTAATACAAGTAGTAAACAAGTAAACTTTTTAGTATCACAAAAGAGTATAATATTAATCAGTCTTGTGCATATACTCCTAAAGATTAATGATGTCTTGAATAAAGGGTAGTGAAAATCAATAATTCCTGCTGTTTTTTAATCTACTCGTGTCTTTTTTAATTAATATTGAATTAATTGGTTTTCGGTCGAGAGAGCGGATGACTCATTTAACCGCTGCAACATATATGTAATATAATATCGAGTGTTTTTTTAGGGATATAATAAATCTAACTTTAGCCTAATTACACGAATCCATTAAGAATACTCCTCTATCCATCCATTCATAATTAAAACTGATATTCAATTTATTCCGGCATTATTATAAAAAAGTAATTTTAAAAATTCATCTATAAATAATATAATCTTTAGCTACAGATAAACATATTAAAAACATAATATTATCTATCCGAAAGTTTTCTTCTTGGCGTCCTCTTTCTAAACCTAAACCATATATTAATTTTAATGGATGGTATACATCAAATATTTGATTGTCGTAAGGTCTTCACTGAAATTTGCATTTAATAATTTTCAAAAAAAAAAAAGACAATTAAAACTTTATTCACGGTCAATAACCAAAAATTGCTTAACGATAGCACAGCACAAATTGCATAATATTAACCTATGATGGGTACATCATCAGTTTTGTTAATAAATGGTTTGATTTGAAAATTTTGATTTAACTCTGTGCGTCCGTCGTTCATAATATATCATCTAAAAATCTTTTAAATAATTCATATAAAGTTTATATAATATAAAATGATGAAATTAAAGATTATAGATTATTATATCAACGGATGTTGGAAACAAAATTGAAATATATTAACATTTTCTTTTTATAGTTAAGTTTTCGAATCTTATTTTTGTTTCTTGATATTTAATTGTTAGATATATACGAAATAATTGTGTTATTATGTTTATTTCTTTGTATATTAACAAATTCAAGATTAAAAAATGATTTTAATATCAAAGCGCGATTTTTATTGCTACTTTTCATATCTGTGCAAAATAATTTAGAGTTACCCTTACAAATTTGAACTCTGTTATTGTACAAGCTAAACCGCCTATTATAATTTTATTACAAATTAATGTTTTGAATTTGTATGTATATTATAATTTATGTATATAATATATATATGTATGAATATATAAATAATTTTTATAATTATAGGCTGAATGTGTATGACGAGAATAATGTTGAAAATGTTAAAATGCACTGAACCAGATCAATTTGATTTATATATGGTATGGCTTTTTAAAATATCAAATAAATTTCATAAATAAATGGGTAATTTAGAAAAGTATATAGTATTAACAAAATATAGATTTTAGAAGAAATTTTTGTAAAATGTACCGAAAAACAAATCTATGAAATTTAGGACTCTTAAATTCTGTAACATACTCTTTCAGAAATTCAGAAATACTCGTGCGGTAGTTTTATATGAAAGGACTTTATGGTAATTAATATTTATTAAGTTGAATATTGTTAAAGACTTATACAACGTTATAAGATTAATTTGGAATACATAGTTTATAAAACATTCTATAGATATATCAAGTATATTTAAAATATTCTACTGGTGTCACAAAGCGGATGAAAAACATTTGGTATAGGTTTGAGTGGTGAGTGGCTAAAGCCAACACATGCTAAGGACACTTGGGTACGTTACACCTACCTTAGAATTCTGACAAAAAATCGTAAACATAACCGATATTTTGCTTTCCAAAAAAATCCTTACAATATTCTTTAAATATTATGTACCTTTATGATACTTAGTATTAAATTATTAAGCCGAGGCAAATATTTCAAGATTAAATAAGTTGGTATTATAGGATTATATCTAAATTATTAAATGGGATTGTTATAAGACTACCAAATAGTTCATCGCGTTATTAAATCATATAGAACTATATTAAATATGTGAAAGAATTAGTATGAAATAATTCGTTTTCAATTAAAGATTAATTTTGTTTTTCATTTGTTATAAATAACAAATGAAAAAGATCTAAAATTTCTTTGGCGAATATCAAATGCGATAAGATTTCACTATATACACCCGCCTATTATAACGATTATATCCCGAATCTATAGAAGAGCTCCAAACAACACCATTCGAATGGTAAATGCCTCTAGGTGTATCCGTGGTTCTGTAAGAGTTCCGGAACCTTAAACGTTTGTATTATATTAACTTTTAATTTTCAGAATGCTATTACAAAAAATATTTGATAGAGGTACAAAAGTTCAGAGATTAGAAATTGACCTGTCAATTTAATTTCACTTTTTTTTTTTTGCCCGATCAAGTGATTATGAATTTTGAATTTGGGATATAGGTAAAATTTGTAAAATACTTCAAAAATACATATTGTTTTCTAAATCCTAAAATAACAAAAAAATTAGTCATTTGTAAAAATATTTGATTTTCTAGTATTGTGAGCATCATTGCATCCGTCTGCCAGGGTCTACGGATACATAATAACGTCTGCTGCTATAATTCTCATTTACATAAATCCCTATTCTACATAAATTAGAATATCTTTTTTATATGACAACATATAAAACTCTAATTTACCATGTACATATATACTTTTTTTTTAGTTGAAATTATGTGCGTTACAATAAAATACATTCATAAAAAGAAGGGGCACTGTACCATGAGCTATGTAAGACATAATAATGTCCGGGAGGTATTAAACTGTATAATAGAACTTTGGCATTACTTGAAACCTTATGTCGACAACATTTCAGAACTCATCATCATGATAAATTTATATATCCTGAATAATAATGGCGAGGTTTATATTGACGAATGACACTTTTAACAAAAAATATAATATTATATGAGTATAGAAGATAAAAAATTTAGATTTGTACAAAAATTTAAATTTTATTTTCCGGCCAGCAATTATTATTTATGAGAGGAAATCAACCTTGCGTATCTGTAATTTTTAGTTTTGCTTTGTTATTCTTGATTTTCCATCTCCAAATGGCCACGGTCATCGGAATTAATTTATTTTTTGTTTTTGGTTTTGGTATATTTTTGTGTTTTTGTTTTGGATTTAGTAACTATATATAAATTTTGTTACAGTAGCTTGACTTCTTAATTAACTGATAGTATAGAGCTGATATATTTTATTTTTTTTTACATATATGAGTTACCTTTAAATATACATACTATATGACAAAATCTAAATTATGACAAAATTCAAAAATAATTTAGCAACGTTTTTTTTTTTATTTTTATAACCCAAACCAAGAACGCAAAGAACCATATAGATTTTTAGTTTGATATTATGGCATCATTTATAAATAGGACAACAGATTGATATTAAGTATTTAGTTTTTATTAATTTGTGTAACCTGACAGGTGGATTTAGTATTATAGAGTCTAATAAATATATTTGTATAATCGTAGAGTGAATTCGGTTATAATAATTGAAATACTATACCAATAGTGAAAAATGTGAATTAAATTTTGTGTTTTGGAATAAGAATAATCAATAAATTTTGAATAATATATTAATTTCATTTTGAAAATAATTATAATTAATTATTTTAAGAACATATATGTAATTAAAGGATTATAATAAGTCTAAATTTCTGAACTGTATTATATAATATCAAAAAAACAAAATGAAATTTAAAAAATTGGTAGGTAAAAATTATGTATTTGTTAAAACATTCTAAAATTTGAAGCTGACAAATATTTTATGGCATATAAATAATAAAAATATAAAATAGAAAGATTTTAAAAGAAAACTAAAAAAAAAAAAATATTAAATATATTATTATTAAATCCTCATTATTAATAAATTGTGGACAATAATAATTTTACAAAAAATATAAACTATTTTCACTCTAATAAAAATAATTAATATGTGATAAATGTGCGTTAATAAAATGGCAATTAAACAATTCCCAAAATTTTCAGAACTGCAAGTTTCGGTTTGCTAAAGCGGTGCCAAAAACACAGTCCGACATTATCCAACAATGTCCGTATATTTTAAACATAATTCTTCCATATTATATTTATAGGGCGAATACTAGACGGTTTAAAAGTTTAATTGCATTTAGAAAAGCTATGTTTTAAATTTACAAAGCGTACAGCGTACAATAGTAATTATTCAGTAATATAATATTTCAATCTGTGGCGGTAAATTACAAAAAAAAAATCATTTTTTAATGTGATAATTACAAACCATAAATTTATCTGTTCCTGAGGCATGGAAAAAATCTATTGTTATATCAGACGAGTATGGAAAATTGTCGTCGTTTATACAGGGGTCAAACTAAGTCCGTTGGAAAAATACATTTTAGTTTTTTATATTTTTTTTCAATTGTTTTTGGTGTCCTGTATAAATTAATTAAAAACCAAAAAATATTTTTTTTTATAAACTAGCATGATTTTTCTCATTACCCAAACAAATATATTTGTCGTCATATTCCACTCCTATAAAATTATGTCACAATATCGAAGGCTCTCGTTTATTATTAAAATGAATCCGTAATATACATTCAAATTATAAACAATTCTAATTTGTTAGCTTGCTTATTATATTAGCATAAATTCAATTATTGGAAAGTAATCCCAAATACATTGCGGATTTAATTTCTGAAACTCTAAAAAAAATCAAGTTTCCTATACAATTTTATCGTGATAATAAAAATAATTCGAATATTTATCAAATATTTATTGGTGCCTTGCCTATCCTTGATATATGAAAATTGCTTTAAGTTTTGAAGATCGGATATTACTGAAAATTATATTATTATATCTATGTTACCGTTAAAGTACGAAATACGTTAATGTCAACATTACCTAGTCAATGTTAACATTAACTAAACTTTCCAGTTAAAGTGCAAACAAATCTTAATTTCTTACTTTAACTAGTTATTATTGATATTAACGGTTAGCGGTTAGTTAATGTACGGAATACCACTGCATGTAAGAATTTATTTTGTGGATAAAAATTAGTTGTCACTTGCCCTTCAGTATGAAATAAATTCCTCAGGATAAAATAAGTCTACTACAAACTGCAACATCTCAGTCTTTTGGAAAAGGGCAAGGATACTGCAATTCTAAATGCTCTACAAGGATGTGTACTTGTCGTAAAAATAAAGAAAATATAAAATTTCTCAGATTACCTATCGACGATCAGTTAATGTTAACATTAACTAGTTATAGTTAACATTAACTAGTTATAGTTAACATTAACTAGTTATAGTTAACATTAACTAGTTATAGTTGGAAACATATAACTAATTTTCAACATTACCTGCAATCACCAGTTAATGTTAACATTAACTAGGTATTTTTAACATTAACTGAATTCTGAACTTTAACGGTAACATCTATATAGAATTTGTATTTTTAAAGAAAGTGAAAATGGGGAAATGAGAAAAATTGAAATGTACAACAATTATTCTAATTGACACATAAAAAAGATATAGCTACTTGATTATAAATAATTGAAAATTACTTGTATCAAAATTAATTTAATCAAATTTAAATAACTGTTGAAATCTAGAATTAGTATAAGAACTAGAATAATTGTCATCGAAAGTATGTTGTCAAGTTGTCGTATAAAAATCAAAAAAAAGGTTTCACTGTTCACTCATGTATACAGAATACAGGTATACACCATATCTAAAACTTAAATATATGAAATAAATATCTAAAACTTAAACATATCTAAAATACGTAATTTTATATTATTGCTTTACAATTCCAAATAAAATTGTTTTATTTGCTCATAAATATAAATATATTCCGTTTAAGTTCAACTCATTTGTAACATACCATTAAACTTGATTTTAATTAAAATTACATATATGATGACTGATGATGTAATTAAATTTGTTCTAGCATTATTTCATAAAAATTACCCCATCTTTAAAATAAAATAATAATATATAATTTTATAACATTACTAAAAAAATTAATATATACTTTGCGAGCTGTTAAGTTATATGCGGAATAGCGATGGAGTGTTGCGATAGAAAGAAGAATATATAGTTAGAAAAAAGGTTTTTGCTCAAATAAATTTTAGAGTTACGATTCCAAAAAAGAAACAAAATAAGCGTCTTAGTCCTAGTCCGCGTGCTCCATGCATATATTCAGCAATATCTCAAATTGTAGTTCAGCTTAATTCTTAGCTGATATGAATTGATGCACCGTTGATACAATTTGATACACCGTTTAACGAAATCTTTTTATCGTAGTTGGTGACGGTAGCTTCAGTGGGTCCATTGTAAAAGTAAGTTAGCATTTTTTTAGGGTCAAAAGAAATCTAGTGAATATATATGAGCATAGTAAGAGGTAATAAGAAAGCAATATCAATTCCCTTCTATTTAATTCTATAATGCCAAACTTACCAATGACATATAACAACATAACTTGGTTCTATTGTATTCAAATTTAATATTACTACTTAATTGTGCGTTAATATTCATACCAAAAAAAAAATTAATAATTAATTAATTTTTATAAACCAATTGTTTATACAAATTTACTAAAAAATTAAACAATTTTTTTTTAGTTAAACGCTACTATAATTTTAATCCTAATAAATATTTGTACTACATCACCATTGGAACCAGATACTTTACAACCAAAAACAATAACAACCGGCGAAGAGCCAACAGTTTCAGTTACAACAGAAAATTTTCATCGCAAGCAGCGTCAATCTAGATGCATCAGATGTTACGAGGAAGGGTGAGAATTATTTTTTTAAATTAATAAAATACGTATTAATTTTAAACTGAAACATTATTTCTTGCTAAATTAAGTCAACAAAATACTGAATCTGACCCAAGATATGGAAATAGATATTCCGACGAAGGAGGACGTAGTTATAATAGAAATCGGTATTATTCTTCATATCCAAGCAGAAGAGGTAATACTGATGATACCAATAATTGGTATAATCCAAACGAAAGATATGATAGAACAGATGATAGAATTAGATATAATGAAAATAGGTACCCTGATAGATATTCTAATAGATTTATAGAAAGGGATAGATATTTACCCACTGATAGATATTCTGATAGATATCCATCCAGTGGAATAAGGTAAAATTACAAATTAAAAAAATACTTTTTGAATGTGAAATTGTGATTATACTTCAATATTAATTATATTTTATAGAAATGACGAACGTTATCATTCTAGAACATATGAACATTACGATAGTCGGCCACCTATTTATCAGAATCGTTATGAAGCGAGACCAGAATTATATAACAGTCGAGGTTATGACCAAGGACCAGAATATCGTCCTCGATTAAATGAAAGAGGTAAATTTATTATATGAATTCTATAACAATTATATACCATTTAAATATTTTTTTTATACAACATTTATCCAGAACGCCCTTACGACAGAGTTCGTCCTGCAAGTTATTATAATGAACGTAATTATGATTATGAACAACCATCATATGACAGATATAATAACAATAGAGATTATGATTACGACTACCGAAATCATCGTCCTGCTGTCGATGAAACATATCGTCGTCCTCCTATAGATGAAACATATCGGTAAGATATTTTTTTAAGAATTATAATTAAAATTATATACCACTGATTACGTATGTATAGTTAATATTACTGGAACATATAAAATTTTAATCTAAAATGGAGCAGACATACTAGTTAATGGTATACTATTTGAATATGTTTGTCCGATAACAATGTGCCATTGCAGATCTTAAAATGCTTGTCCACTTTATACTATATTGTTTGATTTGATTTTAATGTATAGACAGTAGTTTTAAAATAACATGTTATACGAACAGCTTTAGAAAAATCGAGACCAATTTGTTTCATAACTTTCTACCTTTTGCATGTATATTCATTCTTTCTTCAAATATTACACTCTTAATACAAATGCTCATTTAAGACCTTCAGACACCTTGTATTAAGATCACGAGTTATGAATAATTAATTAATGCCATTTTAATCCAATCTTATGAACTCATAATTCAAATCTCTTCATACTTTTTTTTAGTCGCATTAGGAAAAAAGTTTTTTTTTTGTAAATGAACTACAGATGTTTTACTTCAATTCATTTTAAACTTACCTTTTACACTGCTGATATAGTGATAAAAAAATATTATAGATGATTTTATTACTTTACACTTTCTTTCACATTGGGTTAAAATAATTTCTTTACTTATATATACAATTAGACATACAACATATGCATCCAAAAGGGAAAATTTTGTACATTTATTTAACTCTTTCTAATGCTGCAGATATACTTTTATAAACAATTACTAACGATTTTTTTTTAATTTATATTTTGTTTCATGTCACTTAACATTTTACACACAAAATACTTTTAATAACTATGGTACTACACATCACAAATTATATATACTAATGTCTACAATGATTTTAATACACTCGCCAATCAAAACAATAAACAATAATAAATGATAAAAACTTACACATCTGGAATTGTATATTAAAATACTTAAGAGACCAAGATAATCACCCTGGGCGTGGTGGCTATGCAAATAATGATTTACCTCCACGATCCTATAATAATTATCCTAATGCTCCACCTTCTCGCAATCAATATTTACCAAATCCACAATCACCTCCTCGGCCTCTACAATTACAAAATTCATCTTTAAATTCGAATCATGATAATGCATCACCGGACTACCATAATAGTAGACCTCAACCAGATAAAAATTCTAATAATAATGATTATGCTGGTGATTGGAATTATTCAAATGATAGGAATAAACCAGCATACAATACTGATAAAGATAAGGATATTCATAGGTAAGTATCTCATTAAATAGAGTATATATCTTACAATCATATTTTGTTTTATGGCAACACTATTATTTAATTTTGTAAATTATGTTTTATAAAGAAAATAGAATTGTTTAAATTTTTTTTTATAATAATGTTATATAGGTAATGGTTGTTCAGAAAAATTGAATTATGGCAACATTAAAATAGGTTATTATTATCTTCTCTTTTAGCTCTCCGTATGGTGGCAGCAGATCACGACCATTAACTGGTAGTTATTTACTTGACCGGAAATCTAATGTTCCAATGGATTTACAGAATAAAAATGGGTTAAACAATACTGACGATAAAAATGTGAATACAGAACAAAGCCAAAATGACAACGATAAGAAAAACGACGAGAAAAGTAATAAAAATAAGTAATTGAACCGCTTAGAATCGACTAACGATTTCAAATGAGATAATATTGTAATGTAATCGCACTGCTGAACCAATCAGAAGTTATTATATTTTAGGAAAGATAATGACTTGTTTGAAGATGCATTTATTAGTTACTAAGTTAAACCATTTTTTTATAATAATAAAATTTATTGATAATAGTATAAAAAAATACATTAATTACTAAAAGTAATCGCGTTTTATATTTTATCTTATTAAAGCTATTGATGTAGAATGTGAAGACCTGCCAAATTATTTTTAATAATTTATTGTCATTTAGGCAAAGAAAATACAATTTTTTGAAATAACTAGTCTTAAATTTTTTGAAATTGCAATTTGCATACATATTACAAAAATGGGAAAGCTACTAAATCAAACTAAGGTTGACGTCAAAGACGAATTAATTTTAGTGATGGAGAAATTGTTGGTTAAAAGTTAACGTAATTTAGCCACGCGGAAGTTCTTGTAGCTACACCATACTAGACGGAAACTTTTGAGATTCTAAAAACATGGATCGAGAAAAAAGAAGCTGGTTCTTTTTACTACAATTATAAAAGCTAGAATTGAAGTGGAGCAGACGCTCTCAGATAGCGTCGTTGTCTCTAGACTCTATTGGATTCCAATTAAAATGAAATACGAATACTAAATATAGTGATCCTGTAGGTAGACTGTATTGCCGTTGAGAAGGCTGTGCGTTTAATATTTGAAATACCAAATAAAGGTTCAAATATTAACTTTTCTAATCAATTTCCAATATAAAAAATTTAAAAAAAAATAAAATCTGAACAAATAATCAATATTGTATATTAATATGATATTTTTTTTTATAATTTGTTAATTTTTATTTTGAATTGTTTTGTACTCTTCGGTTATGTTTCGAATTTGACAGTTTAATTCGTTGAGAAAGCAAAAATGCTAAAAGCTAAACAACTGTGAAAAAGCTGTGTTTATTGTAAATACTTCCATACAATTTAATACATTTTAACTTTACTTTGATTAGGATGTCCAACATTACAATTTCTTCTTTCTAACGTAGTATTGGTTTGTAGTATACATCTTAATTTATATTATTTTTCCACAATTTAAGATTACATCGCAAAAGCAAAAAATATTTTCTTAACTTAACCTATGGTTATACGTAGAACTGCAGTTTCGAAGTTTAGATAATATTGGATTCTCATGTTCCGTTCTTAACAAAATCGCAATTGAAAGCAAGCAATAAAAGTTCAAATATGGCTGATAGATACGCAGCTCTTGCTAAGATAGTTAACCAAAGTGAAAAATGAAGGTAATATAGTTTAGCCAGTACACAGTTCTCGCAAATTGTTTATAGATAACTTCATCGCCAATGTTGTTCACCAGATGGGGCTTGCATCAAGTCTGCATAAAATTTAAATGGATTTATCTATCGTTCCGTTCAGGGACAATAATGCTCGGATTTAACTGTGAGAGCTTATGCTCAAGCTTAACTAAGCCGAATGTGTGGCTTAAGCTTGTAACTGCAGCTCACTTGGTTTCAAAATCCAAATTTGCCATAACCTTAAGATTAGCTAAATTTAAAAATGCGAATTATTGTGAATGAAAATTGAATATAATGTTATTGTGAATTAAAATGAACGATATACAAATTAATGTGACATTTCTGAATTAATTTATTTTATTTGTTGTGCGTATATTTGTTATAACAAATATATCTCACAGCGAAATTTATCTTATCTCCAGCTGCGTATCGGCCACTAGTCAAATATTAAGATCACGATTTCCCATTTGGAGGTAAAAATTGCTATTTTATTTCAACATTTCTAATTTCGATTAGTGTGTTTGCTGGGTTAGTATTTGCAATTTGGTTAGGAGTGACAGGATAGTGTTTTTTTTTTTAAAAAAAATAGAACTTTAGAATTGATAAATATTAGAAAGTTTTACGATAACAAAAAATGATTAAAGCAATTCTTGTATTTAATAATCATGGTAAACCTAGACTTTCGAAATTCTATGAATATTTTGTAAGTTTTTTTTTCATTTGATTTTGTGGTGTGTAGTTATAATTATATTACATATTTACATTTCAAGAATGAGAATATGCAACAACTAATTATCAAAGAAACTTTTCAATTAGTATCAAAGAGGGATGAAAATGTATGCAATTTCTTGGAAGGAGGAAGGTATAGATTGTTTTGCATTAAAATATATAGTATAATTTATAAATCTTTACATAATGTACTCGTAGTGATGTTGATGATATAGTAATTATGGTTGAAAGTTCTCAACTGTTTTTTCTACGTTGCTGCAATAATAATTTAATTACCATAATAATATATTCTTTCTATAATTGCAGTCTCATTGGTGGTTCAGATTACAAATTAATTTATCGACATTATGCTACATTATATTTCGTATTTTGTGTTGATTCTTCCGAGAGTGAATTGGGAATATTAGATTTAATTCAGGTTTTCGTAGAAACACTAGACAAATGTTTTGAAAATGTTTGCGAATTAGACTTAATTTTTCATGCTGATGCAGTCCATCATATATTATCTGAATTAGTAATGGGAGGTATGGTTTTACAAACAAATATGTCAGATATTTTAGCGAGGATTGAAGATGAAAATAAAATTGTCAAGCAAGAGGTATATATAATTATTTTATTTATTTAAAATTATTAATTAAGTAAAAAAATCAGGCAGGTTTATCTGCAGCGCCTGCACGTGCTGTTAGCGTTGTTAAAAGTATGAATATTCCACAACAAATTAAGGATATAAAACTACCCGACATTCCTCAAGCTATAAAGGATTTGAAATTCTGATCGTACTACGATGAACTATAAATAACTATAGAATAATGATCATCTCTATTAATACTTATGGCCACTTGAAATTTACATTTCCAAATAGTTTTTCTACAATTGCAGAGAATACGTTAATGAAATTGTTATATATTTATTATATTACGTGTTAATCATAAAAATTATATAAATTATGGTAAAAAAGTGTGCGTATTTTGATAACTATAATATTATTAGTTTCCTTTATTACTTGTTTTTACATTTTCTATGCATTCGTATTTATGAATATTCAAAAATACATTAGTTAATAATCCCGACATAAATTAATTAAAATATAAGATGTTTTTAAACAAATGAATACATTTTTTAATTATAATAAAATATGTAAGAGTACGTTTTAATTTCTTTATAATTATAATTTTCAATTATAACTTTAAATCTGTCAGACACCGACGTTTTTTTTAATACATATGTATATTTGGCGGAATTCAAATTCTAGCTGACTCTAGCACGAATTAAGGAGTTAGAGAACGTGCACGTGAATTGTAAGAATAATTTGTAGAATAATAATTTCTGTAGGTTTTTCCATGAAATTTTACATTAAGTAAATCGATAGATTTTTCCGTTTTTTTACAGCATACAAAGTAAACCAGGAAAATAAGACGAACTTTATATTATGGCTTCAGTAAGAAATCTTTAAAATACTATATTGTATTTTAAAATTATTAAATTAGTAAATACATACTCATTAATAGACCGATTCGCATTAAATAATTGTTTAGAAAGTATAACACTATGAAATATTTTCAATATTATTATTTTTTTTTATTTTCTTCCTTTAAAATTTGTTATTAAATATCAAAAAATACAAAATGCAATAAAATATAATAACTACAATAAATACTATTTTCATTCATATAATATTTTAAAAGTAATTTTAAATGATGTTTTTTCGTAATATGGATTAGCAAAAATAATGTATAGAAACAGATCAAAATTCATATAAATATTTCTATTGTGGGAATTGTTCTCTCAAGATAAAATACCACAAACATAAAGTTTATACATATTTATATGTAATATATATGTATATGGTTTTTGTTTTATGGAAGTTTAGTATTTTAAAAAAAGCTTTCATGTGATATATTAGCCTCCAAATATACGTCCATACAAAAACTTTTATATAAGTTTTGATCTCTTTCTATTATATACTTAGTGGGATTAGTTAATATAACTAGTATAAAAATTGTCCAAGACTCATCCAAGCAAATTTTGATATTTCCCATACGATTTTATTAGCAATTTTAAGTTAAATTATTTACCAAAGACACTGAATTTCCATTTTTCTTAACAAAAAAGTACTCTCTCCAAGGACTATACTTAATAAGTGTATATTCGTAAATTTCTGATTCATTGCAAGTTACGTTTATCCGGTTTAGCGAAATATCGACGAGAAAAAAGTTAAAAAGGCTGAATGAAAAAAGACGTAAATAAATTGATGGTATATAATAAAAAAATTGAAAAACTGCCGACTTCTTAAATCGCTGAAAATGCAATTGAGCTTTTGAGTTGTACAAAATATTATTTTGCTCTTTTGTAAAAATAAATTTTGGATTACTTTTATTTATGAAATATCACCGAAATTGACATGTAATATTTACATGTGAAGCTTCCGACTTAATATTAATTTCATATAAAAATGCTGTACCAGTTATTTATATCACCTTTTCAGAATTCTAAACACCCTAATACTACATGTTTGCAAACCAATAGTAGTATTACTATTTCATGTTCGAGCTATTAACAGTTCCAATTATTTAAAACACCTTCAAATGCAAAGAAACCCGATGATTCTAATATAAAATGCAGTTTCAATTTAAAATATTTTCTATCTTTTTGTTAGTAGGATATTTTAACATGAGGCGTAAATATATATACATATTTTGTTTAAAAAGTCCCGTCTTATGATATATCGCGCACACACTGTGTCAGGGCTGGTCAGGGCTAATATACTTTGCAGTAGCTGATTCGTTTTGGGAACGGTAATATATACAGCTTATAAATTATTGCAATTATCAATATTACTTAATTTTAGATCTTAATTTTAATCCTTTCAATTTTAAAGCTGTACTTTCAATGTCCCATTCATATTTTTGGAGGGCATCTACAGATTCCTTTAAACTCAAATCAGCTGAACCCATTATATTTTGTAATCTGATAACTTTAAGTGCCTTATGAACATCCCAATCTATAAATTCCAAAGTAGTTAAACATTTGTTTGGTGAAAACTGTAAAAGAAATATTAATGAAAACTTTAAAATTATGTTTTTTTTTTTATAATAATGATCTTATTTTAATAAAAAGTTAACATTAAAATAAAAATTATGATTTTTTAGATATAATTTACGGGAAACTATGTTACATACATGTTAGTTCAATTAAATTTTATTTTAAATATAACTAAAATCTATTTCTCTCTTTGACTTACATCTTTTCCTAAAACTTTAAGCATTATTCTCACTTCATCTGAATCAACACCACGTTCGCATCCTTTAGGTTTTTTGTCAGCAAATTCTAGTAAATCTTCACAACTAACCGAATAAGAATTTTGCAATTGATTTTCTTCAAATTTAAGGCGATCTTCAGTTTCACTTTCTTCTAGTACTGTTGTTTCTTGTAATTCAGTACACGGTGATGATGAATTTAGTAATGAGTCTTCGTTTTTTTTTACCGGATCAGGTTCAGTATCATGTATTACATCATTTACATTGTTTATATTTTTATTGAATTCATTTTCTCTGTCAGTTTCTAATGCTTTTGGTTTTACAATTGGCAAAAATTGAATTTTATTCTTTTCTGTACTATCTAAATTTCGTAGTTCATCTTCGTTAACATAAAAATCATATATTTTAGATTTATTAAAATTATGTTCTTTAGATTTATTATATTGTTCTTTTTGAATGTACATGGGACAAAAAGCATCAACAACATCAGGTGACGATATAATATCATCATTATTAAAACTATCTTCTAAAATTGATTCAAAATGTAATGAAGCAGAATCTGTAGTATTTGAGTTTTCATTTAAATTTACATCAAAAACATTTATATTTTCATATGTTCTGTGTGACTCATTTGGTAGTTCATAAAAATTACGTTTCTCACGACTAATGTTGACTGTTTCTTGCGCAGTTTTATCGAGTTGTTTTTCATCATTATTATTTAGTACTTCGTCGTTAGAAGACAAATTATTTCTTTGATTAATATTTGTTTGTTGTATTGTAGCTAATTCTGTGATTTTATTACGATTTGAAATCAGACTCTGTCCTGGTATAACCAGAGGATGTTTACGAACATGTCGTTTAGCATTTTTTAAGATGGTCTTATTTCGGTCTCGTGGCGGTAATGGTATTGGATTTGTTGCTACGTCAGCACAATCAACTTTCGAGTTTGATTGTAATGGAAAAGTATATGAAGCATTTGTTAAATAACTTGGACTTTCACATGGCCAATCATTTTCATTTGTCCTTAATACAACACCATTAATTTCATTTTTTCCATTTTTGTTTAAATTTTGCATTAAATTTCTATTTAGTTCAACATCAGTGGAGCAGCTACTGTTTAATTTCTGATTAGTCAATGCAATATTTTTATCTCGCGACAAAAATCTTAATGGATTTGATATCGTATCATTGTTGTTATTTGCTTTTTTATTACCCCTAGATGGTAATGTCATTGGTCGAGGTGCTCTCTGTATTGGTACTGTTATTTCAATGTCTTGTATAGTTAGTGATATTTTCGTTGGTCTTATTTTACTACCGGAACTCCTTGGTAATGTTTTATTGCTTGCAATTGAAAATGGATTTAAATTTACTTCAGTTTTAGTAGTTTTCTTTTCAATTAAACTATTGTATGCTTCCCGACCTTCTTCTGTAATAGTGTTCTGTAAAAATTGTGTATAAAGAAAACCAAAAATAAAAATAGGAACAAGGATAAAATAATTATGATGGAATCCAGGGCTTATTCAAGTTTTATAAAAGGTAAAAAGAATAAAATGAAAATTATTAATAAACTAACAAAAAAGTGTTTCTAAATAAAAATATCTTTCGCTTTTTTAACATTATTTTGGTTCTTTATTTTGATTAGTTTGTGAACAATTTTTATTTAATTTTTTTAAATTTTTAAATTTGAGTTTTTATTTTAATTAATTTCATAATTCATATCAATACTCTTTTTATCAAGAAATATATTTTTATACTGATTTTAATAATTAGTGCAGTAGATTTATGTGCTCATAGATAATCGAAAAACTCTAATTAGTTAAGATTTAATATAATTCCAGAATAATTTAAATATAGTATTTATATTAATTTGTTCATTAATTTATTAGGTACAATAATTATATATTATAGTGCATCAAGTATGTTCAAAAAACAGATTAAGATTGTAGGTCTTTTATACAATATCTTTACAATGTAGTATGTAGATGATCGATGCAAGAATCGCGGTTTGTTTGTAGTTTCAGAACTTTATTAATCAGCTATGTTATTTGATTTGCTGTCTTTAAAATTATTCATGTTTTTATTTTTAAACTAATGTAAATTATTTAATGCACTGTTTTCAATTCCAATTTTTTTTTTCATGTAACAGAATTATATGCAAGCGGGTAGGAATAAATCAATTTTTATTGAATAGAGATTTAAAGCTTCTGTATATTTAGGAAGAGTTGTATGTTTTACAAGATCACCAAAGCAAGTATTCTTTAAAATGCGTATTAATTAATAAAAAAAAACTGTTTTGAATCCTCTTATTGATTAATAGGAATCAGAAATTTGAAGTGAGATTTGCGAAAACCGGCAAACATTAAGAGTTGTCGAAATCCAATTATTTATAATGTATAGATATTTAGGCAGTATAGGTAAAATATATAATACATATATATATCTAATATAAATAAATATTTAAATTATTGTTTGATTAAATTACAATATAATTTATATTTTGTGAAAGAATTATTGCCGCATTCAGAATGCTACTTCAACGCAATTCATAATTTCCCCAACTTTCAGTTTTCAAGTATGTTTATAACTTTGTATTGTGAGCTCAACTATTATTTTCCTATATTATAACTTTTGTTGCATTGAAATATAAGCATTCAAAATCCGTCATAATAAATCTGTACCAATGTAAAACAATTTATAGAACTTATATTAACATAATTATTTGCGACTCACGATTATAGTAAAATAACGATTATAAATTTTTTATTATACAGCGGATGATAGACGTGACTAGGGAAATTCTAATTATGTTAACTGAATTTTTGAATCAGTAAGAACGTTTTTAGGATATTGCCTGTTTTCCGATAAAAAATTTATTTTGTTGAAACCTTGTACTTTTCAAAAATAAACCTTATTTAAATCTAATACACTCTAATTAATACATAAGTTTAATTTTAATTTTATTGTAATAGTTTTACATTTTATTAGTAATTAATATATCATTTTGCCATCATTTAAGAATATCTTTAATAAATATAACGTCTATTATTTGTTGAAATTGACCAAATTAAAAGATTGAAAATTAGCCACATAATCGTCCCACATAGTAGACAAAAATAATTGTCTATAAAAGTAATTTACGGTGCAGGACTAGGTGGAATTCGTGGTATAAAATCATTTTTTAATTCCATTTCATCAGAATTTGATGAAGTTTCACTAAAAAAAGTTTCTTTAACTTTTATATTACTAAAAAGTGCACTCTGGCTGCTAATAGCTTGCTGTTGACGCCAAATTTTATCATTTTGTTGCACAATTGAAGCATGAATTTTTTCAGGCCATTGAAAAACAACAGGCGTTGGAAGTACACCTATTAAATTTTGCTGGGCTTTTGTAGCATTATTACTTTTAATTTTATTATTATCCATGGTAATAGGAGAATTAAGAAAATTATTAGAAGTTGGACTTTTACCAGTTAATTTACTAACATCAAATGCAGAATATAAAGATTCACGCATAAAAGATGTACTACTACTATTCATGTCAAGTGCCCTTGGTGGTTTGATCAAGTTATTTACTCTTGAATATTTATTATTGACAACATTTGGTTCACGACAAACAGCAGCACCGTCGACATTAATATCACCACCACCACCTCCTGAATCAAATTCATAAATTTTGTCGTCATAACTAGTAGCATCGTAATCTAAACTTTGTACTAAATGATCATCCCACTGAGGAAGCCTCTCATTTTTGTAATTATAATGTGGAGCTGATTTGATACTAGCATTTGAACCGTACATTTTATTTTCAGTAATTTCATCTGCTCCCGAAGAAACCGTTTTACGATTTAAATATTGCCTGTGCTTTTTCGATATGAGAGCTACTTTTGTCCGGATATCACATTCGGAATGAGCAGTACTGCGATCAAAATCACTTTCGCTTCCTGTAGAGGAACTTGAATCCACAATTATTGGATTATAACTTAAACGGCGTAATGTTCGGGCTTTAACACTACGTGGTTTATTAGTACTATTAATAGTACGTGATTTATTCCGAAATGAGTTCGGACTACGAGGAACAAAATTAACAGATGGATTCGGACGATTTTCACGTTTAACAGTGTCTCTACATTTAATTGGTTCAGGATTATTTGTAAATGACATTGATCTTTGCCGGCTAAATGAATAATCACAATTATTTGGAGAATTCTGGGCATGACTAGAATAAATTGAACTGTTACTAGTATTAATATTTTTCACCGGCGACGATAAATTTGCATCTTGATTTCGATTACTATTTATAGATGCCGGATTGTTATGATAATTTATGTAAAATCTCGACTCTAAAGTACTGGGATAATTTGTTTCTTTTGTAGTAGTAAAATAACCATCTTGTGGACTATAATTACTTTTTTGGCTACTACGTCGTGATAATGATAAATTTGTTTCACGTGAAGCAAACCCAGTATCTGGGGTACTTGAACGTTTTTCATCTAATTTATCTTTAACATCGTTATATAATTGTGTTGTTGAAAAATTTAATTGTTTTTCTAAAAATGTTATATTGTATAGTTGCTCTTCTTGATTAACACTACTTTCTGAAGCATTATTTAATTTATGATGAGCAGTTTCAATTCCATCTGATTTATTTTTATAAGTTTGATCGATTAATAATAAAGTTTCAGCTGAATCGGATTTATCTAATTCATTGTATGTTTGAATAAAGTCTAAATTTAATGCTTCTAACGTTTTTTCTATATCTAATAGATTTTCACCAATTAAATCCCGTTTTGTTTTGTCGATTTTTTTTTCTACACCTATTATACTACTATATTTTTTTGTGGACGGTAAATCAATATTAATTGGTCGACTAAGAATTTCTTTCGATTTTTGAAAACAGAAATCAGATGATTTCTTATCAAAAATTGGTATACGTATATCATTTCTATATTTTTCTATTTCATTTAGTGACCGAAAACGCTAATAATTAAAAAATAAATTATACATATAAAACAAAAAAAAAAAAAAAAAAAAAAAAAAATATAAATTACAAATTATTTGGAGAACAGGATAATTTAAGGGTGAAAATAAAATGAGAGGAAATATTTCTGTTAGTAATGTGATAAGTGATTTTTTTTTAAATAATTATGAATTTAATCATCCCTTTTATGAGATCAATCGAATCGTTTAAGATTTTGTATTTATTTATTCAAGATCTTTGTTCAGTAACTTTAAGCATATTAATTTTTAAACAGGTATATTTAACCACTATAGTTTATTGTACAATGATTCAATTCAATTATTATTTCCATAAAAGAGATGAAGAATACAAAATTTAATTTAATAGGAAAATATTGTTAAAATTATTGGTCTCTAGTCGCACGATATTAATGTCATTAATTCAACCTTTTGCATTTTTATTGCCAATTCAAGCTTTTGTATTTTACAAATTCACTCTTTTACAACTAAAAATTAGAAGAAGATAAAGTAGTAAAGTAGATACTGTACACTTAGGTTTTAACCGAAGTATAAATTGTGCTATTTTCAGTTTCTATACACTTTCTATTTAATGAATGTTGGCGCTAACTTTATCTTTTAAGCTTATCAATTTAGTTGACGTTTATTGTTGACAATTTATACAATTAAATATAATAAAATGCAAAACCTTCTCAAGATGTGATGTTTGCTAGTGATGAACATATTTTTAAAGTATTAAAAACGTTAACCGAATAATTTTAATGCAATTAGAATTATAGTTGTAGATAGAGATAGTTTAAAAAAAATTAAGCAAAATTTAGAACGATACAATTCACATTACCATCAATAGCGTTATTTTTTTTAAAGAAATGTTTCGTTTGGTTTCTATTAACTATTAATTTTAGGTAGCAGATATTTATTTGTTGCAAACAAATATACTTACTTGTAAATCTGGAATACTTTTCAGTTCTTCAGAAAAATTTTTCCTTTCCTTTGAATGTGATACATTCTCAGAATTACCATTATAATACCCAATTGATGAGCCATCTTTTTCAGAAAATGCATGATGAGACAAATGTGGAAAACGGAAGCTAAATTTTCTTTTAGGACTTTGTGAGATTTGAGTATGATCTGAAACCAAATCTGTCATAGATCTATAAGCAAAAATAAAAAAAATCATAATAAACAAAATATATAGAAATTAAAATTAAATAAATTCTGCACAAACCTTGCACTAATTTCATTTGCTATTTCTATGGCATGATTTAAAATTTTTTCATCTTTAACAGAAATTTGTTTAACTATACCAGATGTTTTCTTTTTACATTTATTGCCATTACTATCACTGCTACTATTTTTCCTATTATGGCTAGATGATTGTTCGGTTAATACATTTTTCTTATTTGTATAATCAAAATTTGGAGATTTTAATATATTTCCGCCGATTGTTTCACTATTTGAATTATTAATTGAACCAAACATTGAATTTATTTCATCTAGCAATGATGGTCCTAAATCAAAAACTGTATCAGCTGTAATTTCATCATCAGATATTTCATGATATTCATGTTGACATTCTGTTGCATTTCCAGATGCTGTTGTTGAAATATTTGAATTATTTTTGTGCGCCGTAGTTAGTGGATTATCTGTTATATTTGCATTCGAAAAATTATTCGATTGTATTGCATAGTTATTATTGTGTAGAACTAGATTATCTGAATTTTCTATAGCAAATGGATTTGATGAATTAAATGCTTGATGGGAAGGCTTTGGCGGAAATTTAAATGATGAACCAAAATTACTTTGATGTATTGGTGTATTTTCATTAGAATTAATAAATGTTGGATTTATAGAAGATGTTGGTAGCTCTTCAGGAAAATAACCGCTGGCAGTTTGTAATGAATCTGGACTAGTTGGTGTCGGTGGTAAAAGTAATGGTGTTTGTTCAATATCTTCTGATGGCTTATACGGTGTAACTATCTGTCTCGGTAAACGATTGTACTACAAATCATGTTTTTAATAATTTTTTGAATATAAATTCACCAAATATACTTACATTTTGTGAAGAACCAAGGAATGCAACATCTCCAAAGTAAGCACCATCCAAACCGACATGCCCTGTATGTTTCAAATCATTTTGTGGCATTGAAATCATTTCACTACGTATTTTACGTTTACTTGATCGTTCATAATTCCGACTAAACGAATCACTGAAATTATTATAATACAAATTAAATAAATAAAATTTATTGTTCAATAAAATTGTTACCGATTTGTAGAACATGGAAGACCTTCTAAATAAGCAACTGTATTAACTGGATTGAATAGACCAGTTTTACCAGAATTCAAAACACCCTTCCAAAATGATGAATTTGTATTTTTATCCAGAACAGTAATAATTTCACCCTGACGGTATAGTAAATTATCTTTTTTCGATTCACAATTATTAACAACAGTTTTTAATTGTTCAGGTTTCAGATCAGGCAATATAAAAAATATTTCACTGAATTTCGGGCGTTTATATGGATCATGTTGCCAACATTTTAACATAAGATTATAATAGTCTCGTGGACAGCATTCCGGTTGCTCGAGGCGCTAATATGATAAAAAATTTAAATTACTAAAATTTAGAGAAAAATTAAATAATTTAAAACTAACTTGATAATTAGGTTCATCAATTGCTTCAAGTATTTGAAGACCAGTAAGAGCGGCCCACGGTTGAAATCCATAAGAAAACATTTCCCACAAACAAACACCATAAGCCCAAACATCTGATGAATTCGTGAATCGCAAATAATTAATACATTCTGGAGCACACCAAGCAATTGGTAATTTTAAATTAACATTAAAATTTGTTTTGTAATAATCTTTTCCAACTCCAAGAGCTCTTGACAGACCGAAATCTGATATTTTAACTTTATTTTTACTAAAAACTAAAATATTTCTGGCAGCTAAATCTCTATAATATTACATTTATTAATTATAATTTTGAAATTTAATACATTTAGATATTAAGTTTTTCACCTATGAATTAGTCGTTTACTCTCTAAGTACATCATACCATTACAAATTTGCATTGCAAATTCACATAATGTTGGAACCGTTAGAAAACTAACACGAAGTCCTGAATCTTTTAAACATTCTAGTAGGGATCGCAAATGCGCTAACTCAGTAACTAGCATTAATGAATCTGTATCCAAAACAACACCATAAAGTCTGACAATATTTTCATGTTCATTAGCATGCATAATTGCAGCTTCTTTTAAAAATTCCATTGGATTTGATTGCATTCGCTCGCGGCACAGACATTTTATGGCAACTTGAATCTAGTTTATAAAATAGTATAATAAAAATAATAAATTTTATCTGTATTTAGAATTTACTCTTTCTATCCCATTTGTCCAAACACCTTGTTGGACAATTCCGAATTCCCCAGTACCCAATTGTTTATTGACACAAATTGCATCAGCTGGAATAATATGTTTATTACTGGGTACCTTGTTTGGGGATTTAGGCGTTTTAATCGGTTCAGAGAATTGTTGTTCAGCTGAATGTAAACCATCATCTTTACGTGGTGGCTGTAATAATCTTTTGATTTTACTAAGATATCCATGCGGATAATATTTCTCATAAAATTTTCGTAACCGTCGTATTTCTGGTCGTGATAAACCCAGTTGTTTTAAATCTTCATCAGTTGCATATTTTAAATGGGATGAATTTGTTATTTTCAGTTCGTTCCTAAATAATATTTAACATAAATATATTATTTAAAAATATTTCGAATATACTCACTTTATTGAGTTATAGTATTGTTGCAGTTCCGATTCAACTAAAAATTCATATAAATCGATTTGTTTTGGTTCTGTAAAATAATAAAACGTTTCAAGTTAATTTTCTTTCTATTCACAACAAATTTTTTTAACAGAAATTATGTTTATTCTATTAAACATTTAAAGAAAACATTTATGTTTTTTTAAGTTGTATGGACCACAAAATGTGTTATTCTGAGAGGAAAATCACTTTATGACATTGAATTCAGATTTAGGTTATATGGAAAATGCAAGTTTTTCGATCTCGATTGAATAACATATTGAGGCGTATTCATAGGTCTTTGCAAAAGTGTTTTATGTTTACATTTTCTGTATGCGTAGACTGAATAAAACTTAAGTCGTATCTGAAATTGTCATAAAAAATAATGGAAAATCGATTCATTATTATATTAAATGAATACAAGATCTTGATTTAATAACATTTTATAGGATCACACATACTCATTCCAAATGCCCTGATTATTAAAATGCTTAAAATTTAAATTCTTATTTGTATTTAATAATTTAATTTAAATTGATCTTAAATTATATTCTCACGTGCTGTTATTTCCCACCTTGTACTTAAAAAAGTGGAGTTAATTCTCATCCTTAAGGACTTTCAAAATGAATATTATAAAATGGAAAGCTGCACCCGAGATAAAAGTTTTCGACCTAGTATTACTACGGTATATATTTGATTATTTCATTTATATAATTATTAAATATAACTCTTCTATGCTGTTATTGTTTAAATTTTAAAGTTATAGTTTTAGAACCCCGAATGCAACTCAAAAATTTTAAAGCCATCAAAAATCTTATTAGATCTTATGAAAATTCTCATATGAATGAAGAATTTAGGTAAATAAAATTTTGTGTGGTTACATACATTTCCTGTTTTGTAAAATGAAAATATATGTATACATATTTAATTTTTCACGAATTTGCTTTTTCAACATATGTACGTATAAAATGTCTTTAATATATTTAAATTGCATTCTTTATTAAAAAGTTATTTTTTTTTCTCGTGGAAAAACAATAAATAAATACACATTGATACACATTGAATATACTGAATTTTTTAGGAACAAAAAATAATATACAAAAATAACTTTTACTAGAAATACCATTATTAATATGGGAATAGTAAAAACTAAATGATATTATTTATATTAATAATAAAACATGAAATTCATTCATTATTCATTAATACAAACAGAAAATTAAATATATTTTTGTTTACTCATAAAAAGGTAATAAAAATGCGGGCGTAAAGTCAGAAACATGTTTTGTAATTGATAATTTCGTATCAGAATAATGAATATATTAAAACTAATAAATTAAAACTGTATATTTTCCTCACCCATTATTCAAAAAAAAGTTCAAATAACATGTATTTGAAATCGAAATTAATTATATTTATCAAGCACTTCTTCAAAACTTCACCATAACTTCACTCCATCCAATCCATGGTAAATGTTTATTTTATTAAATTCATAAATAGAAGATAGCAATATCAAGTCTTGCCTGCCCAAATTTGTTCGTAGTATTGTAGTTGTAGCCGCCCAATAAACATAAAGTAACAACTTTTTTATCTGGTGATCCAGATGAACTAAAATAAAACTATAATAGCCCGAGCAGAATCAACGCAGAATACATACGCAGCCTACATAAGAAATGTCAAAAAAAGTTAAAATGTATGAAAATATATGAAACCGATTATAACAAACGCAGCCTACGCAGCGTCGTCGCAGAATCGAAAAAAATCTTAACGAACTTTTAACTTTTTCCGTAAGTACGCTGGTAAATGTCACATTAATATCAGGTAGAAAAATATTGTTAGTGTAAATTGGTAGGTTTTTCGCAGCAAAACTACTTTTGATTGTGTTCGGTAAATATTTTTTCTTATGTTGGCTGCGTACGTATTTGATTCTGCTCGGGCTATAAAGATATTATACATTACAGTAGTATATACATTTATTATTTGCGTAATAAATTTTTGAATTTAGTCATTAATGTGTTTTACATGATATTGAAACAACATGGTTTAGAAAGATTCGAAAATTTAATTTATATATTCTCTACAAAACATCATAAAAGCAAACCTGTTTCTGCAAGTAAAAAAAGATTTTTTCACCACTACATATTGTAATCTAGCCACTGTGATCTGTGAATAGTTTGCTAATTCCTTCAATGAATTCAGCTATTGGTATTTTAGTAAATAGTTTAAAAAAGTTTATGGAAGAATCATGTATGAGTTTCTTTTGATTAATCGTACATCAATTCAAAATGGAAATTAAATATTGTAGCTAACTGTCTTTGCGGTCTTTTACTGTATGTCTCAGGAATTGAGAATTTTTTGACAGATTATATATTACCCACCACGACCACATTATCATATTAAATACTGCGCAATGTTTTTCCAATTGTAAAGGGCTTCCAAACCAAAGCGAATTTTCGTAGCGTCTGCGGAGCGAATTGTTCGCATCTTTAAATTATATGAATGGGGTCTTAAGCCTGGGGTACATTGTTTCGATCAGTTCAGTTCAGTTTTGATTCGACGGTTAAGTTGACTGTACATATAGTTATCGATCGCAATCGATTAAACTACATATATTTTGGTTTTGTTATTTTTGAAAGTCAAATTTCATTTCTCTTGACATTTCCTTCAGTTTGGATTCGAAAAATTCCAATCGTTCCAAACTCTTTCGATTCGATTCGATTCGAAATACCTATGTGTCCACTCAATCGATTTCCCACATAAAATATATGGAGACGTCAAATTTGAATTTTACGAAACGAATCGAAACTGAACCGATCGAAACAATGTAGCCCAGGCTTTAATAAAACGGCCATACCAACGGAAATTACACACGATTTCCATTCCAAGCGAATTTTTCACAGAGAAATTATTCGCACGCACCGCACGAACGTAAATTTTTTTTCTGGTGAATGTAAAATAATTTACAGATTATTATTTGGTGCAGTAAAACTTGCAAAAATATTACTGAAAAATATATTGATGCATGTGACATTAGGGCCTCATAACCCTGAAAACAAGAAGTATCGTTTACGATTCGTAAAAGAAATAACTTTCTCATACAAAACATCTTTTACGAATCGTTTAGGTGTATCGTTTTTATATCGTTAACGATTCACCAGTCACATGATAATTGAAATCAAAAACGAAGTTTTTGGTGTATGTATTGGTACTTCGTTTTAATTCCGTTTTGGTGAATCATTAATGATTCGTATTTAGCGTAATGTTTGTGAATCTCTTTTAACGAATCCATTAAGAATCTTTTTAGGCGAAAAGTGAAATATTTATTTTGGAAAATGGATTGAAAAATAAAAATAAATTTTTAAATTTAATTATTTTAATTTATATACATTACATATATATATATTTATTATTTTATAGATATAATTTTTAAATTTAATATAATATTGTTAATATAAAAATCACATTGTTGTTTTCTTGATAAAGGCTTATGTTTGTTGATATAAGTCTTGTTACTGGAGCATTCAAATATATCATCTTCGGTAGTGTTCCTAGACACCATACATTTTCTCCGATTCATTTTTTCTCCTATAATATTAATAATAATTAATTATTTTTATTTGTTATGAAATTTAAATTATACTTACTTAATTTTTTTTCGACGTACGTGTTGATTCTGATTGTTAACTACAAAATTTTAAAAATTCTTTGTTTGTTATTAAAAATGGCTGATTTTTTATTTTGCTAAAATTTACTAAATACACATTTTACGAATCAAAAATATATCGTTTTCGATTCACCTTTAGCGAGGAGTTTTCAATTCTCTATAATATACAAATACTTATATATGTGTTAGTACAACTTCACTTTCAAATATCTTTTTTAAATCATTTACGTATCGTTTTAGGTGAACTTCGTTTCTAAGATTAAAGGGAACTTATTATTAAAATCTATTATTAAAAATTATTAATGGGTAAATCACATTGGTTTGCGAAAACATGTACATATGCAGTATGCATGTAATTAAAACGAAAAAAAAGGGTTACACTTTAATACATCATATTTTTTTTTATTTATTTCATATTCATTTAATTTTTTAAAAAGTTTTGTAATACAATTATTTTTTTTTACTTTATCGTGGATGTAAAAAATGAAAAGACTAGAAGAAATACATTAGAATCTATATTAAATACTTTACTTCAGTAATAACAGTTAATTATAATTAAACTGTCCATTAATTTATATTATTTATTATAGTATGCAACTTTAACTCCGGGATGCTTTTCTTTTCGATGGTTCCAAATAGGCACCCGGCGTCCAACCTTCAGTATTTGTATCTAAATTATTATAAAAAAATATATATATATTATTTTAACAATGATAAATAAATAAGCATGATTTGTTTAAATATTTACAACAAAATGATCAGTTTACCTATTATCTTAATAAACCACCACCCAGCACAACCAATTTTTAGTAGCTCTACAATATCGCCTTCTCGGATAGAAACTTCGGCGTGACCAACTGCGCAATAATCTGCTAGCGCTACATACCGATTCCCCTAGGATTAATTATCTTTTCAATATCTTTATAACATGAACATGAATAATTTTAAAACAAATTGAATTCAATTCTATAATTTAAATTAATTTTATACTTTTATTTATATTATATCGGTCTTGAATTCGGACTGATTATGACCTATTGCCAAATAGCCCAAAAATTGTTTAAATGATACAGAGAACATTTATACGATATAGAATACACAGTAAAAAATAATACGAGGGAGCCAAAAAATAAGACTCAATATAAATTATTATAAAGTAATAATATACTCTATTTTATTATGAGAATTAAAATTGTATCGTTATTGGGTTAAAAATTTAACTATTAACTCACGTATTTTCATGGATGTTGGATGTTTAATATAACTACGGTACCAAGATATATTTCAAAGAATGACTAATATAAATATAGCTTTGTCGTAACATTTGAAGATTTAAAAATCGCTGCAAAATTAAATCAGATTCAACATTAATTTGAAGTTGGAATTATGGGATACTAAAAACAAAATTATGTACATGTTCGCTGCTGAATTTGTTATTCTAAATTTTTGAGAAACTAACATTTACTGCTCAACGTTCAGTATAGACTATGGATTGTATATATATTTCAATAATTATATAATATACTGTGTGGTTAGTATCCAATAATTTGAGACCGACCAAACACCAAATCAAAATGTTTTCTTTGAAATGAATTAATATCAAAATATTATTCATGCAATGAATTCAAAATTGGAAAGTAAATTATGAAAACCAAAACCCAAAAACTAATATTTAAAAATAATTTACAAAAAGAAAAAACGGAAAAATTTTTACTTACCGGTGATGGTGTTGTGATATCGTCTATAGTAGATAGTTCATCCTCACTATTCGAATAATCTGAACTCCAACCAAATGTATCCTGATTATATTTTTCAGATGATGACGATGAACTTACACCAGGTTGACATTCATCACTGCAATTTGAATTACGATTCGAAAATTCAGAAGTTTCACTACTTATTGATCGCAATGGAGCTACAAGAATTGATGGATTATCGCAAGAAACTGTTTGTCGGAGATTTCGATGACTCATACCCCCATATTGTTTAATTTTTTCACCCTTTAATTCTTCCAATTGATTTAAAAGTACTCGCTTTACTTCTGATACCCATTTATTTCTAATTTCTACAGTAGATGCTTGAAGAGTGTATACTTCTTGACGACCTTTAAGCCATACTTCAAACCTTTTTGGGTCAGCTCGAACAGATTCAGTTAAACCAATTAGTGACATCTATTAATATACAATTATATAAATATAACAGATTTAAAAGCTGTATTATGTACAAAATTACTAGAAATACGGTAGTATTTTTTTTTTAAATTTAATAGTAACTTTTGAAACATTATAATTAATTTACAATATTTATTATTTTTAAAATTGAGAAATGCATTTTCGTCTAACTCAATTTAGCTGAAAATACAATTATAAGATTATGTAGAAAAAATATTTTCCAAATATAGTGTAACTTTTATACATAAGACATTTTCCACTTGAATACCGGCAATAATTTAAATATTTATGCCAATTTGAATAGTGCTAATTATTAAAAAAAAATCTAAACTATTTATCTTTATACCTTTAAGTAATTTTTAAACTGATATGTGCTCTTGTTATGACCAGTTTTTGAAGCCTGTTTGCAAAATAACATCGCTTTTTCATGTAAAAATATATGACGCTGTTGCGGTTTTAATCTTAACCGCATATCTTTCTTATTTTCCGTCCAAACTTGGAATGAATCTTGTAATAACAATTCACCTTGTTGTGACAAATCGGTCTAAATTTTTATAAATATACATATTTATTTTAAATTTAATATTTTTATTTAAATATAATACAACATTACCGGAAAACCAGTTATAGCAATTTGATGCATTGAATCATTAACACATTTCAAAACAATCAACATACAGTCTAAAGCTTTTTGTAGTTCTTGTATACAATTGCTACTGTCACTAAAACGTAATAAATCCTTTAATAATAATTGATATTTTGTTATCCTTTGAACTGGTTTCAGTAAATATGCGGCTAATGGTAATTTGTGGCCTAATCGTTTTTGACATTCTTGAAAAAATACTTGGGTATCAACAATAGATTCTCGTAATCTATCTGATCTTGGTATATTTTGGCAGTAAAATGAATACAATCGATAAAATGTATCGCGCTTCAAATAGAAAAGGTTAAATTATAAAAAATTAAAATAACACAAAATTTGCAGATATATTCATACTCTTTGTACAAAACACAAAGCAACTAATTCCGTTGTTGAAATGCAATTATCCAAATCTTTAAGAAAAATTTTACTATGAAACGAATGTAATTCATCTAGATTTCCAAATAAAATATCTTCTTTTTCTTGTAAGCCTGGCGGAACTAAATGAGACATTTCTTCGGAGTGCATTTGATCGCGATATCCCTGAAAAAAGAAAAATTAATTTACATTAAAAGATAAATCTTTGTGAAAAGGTAATATATTTCGTTTGCCACTAGTTTTTTATTCAAAAAACTATGTATATCTCGTTAGTTGCCAGGATATTTACGTACAAGGATATTTATTAAACAATAAAAAACCGAGTCTACTTAATTTCACCCAAAATCGTCTTTTTATAGCATTTCATTGATTATGATATTTTAAATTTAAATTTATATGAAAATCTCACTCGAGCTATTTCTTTACGAAAATACCACTCTCTTTTTTAAAATAATTAATAGCAAATTTTAATACAAGAAACACCTAGAGTCAAGAGAAGGGTACCACAAACGAGATAGAGAAAGGCAGCTTTTTTGAATGATTCTAAATACATTAATTTTGAATTTATAACAAAAAAAAAATCTGCATAAAAAATACTCGTATCAGTTGAGTCATAAAAATCGATACCTTTTTAAAATACTTATGTCTACAAAGTTTATATCACTAAATAATTTATTAAGACATATTAATTTTTAATTTATTTTTTTGAAAACTCAATATCTTTTAATAAATAATTTATGATTTTAGTTTTATAATATTTTACTATATTTAATTAATGTACACATTTGTTTGTTATTTCAAAAATTATTACCTTTAATATTGAATTCATTTCTTTAACGTAAATCTTTTCGGTTTCCAAAAGTTCATGTAGAACATGGCCCGTCTTTAATTTTCTCGCCTCCAAATCCTAAATAGAAAGTTTTAATATTTAGCGTACAATAAAAAACTTTGTTAGACAAAAATAATTATTTTGA
Organism: Rhamphomyia laevipes; assembly: GCA_963920725.1. Classification (NCBI taxonomy): domain Eukaryota; kingdom Metazoa; phylum Arthropoda; class Insecta; order Diptera; family Empididae; genus Rhamphomyia; species Rhamphomyia laevipes. The sequence continues at coordinate 35,268,569 of OY987259.1, forward strand.
TATAAAATAATTATATAATACAATATATATATAATGTGTATGAACTAATTAATTAACCTGTTGACATGTTGCACTGCCTTCGGGACTGAAGCCATTGCCGGTATGAATTGACAATCCAGATTCAATTATACCATCTAGAGACCTTGGTCTAAGATCGGCTGAATCAAACTAGAACAGAAATCATATTTGCTTTATTTATACATAAGAATAATTTTATAACACATTTGACCCTTAGTCAATATATTACAAAATTCTCTAATAGCGTATTTAACATATTAAATTTTCTAGAATCCAAAATAACAAAAATTTGTTGAGATTGTCGACACGGAATTTCTCGAGCAAAAACTCTAAGAAATTAAAAAATTTTTGGATAAATTTTAAAAACGATTTACATACAAAATAAAATTTCTCTTTTGTTAATTTTGAATTAAATGTTGTTTGGGAAAAATTGATGCAAGTCTGCAAAAAAGTTTATTGTTAATTGTTACAAATTGTGAATAATGAAAATGAAAACAAAGTGCTCACAATTAGTAATATTAGTATTCTATGACACTACTAAAGAAAGTGTAACTAATCCCGACACGACAGGTATACTATTTACATTTTTGCGACACAAGAAAATCTTAGAAATGAAAAGTTTTGCAAACATTTTTCATATTTATGTTTCTGTTCCACATATAAAATTGCAAATATTTTATACGAGATGATAAGTGAAAATGTGGGAAATTAAATTATTTGTTTTGAAATTAAAATCAAAAACTGGCTAAAAATTAATTATTATAACAATAGACATATTAATTTCAATAAACTTTTCTGAAAATATGTTTCTTTTAGAGAGATATTATTTAGAAAATGTTAATGTTTTTGTAAAATTTTCAAAATGTAAAATTGATCTAGATATAAATAGATAATAAAAAACAAGTTAAACAATAGTGTATAGTTGTAATTAATATGCTTTCACATGTCGAATAAAATGCAAGTCGGTAAAGTTATTTCGTATACGATAATATGAAATTTTCTGTAAGTAAACCGAACGAAATTTAAATTTTAAAATTTTTAACATCATAGCTGGATTTCTAAGTGTCGAAAATATGGCTTTCAATTTCGACAGACCTGCCAAAAACCTTTGAAAGTGTAAATAAATTGTATTTGTATTTTCTTATAAAGAGTTTCGAAAGAAACTAGGGAATCCGACAGAATATTTTGATAACCAAATTCTACAATATTCAACAGTTCAACATTTATCAAAGAAATAAAAAAATATGACTCCAAAATAGTGTGTGTGTTATATTCTAAAAAAACTCATACAATATATGTGGGTTCTATTCTAAACTCATGTGAAATCCATAATTTGCGCTTCGATTAAATGCATATGGAGCATGGAAAGTTTCTTCTCATTCCCGAAAGTACAGATTATATCATCGCTACTACCAGTTATGATGTGTTGCACTGAGAGGGAGTAGTGGAGCAGAAAAATTGTCACAGACGGATCGAAAATAGAAATAGGAATAGGAGCAGGTATACGGAGTAACACTTAAGAATGCAAAGACTTGGCGGCAATAAGGCATAAGTTAATGAAATCTAGGGAACATTACCCTCAGTGTCATTAAACCAAAATTTGATTCCAACGATTGTCTAGGAAAAAATCTGAATCAGTCCTATCCATGGATAGGAGAACATATAGGAAAGTCATAGTTTACCTTACAGTTTATAGGTCGATCGGAAGGCACGTAACCTATTTAAAAACTTATAATATTAATAATATTCTTTGAAAAGTTTTTAAGAACTTTCCAAACCCAAGTCTTCATATTTGTAATTTGCAATAAATACAAACAAAATTTAATAATGAGATAAATAAATATTACTATATTAGTTGAGCAGCATAACGGATAAGGAATTTAATTTATTATTACAATTTCTGCATACGTATTAGACGTATTCAATTTTAGATAACAGGATTATCCTTAAATGCAATGTACCACGATTTTTGTGATAAATACTAAATACTGTTGTTGTTGGTATTGTTATGAGAATAATACATGAGAAAAAATTTTATTCACCAATTTTTATATTTTGGTTCTTAACTCCATAATGATTCCAAGGATAAAATTGCTTTTTGTGTCATTAAAACTATTTCAAGAACACTCCATTGTAGTATATATTATAAAGTTCCACTGCATTTAAATTACCAAATGAAATTAATCGTATTGCGAAACTAAACTACATTAAAGTATATAACAAACAAGTTTTTTTTTCTACTGTTATAAATAGCTCCTATATTTATTATGTAACTGATTTTAATACGTATTATGTATATCGAAAGCGATAACACTAATATACACTATTCGTTATCGCAGCAGCATTACATAAATGCTCCACACTTAGAAAAAGTATCTTGAATCTTCACAATAATAATCCAGGTTTTTATCAACAGTAAATACTTGTTTGTATAATATAACTTCTTAAAAACCAGTATAGAATTTTAAATGTATTTTTTAATATTTTAATTATTTCACGGTACAGATACTGGATACCTAATAGTATAGTCTAATTAATTTACAACCAATACAACTTTCTTAGATTGTCGAAATATTTTCAATGGTCGCTGTTAAGCTGGTGTTTAAAATAATGATTATATTTTTCAAACATTAAGAAGCTATTTATACCAGTCACGATGGAGAATATTCAAATTGAGAAATCTGAATGGTGAGAATCCCCAAAATCTTCAAGGGTTGTGTTATTATTTGATATTTATTACGTAACAGTTCAAAAATTAATATCAATTAATATCAGACCGAATTATTTTTAGTCTATATAAGTTAATATAAGAATTTTTTTATCTTCAAAAATATCTCGCCAATATTACAAGAATTTCAAATCTTCTATTGTTATTGCTTTTTTGGGTCCGCATAAGATTACCTTCATAATGTGAACATTTCTTGGTGCATTGCAATCAGTAGAACATTTTGTGTACAATATCTTGATGGCAACGATTCAACATCATTTTAATTTTGAAAAAAATTAAAATACATATCATTGTTAAAATAGAACACTAATATATAAACTGGTAACTTAAGGATATCCGAAGTTGGTTAAAAGAGTGCTTTCTAAGAAATTTATCATTCGTTATCTTTCATATGGGCCCAATAAAATTACCAATATATAAAAATTTATAGATATATATAGTAAACTGTCAGGGACAGGATAAACTGTCAGGGATATGGTAGGATCAGATCAACTAACGTTTATGTTTCGTATGACATTCCTTTGAAGTTTCTAGATTTTCAGAGCGGGAGAATAAGCACTAACAAGTTGATGTACATACTATACAGTCTGATAGTCTCATAAAGAGAAGTTGTAAGGCATTTTGTGTATTAGTGTCTCAAAATATAGTTATAAATACTTATATATATAGTAAGAAATATTCAAATTTAATTTAATAATTCTAATACATCATTATTCATAACTATTTACCTCCCTGTATCCATTAGGATCCTTTAAATCAGTAATACATTTTTTACAAAAATTATCCTCATAAAAATAACAATTATTCCAAAAAATTCCGCCATTACAACCAAGCTTAGATACTAATACATTTGGAATATGAACACAACAATGATTAGATATAATTTTTTCATAACAATCATTATTAGAAAAACCAACATTTCCAATTGATGGAATAATTTGATTTTCATTATTTTCATCATTATAAATTTCAAAATCTTTTTCCGAATCATTTATAATTACTAAATTTTTACGAATATCTGAACTTATAGAAAAAACTGAATTTTTCATAATAATTCTTATTTTATGATTTTCTTGTTGTTGTTGGTATTGTTGTAAATCATTTTCAGATTTTAAATTATTATATTTACGATTTTCATTATTTTTTAAATTAACATCAATAATTGATTTAGTTTTATTATTCGTTATTCTATTATTTAATATAGAATTAATTAATAATTTATCAGTTGTTTCTTTTGTATAATTTTTATTACTAAAATTTTCTAAATCATTTAAATCTCCAGTTGATTTACCTAATTTTAACATAATTACTGATTTACTATTGTCAGTTTCATTTAATCGAGTTGAACTAATTAAAGTATCTAACTTTTTTTCAATATTATTATAATTAAGCAAATTATATTTATTATTACAATTAGTGTCATTGGAATTTTTATCAGTTTTATAATATTCTGTTATATTTTTGTCAAAATTTAAATATGATTTTTGTTGATCACCACAATCCGATTTTGATTTACTAATAGTAGTAACTTTACAATTATTATCAATATTTGAATTGATTATTAAATTTTGTGGTTGATAAAGTGATACTGAATCTAAACTATTAACTGTTAAAACAGAATGTCTACTTTTCGTAATTCGTTTTATTTGGTTTTCATTAATCTTTGTTTGTTTTAAATTTGAATTTTTTTTTATTTTATAATTATTTCGGTCAAATGGATCATTAGATTTTGTTTCCAATCTAATTAGTAATCTATGATTTTCATTTTCTATACAATAATTTTGATTATCAGAAGATATTGTTTGATTAGTTTCACTACTATCTTTATTAAATGAATTTTGAAATATTTCTTTTGATGTTTTCTTAGATTGTTGTTGCGATGGTAATAATAATAGTTTCTGATGATTTCTTGATGATGGGAACAACTGTTCGTTTTGAGAAAGAAGTTTCGTCGTCGTGGAAATATTCTTTTGGCATTTACATTTCTGATTCATATTGCCACCGGAAAATTTCTTTATTTTATTTATTGAACAAGAATTAGATGAATTTCGTATACGTCGATTACGATAATCATCATTACTTTCCTCAAGAGCATTATCGAAAATTTTACCAATCTTTTTCACATCCGAATTTGACATTTGATCTTTATTATATTTTTGATTTGTTGAACCAATAATTTTAATGTCTTCTTTAGTTTTTTTAGGAATATGAAATAATATTTCGGATTTTCGATTATCTGTAGTAGTTCTTTTAACAATATTTTCATTATCTTCTAAATTTAATGTAGAATTCGACAATAGTCGTTGTTGTTGATAGTTTGGTTGTTGCTGGGATTTAATAGAAGTCGTTGGCGGTTTAATTTGTTGTTCTTTTTGAACTATTGCTTTTTGATTTATAATATAATCCCAACGATTTGAATAATTTATTTTATTATCTTTTTTAATTTTTGATGAATATCCATTTATTTTTTTATAGACAGCATATTTATTTAGATATGATGAATCTTTTTGATTTTGTTCCAAAATTTTATTAGAAATAGTTGTTACTGATTCCATAATATTGTTTTTATAATTTAAATTAATTCACTTTTTATTAAATATATTAAAGACCATTAGTTTTATATTTTAGATTTTTTTATTGTTGCATTTTTTTATTATAAATTTAAATTTATTAATTAACTTATATGTTTATTTAATTTTTTATTTAATTATAAAAAATTTCACTTTGTTTAAAATACAAAATATAATAATCAAAATTAACTTTCTTCTTTTTCCAAAAACTTTTTTATTTATTAAGTTATTATATTTGTAAATGTTGTAAATTCGCGCATCACAAGCTTTCGTTAAGAAGTTACCGACTCGACTATATAACTAAATATAATCTGTTGTATTTGCTTGCGCAGCCGTTAGCAAATATATGACAAAATAATTTTTAAAAAGTTGTTAGCCACTCTTGATGATGTAGAAGAAAATGTAATCTTAGCGGAAGATAAATATTCGTAAAGTTAATATATATTTTCAAAATGTATATAGTACTATATTTGAAGAAGCTATAAGGTAAAACAAAACTAGTAAAAATAATGGATAATATTTGTGTACTTGTTTGTATGTTGTACGAATTGAAAATCATAGCTGTAATGTAGGGGAACACTGTATTTAAAATTGATAATAAATCATTATAATAGCAATTTTTAGAAATAAAATTTGATCCTGAAAATTATTAATAATGGCATAATTAACTTCGACCTCCTAAAAATAAAAATGCGCTTATATAGATATAATCCATTCTTGGTCTGAGCAGAATCGACATAAAAGTAATTTCTGACTTTCCAATTTATTTCAAATGTGCTATAAACAGACCAGTTCTTGGAAGGTTTTACTACTATTGCCACTACAGTACTTTTTTGAAAAAAATTTCATATCCAATAAGGATTAATGGCGCCTGTTCGAGGGTATTCATCAGTGATTGCGTTACCTGTAATTCCTTCAGGTTGTGGCATTTTTTTGCCAGTTGCTTGAGCGAATACAAGTTTTTATTCAATCAGGAACTTTGAAGGCTGCTTGATTATCCGACATAATTAAAATCAAATATTTTTTTACAAAATCAGTTATCAATTAAAATTTTTCTATTTGATTAAATTTTCCAACCAGAGCTTCTGCAGTGTAAATTATATTTTCTTTCCCAATATATAAAGTGTTCCCTTATAACTTATAACACATTACATATTTTATTATAGACACGGAATGCATTTAAACAAGTTTTACATAGTTAGGAATTTGGTTTTTTTTTTATTTATTTTTAAGTGTGAAATTCAAGTTTCTGAAGTATATTAACCTTTACGAAAAATCATCAAATTTATGTTTTAAATTAGTTTACCGCAAAATAATAATACTATATGAGTATACATATAAAGGTAAACTGTAAAATATATCTGCTTTGTTTATATACAAAATGTATGTACTTAGTTAGTTCAATACGTACATAATAATTTTCTAAAAAAAAACGTGTTCAATATAATAATTTTACAGTAACAAAATTTTAAATTTTAATGTTACTATTATAATGCGGTTTTCCAATTTACAGTTTTTATTTGAGGAAAATTTATAAAAATGTATAATTGATATAATATTAAAATTTTGTAATTGTAATTATTACCACATTAAAAGATTTTAAAAATAAGCAAAAAATTTACGAAAAATATAACGACACTTTATATTGCAAATTTAACAAATTTAATTTAATTTTTATTTATATACATAATATTTTTATTAATTATAATTTTAATAAATATCACTACTTTCAAATATATGTATTTTAAAGATATTTTAAAATAACTAAATTAGAAGATAAACTAAAAATATTAGAATAGATTGACGGGTCAATTTAGTCGTGCACTTAAGGTTCGGGGTCTTGCATTTCAGTTAATATCACTCGATGCGATGGGTCTTATCACATGCATGCAAAGTGTTTAAATTTATCCATCACGGTTTTTATTACGTGAATAAAGCATATGGAATTGTGTAGTTATAAGATTATATTAAAAGTCAAAAAATATATTTTAAAATCAAAAATGCATTTCCGATCAAATTTATAGTGAATTATGTTAATTGATTTCGATATATGATGATTAATTTGCCAGATATAGAAAAGATTAAATGAAAAATATCAAAATATTTAATTCCTTCATTCGATACTTATTTCATTTTTTCATTCCATTTTCATAGACATTAATAATAGCCTCTTTTTTCTGTTGTTATAATATTTTAAAACCTTTTAGATAACATTACAGAATATTTACTGTAGTAATGACAACAATAAAAATAATTCATATTCATCATCATACCGTATACTCATAAGAGCAGCGAACGTGTTAATTTTATTATTAAGAATCTTCTTATAATTAATTTTAATATATCAAATTTTATATAATTTTGTAAATATGAAGAAAAAAAATATAAAAATATAGATGACCTAAATTTTATTCAAGTTCATAAACTTCAAAGTACAAAAAATCAGAACACCGAAATTGTATATAACAAAAAAGAAAGAAAGCAATTTTTAAACAAAAACAAAGTCGGACAATCTCAAGCGTACCAAATTATGTGCATATGTAAAATTAAAGAAAAGAAATTTGAATACGTTTGTGTATAATTTTTTTGAAATAGTGTAATATAATTAACTAAAAAAAATATAAATATTTATTTAGCTATAATTAATGACTATATTAATACTAATAAAATATTAATATTAATAAGAGAAATAGTACTATTGAAATTAAATCCATAAACCATTTTTACATTTCGGCGGAAAAACGAAATTACGGAACTTTTAGTAGCATTAAGTGATAGCTCATTTTTAATACACCAAAGATAAAGATGAACCAGAGCTGCATTAAGATTAAAAATGTAGTCCATTCTTTACCTGACATATATAATTTAAAATCATCTGCAAACTTCAATTACGAAAACATTGACGACGATCAGTTAGGAAAGAAGAAATCTATTTAACAAAAAAAAGAGGTAACCCAATTTACCAAGTTTAAATATTAACAGATTGTGGCTAATACGATCAAACGCTTTTCTGAAGTCTGTATTAATTGCATCTACTTGATTACCAATGGCAATTTCAGATTAGAAACAAATTAGTGACAGTTGACTGTTTCTTCATAACAACCAGGATTAAAGTTGAATGTTGCTTTTCACTTATTAATGGCTTAATATGAAAATAAAGGTGACATTGTAACCAACGTCTCAAATATTTTTGGTATAGGAGGTAACGAATTGCTTACATACATATACCTCTATAACTGACAATTTTATTTCTTCTCCCTGATTTAAAAACAGGAACCAGAAACGAACTCTTCCATACAGATGGGAAATAAGTAGATTTTAATGATACAACATATTGCACAATAAGGTATGTAACGGAATAGCACAGTTACGGACAAAACCAGACGGTATACCATCAGAACCAGGATTAAAGTTGAAGTTAATATTAATTACTAATATATTGAAGAGTTTCAACAGAAGAGACCACAATTTCATCAAACACTAATTGAGATGAATTGCCCATCTCAATTAGTGAGATGGGCAAACACTAATTGAGATGAAAAAACTTTTCATCAATTACTATTCATTATTATTATATACTGACTCAACAAACGAACCAAACAAATTACAACTAGCTTGTGGAGTGTTAGTCCAGTCGTTTAAAGAAGAATAAAGGGATGACCATCACTTTTGTTTTTATCATTAATAAATTGCCAGAATTTTTATGGACATGATTTGATACTATATTGTATATTATTAATATACAAAAAATAAGTATATAAGAGGAAATGTAAATTTAATTGCCGCACTTTATTCTTCAAAAAGATTAGAGTTAGCAGTTTCGGAAAACTGACTAAATATTAGTAGGGTGTGCACAATAGATCTTTTTATGTTGCAGTGTAGGGATGCGGAGATTCGTACTTCTGTCTTAACAACTCCTTAATTATCTAATATATCTAATGTAATCTATATGTTTTCAGCAGTTATTTTGCGGGGGTTGAGTAAACTGGAACAATTCAAATTTAAGCGTCTTAATTCGTAATATCCAAATGTTTTATAATTATATGTTTTCTGAATATAGAAAGTGGGGTTAAAATCTACAGATTGGTTAAAATCTGGGTTTAACGAAAACATTTTATTAAATAGAATTTTATTGTTAATTATCATATGAAAAAGTAAATTTAGTGCGCATAAGAGGAAATTTGAATTCTTCAAATTTCTTAAAAAAAAAAAAAAAAATAAGCTAACTTAACAGTTTTTATCTGTTCGTATTAATACGGAAGCATAATTAACTGATTATACTAAATATAAACATTAAAACCCTTATATTTCTGATACCATACGTAACTAAACATTTATACAATTATTGGGTATACATTATATAGTTTTAAAATTAAATCCACTTACCCTATGATTGTGTCGTCTCCTCATTAAATGTGGTGCACCTCCAGGGGGTTGTAAAGGTACCGCAGGTTCTGGAGTTACAGTTTGTACAGGTCTTGGTGGTTTTAGTGCTAATTTCTTCAAACATGCTATTCGCTTGTCACACATTAAGGAAACATCATCTATTCTTTGCAATACCTTAATGAATAAATAATTGAAAATATTGTTTCAAAAATAAATAAATACATATGTACAAATTATTGTCGTGAAGGATAATATATATAACATATTATTTAAAAATCTAGTTATGTTAATTAATTTATTTAGTTATTCTGAGAGCTAGATGTATGTTATAAAAGGTATACATAAACAGAAATACAATAAAAACGAAGAAGATTAAGAAAATTTTAAATATTAAACATACTTGTGTTACCAATGCTTTGGTTTCTTGTGTTGAACTTCCTAAGATTTCATTTTTGAACTCCTTTGGACTAGATAATTTAAATTCTGCTGCTGTTGATATAAATTCAAGAATTTCTTGTAAATTTTGTTCCGCAATTTCTGATACTGCACATTTTTCAATTTGTTGTGAAGCAAGAAGTTCAACACCTCTTGCACACCACTGATTGGCCTAATTATAAATGTGTACAAAAAAATATGTTAAAAAGCAAACTATATATGCTTATAATTCAAACCTTTTCAACTCGTTCCATAAGTGCACGATTTTTCCACAATAGTTCTACCCTTTTTGTCAAACGATCTGTTATAATATTACAAACTCGCAATAGCTCTTCACTTTTTACTTGTACTACTTCCTTTGGAAATGCACCATTAATACCAATTAATTGTTGTCCTGCTGAAATAACTTTTTCAGCACGTTCAATATCTAATTGGCACATTTGTTGGAAGATTTTAGCCTCATTAATTAATATATCAACATGAGCAACTGAATCACCAATTTCAGTCATATCAGATACTGTTTGTATATGCACATCAAAATTAACCTAATTAATTTAATTTAAATGTTAACAAACATTATTCACTCTTAATAAATTAGCCGTTACAATAATGTAAAATATTATTATAAAATTACCGTCAATTCACGAAATTCATTCTCAAATTTTCTCAATTCTAGACATTGCTTTAGACGACATTGATGAGTTCTCCAAAATTCATCAAATCTCCTTTCAGTTTCTTCTAGTTGCACCAATAGTCTACGATAATCGCTACAGTCATCATGGTGTTTATGACGATTTATGTACCCTGCACTGGATGTGAATGATTATAAAAATGAATTTACGAAACGCTAATGACCGTCTAAATTTTGTTTAAATTTTGTCCCTTTTGATTAAATTTTTAAATAATTATTGCTTTAAAAATGATTGCCGTAAATCATAAAAATAAGCTTAAACTGTTATAAAAACCTATTATTATAACAATTTAAAAATAATACTTTTTATTAATCAAATCTTCAAACAATACCCTGACACGGGTTTTTTGAAATTTCACTATAGATTCCATTTAATAAAGACTTAGGGAAAAATTATAATGTGTATATATAAAAATCTATTTAAATAAATTAATTAAAAGTTTCTCTAAAACATAAGCAAACCACACTCCAACTATATAAAACTTTAATGCATAAACTGAATTATTATATTTAAAAATAAATATATTACGAAATTAATGTTTACAAAAATTAATAATATAAAGAATATTAAATTATTAATTATTTACTTTAGATTCGAAAATTTAATATTCTTTAAGGTTGTAGAAATTTACAATTTTATTTGATAAAAAATCAAAAAAAAATTTGATTATAAATATAAAGATATAAACATTAAAAAAAATTATAATGGCATTGAAATTGTAACAGTTGATAGGGAATTTAATTTCTTAAAACTTAAAATATATATTAAAGCTAACAACTTAATATTACTATAAAGTGTAGAAGAAAAATTATAATAAATACTATTTCAGTATAAATATCAAAAAAAATAAAAAATAATGCACAATATTATAATTATATATTTGTAGTTATTTTGCTTGAAAAATTAATAAAATTATCAACTATTCATAATACTGTTATTTAAAATCTACTCTTTAGTGTTATTGACATTATCCCTGTAAAGGATATTCATATAAGAAAGTATTAATGTAAGTATTTTCGTCGTTATTTAATATATTAATAATCTTATCTGTATTGCTCATTGCAACTAGCAACAACTTGCTGCTAAAATATGCGAAAATTTTGTCCACTATATGTTATTTTTTAACGGAATTGGAATACATACCAAAATTCTCATCTACATCAATTTGAAATTCAAGAACTGATATTAATCTCCAATAATTTTCTCACGATATTTAGACTTTAATGCCATCTAATTTTTACACCAGAAACTATTAAAAATTATATTCTGAAAATGCATATTTTTCTTATAAACATTTAGTCATATTCATTTCTTCTTTCACCAAATAATATTAGAAATAAATGAAAAATCATTGGTAAAAGCAAAGCAATATATGTATAATTATGGTAAAAGTAAAGCCATTCATTTATTTATAGGTAGATAGGTATTCATGATCATATAAATCAACTATATTTGATAAATTTTATAAATTACGTGGTAATTAGTGAAATCCGCATGCCCTATTAAATGAATTATTATTTCGTTTTAATAAAATGAATGTGACATAACTACTTATTTTTTCTTAAATTATATTAAAGGAATTCTATATTATGTTTAAAGATTAAATTATATCAAATATATTTATGTTTTTAGTGTAAATTCTTTTCGCACAATTTCCTTACTTAAATGATTTATTATCTACTTAAATTTCAAGAAACCTTACAATCAAATGTAAAAAATGTAAACAATTTATTTATAATATATACATATAAATATATATATATATAATCTACACCAAAATAATCAAGTATATTTAAAATATCTAAATAATCCTTATAAATCAATTTAAATAAGCAAAAACTATGATTATAAAAATGTATAAATAACCATAACTGTTCAAATATATTAGAAAATTTATTATGACATTGAATGTAAAATAAACCAGTGCAGAGCTAAAATTAATTTAATGAATTTGAAAATATCTCATACCTTTCTATAGAACTGACATTGCCAGCTCTTTCAGAAAATTGTTTAATATCATCATTTGATTTCATACTACTTAACAGATTTTCACCATGTTTAGCTGCTGACAATATTTTCACCTTGGATAATAATAATAATTAAATGCACATTTTAAGAATTGTTAGAAATTTTACTTTTAATTGTTCATATTTTCCTCCTTGAAAATCTATCAACTGTTGGGTATCCTCTACTGAATTTGGTAATTCAGTATCATGAATTTCTTGTATAAAAATATCTAAATCTGCTGAAATTAGTTGAGTTAATTGTGAAAATTTTTCTAAAGACTGAAATAGTAGATTACAAATAGTAAAATTTAAAAAAAATCATTTTAATTTATTTTATTTTTTCCATACGATTCTTTGCTGAATCCATTCATGGTGTGAGTAAATTAAAGATCCACCCATATCTTGTGTTAATTGTGATTCATCTAATTCCTGATGTAGTTCCTCTAAGCAGGAACAAAATACTATACGGAAACGAAAGTCATCTTTGAAGAATTTTGAGCTTACCTGAAATTAAGAAAAATTTCTTAAATTTTACAAAATATACTAACAATCAAGAAATAAATTTAAAATACAGAAAAAATTAAAATGCTATGTATTGCATTTGTTAATTTTCATAATTTCGGCCCTATTTCTTAAAGTTAATTCTTGGTACAAAAATTAAATAACAAAAATTTATATATATATATATCATATCTTTTAAATTATAATAATATAAATTTGGTTGAGTAAATCAATAAAAGAAATTTATTTATTTTTATAGAAATATATATTATTGTGGAATTTTCCAATTTGGGAAGTTTAAATTGTTTTTTTACTCTAGTATCAAATTTGAAAATTAGTATGTCAGCAAACATATATTTATTTATATTTTATAATAAAGTAAATACCTCTGAAATTGCTTTTTGAAAAAATCCGGTGGGTCTAAGTACATATACAACATGAATAATTCCCGGAAAGTAATCCTAAAATATAGTATTATTAAAACAATTTTTTTAACAAAAAAAAAAAAATCTTTAGTATATACCGAAATTTTAAGTAAAACTGCCCTTACAGCAGTCCATTTATCTTTTCTTCTATCAATTATTAAATTAAATCCTAGATCAGCATCCTGCATCCTGAGAAATTTTTATTTATTTAAAGAAATTTACAAATTAAATTCAAAAACCAAAAAGAAATTTTTATCTTACGATGGCACTGAAGTTAAATATAATATAAGTGTTTTGTAATCCGAATCATCTAAACTATGAAAATTATTATTATCAGGAAGTAGAAGTAATGGACAACCGTCTCGCGATCTACCACCTGATAATTATTAAAATAAACATAAATTAATTTCAAATTAACAAATATAGTATATATAGTTAAATTATGGTTATTTTTACCTGTTATTATTATATGTTGGGGATGTAATAAATCAGCAACATCAGCTATACGTAAAATATTATCAGAAATATTTGATGAAGTATTTGATTGATTCGGAAAATTGACAATATTTTTTGGAACACTAGTATTTGTTATTATTGTGGTTGATTGTGTAAGTGCAGTACTGCTGTTACCACTTTGATGCATTACAATTTGTTGTTTATTCGATTGATCAGTATATATTCTACAATTTGGTACAGGTATCTCTATTTGGTTATCATCTATAATAATAATAATGATTTTAGATTTTAAATAATTAAATATGTAGGTCATACAAATATTAAATAAGACAAAAATTTAACAACTTTAATGTATATTGGGTAATAATTCATTTATTAATTAATCATTCAAAAATGATGTATTGCATGATTTAATAGAGCACTGCACAACAACTATTTGATCTATAACCTTTTAATATGATTTGTTTTTAAGTAACCACCAATAATTAATCGACATTTATATACTACAAATTCATAAATACCAAAAATTCGTTATTTAATGGTATACTAACTTTAAATGAAATTTTAAGAATACGCAATCATTTCATTACAATGCGTCTATGTGACTACTAGTAATATATTTTTTTTTTTTTTTTTTTCAGCAGAAAAAAAATATATTTTAAGGAAATTTATGTGTAATTTTATGAGTATTTTTTACAGTTTAAATTTTAATCTACTAATAAAAGGCTGTAAAATAAATATATATATATATATATATATATAATACATATATATATGTATATAGATAAATCCTATCTTACATATATACTTATTTGGCAAAATACCAGGGCAAGGAAATTTGTTCTACAAATGTGATTTTTTTCTGTATCTCTGTGTATCACTATATTTCAAAATACAAATTCGTATGACTAAACTATATTTTTATAATCTTATGTTTAAGAATTTATTGATCAAGATAATGATAATTATTAAATGCTAAAGATGAATTTATCTAGGCCATTAATGTGTATGAATAATAGGTATCAAAATAAGATGTAATCAATTTTTAAGTTATTAAAATTATAATAATTCACCACCACTAAAAGGATATAGAAAGAAATTTTTACAGGTTCTATAAAAACATTACAAATCGAAATCAAATTAGTACATTTAGAATAAAAGATTTAAATATAAGACTAATGAATGAGATCATAAAATAATATATATAGAATAAAATTTTATTATTTTTATTTGAATAATTCAATAGTAAACAATAAATGACAAAATTCATATTACCTGAAAGTAAATCTGCAACATCTATGCAAGGTGAACGACGATTCCCTGAAGTAGTATCCCAATCAGATGATGTATCTGTAGCTTTTGAAACTGTTATTTTAAAATGTTCCAAAAAGTTATCAATTTGCAATTCAATCGAATTATGGGAGTTTTCCATTATTTACAACATTTGGATTTGTTGTGTATATATAATAAATAATGTATGTACTAAATTACTTCATATAACTTTACACTATTGACTATTTATTATCATCATAATTTGCACCACAATGTTACTATTTAAATGCTATGTTATTAAATATTACAAATTTTAAATACTTTTGAGCCTAGAGTAGAAGTAAACATTATTATCTCATAGTATTTAATTGTTATTTATTTAATTAAAGGTACCATATTGATAATATCAATGCAAATGAAAATATTTCTTACTATATATTTTTATTTAAGTTTTTTTTTTTGATTAATTTACTAATACTAATGTAATATCAACGAAACAACTGTCACTGTCATAAGCGATAAGGGTTGCCGCGGGAGAAAAGGTATAACACTTTCGACTGTATAACAAAATAAATCTAAATAACGATAAAATCGTCCGTCACCGTAACATAACATTCACCAATCTTGTAGGAAGTGGGATAATTATATTTTTTTAAATTTTAAACAGAAATTTAAAATTTTGCTGTAATGATAATATTTTTATTTTTATTTTTAATACAAAACTGTTTTCTAAATAAAAATTATAGATTTTTTCTGTTTAAATATGTTTAAAAAATTATATTTGAGAAATTGATGATAATAATTTAGAAAATGTGGATGATGTTGATGTATTTACATAATTTTAAGGCACTCAATAATTTAGTGAACCTATCCATATTCGTATATTTATTTATGTGCAAATATACAACTAAGTTTGGTAAATAAGAGAATATGTAATTAATTAATAGAACAACTACGAATTACAGTTTTGCATTAAGTACTATTTGATTTTATGTTTTCATGCTATATTTAAGCTATAATTTTAAAATTTTAATAGTATCATTATTTATATTCTAATTATAGGAAGAGGACACTACCGCCATATTTGGCTATTGATTTCGCACTGTATTAAGAAATACATTATTTCCATCATGTATTATTTTAAAAATATTAAATATTATCATTTGTTGTTTTAAAATTCCTTGAGATTTTTTAATTGTTTATGACGAAAACTTTGTAAATTTTTTATTTATCAAAAATATATAATTTAAAAAAAAAATATTTATAATTTATTAAACATTACACGCTTTTAATTTAAGATTTTTTTTTAAATTTGAACTTTTATTGGGTGGCCCTTAAAATCGAGGCATTGTGTCACGACGTCTCTTTTACGCATGATTGTTTCATTGCATGTGAGGTTGTGAGGTACTCTCCTGATTTTAACTAAAATATTTGATAACAAGTTTACATTATTTTCTACTGTATGATAATATTCTGTTATATAGCTGTTTAAAACAACTGCTTAATAAACAAGTATCTTATTTTCGTATTTATAAATTGTCATAATAATTTAATAATCATAATTTTATATTCAGAATTTGTTAATAAAATGTATTTATATTTTTTTATCCACTCCATGTGGTACTTTTTTTTTTTTTTTAAATATTTAACTAAGTAAGTTTAGCCGCTAAAATACAATAATATATTTTGTTATAGCTGTTTAAAACAACGCATTGAATAGATTTTTTGTATATAACATATATATAACGAATGTATATATGTTAAATTTATAAATTTTGTGGCAATTTTATTGGGTCCGTATTATAAATTATAGCTAAGGAAGGAGTTTATTATGGTTTTAACCATTAGTTCAGTTAAATTTACCGAATAAATGTACCGAAATCAATATTAACTTAAAATTATAATCAGTAATAGTAAATTCTCAAAGCATTATAATATAGTAGAAAAATTGCTTTAAAAAAATTAATTAATTATTAAAAATTAGCACTTCATTATAAAGTCGATTTTTAAATAATTATAGTTATACCTTAAGTTTAAGAAATTTTACCTTAAATTTTAGAAGTTTTATCTTTAAAAAAAAGTGAGATAAGATTGTGTTGTGCTTAGATTAAATGTGAGATTAACTTTTTGTTATAATTCTGTGATGTATGACGTACAACCAGCGCATAGATACTTAATTAAGAATATTTAAATTTGATTTTTAATGGGGTCAGGGTAATGGGGTCAGGAAATTATATTCACAAAAAAAAAAAAAAAATAGCGGCTTATTCATATTATAAAGTATCAAATACTTTATGAGACTTATGTGTAATACAAAGATTCGGGGACCCAAATGTGGGTGGATCAACTAGAGACTTTTAGCTTTCAAAAAAATGTCTTTTTGACAGCTCTTCTTGATCCGGAAAATTACCGATAACAGTCGGACAAAGTGAAACACCTTAAAGAAAGAATTTTGTATGTACAATGTTACAAAAGTGCTTAATAAGAATCAAGATAAAATTGCAAACTCTATTATTAAAATTACTTAAAAGTCGACCTAACATAAGAGTGTCATATTAGGAAACTAAAGGTTATTACGTCATATAAAAATTAAATTCAACATTTTTATATTTCGTAGTATGAGAAAATTATTTGTCTTCTTCCATCTTCTACTGTCAGACGACGGTTGAATATTAAATTGGATATCTATAATATAAATATTTTTATACCAACCAGTCGTATTTCGGACACAGACCAGAATTGGTTGACAGACGAAGTTTCTACTCGATATAAAAGTGTGTAATATCTATAAAGAGAAGTGCCAAATAATACAATTCGAAATGAGTAGTAAGTTCAATATTTTTTTTTTTTTTTGCAAAAGTAAATTGCATAAAGTATACTATTAAAATCTAATAAAAAGTGTTATAATGCTTCCGGTTTTTATACAGAAACATTTAATTTTAAATAACTGAAATTATTTTGACCTTAAGTGACCTTCAATTATCGTACTTTTAAAATAACAAATTAAGTAAATTCGGTCATTTACTGTAAAATCTTATAATACTAATTTTTTCGTTTTATTTATCACATTTTACTAAAAAGTTAAGAGATTATATTACTAAAAAAAATATTATGAGTTTGTGCGGATAATTTTTTTTTTTTTGCAAAATACCTAAAAATTACCTAATTTTATATTAAAGTCTATAAGAGAAATGTAAAAGTGTTGCTATTGGTTATAATAATAAATGATACTATCTACAATTTCTATTCATAAATATGAAAATATCTAAAAAAAAAAATAAAAAAAAAAAAAATTGGATTATTTTTGGACTTATGATTTAATAAATGAGATGATGCCCACCCTCTTAGAAAATAAACAGATTTATTAATTTTATCTGAAAATGTTCTATTTATTCTTATTTTTATTTTATAAAAATCCTATTATATTTTTAGACACTACGAATGTTTGGAAATCTTTAATGCAATATAAATGAAATGCTGATAAATGTACAAACATTTATATAATATTAAAGCTATTATCGAAATATTTTTTGGCATAAAACCAAAATTTTTAACTTATTTTAAATAGAAAAAAAAAAATTAAATTTTAAATTAAAGAAATTAATTTTTATAGTTTGTATCTAATTTTTGTAATCATTTAATTTCAAAGTTTTGTATATATAATTGTAATTAAAATGATATATAATTGCAATAAAGTTATTTTTAAATGATACTTCTATATATGGTGGACTGTAACGGTCAGTGAGTTAGAATTTTAGATGGGTTAAAATTAATTGTTAAAAAAATGATTTTTAAAAAAAAAACATATTGGTAATATCATAAGTAAACTTAAGTTCGGATGACAATATTTGTTTAATGTTTTTCAAAAAAAATACTATTAAATAACAAAAAAAAAAAGTTTCTGTATTCTATATTTTTCATCCTAGCATTTCCAAAAACCGGAAAATATTATTAGCTCCGCGAACATAAATATAACATTTTTCATGTTTAGATATTCATATTTTTTTTTGTAAATTACAGAATCTGGAACTATAATGAAAAAAACAATAATTAAATTACTATAAAAAGAATTACAGATTTAACTACAATTTTAACTATAATGACCAATGTGATTTTAGCAATTAATAGGGTTGTTAATATTTATAATTGATGGTGGCATGAATTGGAATTAATATTTATATCCATTCATTCCACAGTAAAACATTCTAAATGAATTTTGATCACTCAGAATACAAGTGCAGAATATTTTCCATTAAATACCAAAATAGATTCAATTTCCATTATGTTATTTACCACAAGCAATGAATATCTTTTGAGTAGTGTGTGGGCAAGTTTATTTTGGTATATAAAAATATTTAATTAGAAAAATTTCCACAAATATTATCACTACCAGTGTTCTATTTTACAATATCATATTTATAATATATTTATTTTACATATTTATATTTATTTTACCGAAAATTGAAATGATTATCTTTTCCATTTTATATTTGTTATTATTATACATTTTAATCGAAAAATATAAAAATATGATGATAAAGTACATATATTAAATCAATATAATTTATATATTAATCAAAGTATATTTAATTGTTATCAATTTTTTTTAAATATACGTAATTGAACATATATAACATAAATTTGTAGGTTACTATATAATTGACATTTCGAAAAGCTGTTCGTAGTTATATCAGAAAGCTTCAGTTCTCTACTCTTACTTTATAATAATCTTGAAACTAAGTAGATAATGTATGTGCGTACGATGATTATTAAGCTTTTTAAAGTAATTTTTATAATATATATATTGTTAATTTTATTCGAATTTTATATTCGAATAAATGAAATATATAGCTAACGCTGATTTTTCAGCATTTCCCTTCATAAATCACACATTAATTTAAATTTATAAACCTCACCATATTTATAAAGTTCGAAATTTGAGATATTTTAGGAAACATTTCTTTGTTACTGAATATTATATGTATATAGATCATTTTTATTAACTTAAAAATAGATTTTGTTATATAGAATTTTCTTGCATATATTATTCATTCCCATGATAGTCTTTAAAATAATTACTCATTATTCATATTGAATAATCAATATAAGTTTTTTATAGCAACAAAAAATTTTAATTCAGTATGATTGAAGACATATAATGTATTCTGCAGGAAGGAAAAAGTATGTTGATATATGTTTATTAACTTGTTTTAGTCAACCGCATTGACTACTTTAACGCGATCAATGAACATTCAAATTTAGAGCAAGTAATAGAATGTGATGCAAAAGTATTGTATCACAAAATGTAATAACTTTTTTTGATTTAATTTATTCGCTTTTTTAGCCATTAATTACTGACATTAAAATATTGTCTTATAACTATGTATATATAATATATGTAATGTAAATAGGTACATAAAGTAAAATTAACCTAAAATTTCTAAAATGGTTAATTATTTTGACCACCTTGTTGACATTATTTTGAACACCTTGTTCTCTTTTAATATTGGATTTAATTTATTTTTAATAGGTTCCTTGTGACGGTATATAATCTTACAATTTAAATTTTGAAGAGATTTAATTGCTTTATTTAGATGATACATGTTCATAGACATATACATAAATCTTTCAATGGTCCAAAAGGATTTCAGGAAACTTAAAAACATTCTTCATGTACTGTTATATTTTACAACATACATGTAATTCTAAAAGCAATAATCATTATAGAGTAGTTAAAACCTACAACCTAGTGTAAATAAAATAGTATCTATATAATATGTATTTTTATTGAAAAATATTTTCATTTAAAAAGTATAATAAATACATAATTTTAAATATAATACATCATTTATTACTCATCTTTAAAACTATTTTCGAAATTCTTATATCTTGTATATTTGCGAAGAGTTTTATAAAATATTAGATCGCGCTGTCGGCATAAATCTCCGCCTACATATGCAAAAAATTTACACCAAATTATTGTACAAATAAATTATAAATTTTATATTTCGAATTCCTTTGTTCCAATAATTTAATCATATTATGTTTAAAATTAATTCTTTCCTAATTATTAGTAAAATAAGAATTATTTACTTGTAAAACTTTATTTCTTATTATTTAGTAGCTTTAGATTTTTAAATTACTCGTTGGCCTGACAAAAATTGTATAATTCAATATTATAACATTTCTAATCTTAAATTATTCCATTCCTCGATTTTAAATAGTTATTCATTTAAAATTTTAATTTAACTTGCTTCAACTTTATTTATATGCCTGGTGTTGATTAATTATTGCTGCTCTTATAGTTACTTAAAAAAAAATAGAAAATTAGCAATTAATGTACTAATGTTACCATATCTATAAATTTGGCTACTATATTTTCGGTAGGTTAGTTAGTTATATTATTAAATAATGGTACGATGCATGCCATCATACCATTATTTAATAATTAAAAATATTATGATTATTTTGGATCTAATAGATCTTCATATAGTCTTAATATCTTTACTTATTTCAATTCAGTATTAATAGAACGGTTTCTTCGGACATAAGTCGAACAACCATTTTAAATATGGTTATTGGAAAGTTTTTAATTTTCAAATTTGTCGTGTTCAATATATTTAGTGCAATTTTTTAATTTTGAAGATCTTAATTAACTATGAATATAATTATATTTGTATGAAGTTATAATAGTGTTAAATATAATTAATAAATTTTTATCAATTCAACATTGTTGGTAAGTTTATTTATTACTATGTTGTTGTTTTTTTTTTTTCGTTTAATTATATTATACTATATTTAATTTTTCTTATTCAGTATAAATTAATCAGAATTTGAAATAAAAATGAAGACATTTAGCCAATAAATACAACCAGGTACTAAAAAATTTCTGTAAGAAAAAAAAATACGCTATTTATATATAAATGTGTATACCGAAAACTAATCTCACCAGCTTTTTGCTATATATATTTAGCTTTTGAAAATTGAATCAATTCGTACTAATTATAGTTATTTGTTGATTCGTTTTATGATGCAGCTGATTTGGATGTTCTTTTAATTTATAAAATTTATAGTTAATATTGTAAATACGTACATAGATAATTCTCTAAATTCTTTTATAAATATATATAAATTTATTATAACAAAAAAATGTGGTATGTTTTTTAACTCTAAAAAAAAGATATGATATGTTTTTTAAAAAAAAAAAAAATATAACTATTAAGGCCCGTTTGCACGTATAAATCATAAAGGCTTTATGCTGTTGTACCTTTATTATTTATTCCCTCTACTTATTTAGTAGGGAATAAGAAATTTAAGTACAACTAGTACGTAATTAAAACTTTGTGATTAGTTCATGCAAATTGTCCTATTATTTTATTTCTATTTAGATATGTATATAGCCGTTTTTAATTTACAATAGCTCTGTATAATATTTTAAATAATTCTGCACTATTCTACCCAATTTCGAATTAATTTATTAGATATGCTGAATCTAATTGTGAAGTAATTAGTTGATGAATCTATTACTATCAAACTATTACTGTCAACTATTGACTATTGCAATATAGTTAATGTTATTGTCGTTCTATGTATCCAGCAAATATTGGGTGAAGTTAAAATAAAATTATTGTAAAATTAATTGGTTTAATAATTATTATTATCTTGAAAATATGTGAAATGATATGAAAAATATTACATGGAATCCTTAAATTACTTAATTTCCTTTAGATTGAGCAGATCTGGTGAACATATTATTGAAAGTCAATTATATATCCACCTTGGAATGTCACGATAGCAATAAACTAAAGTTAAACCTGCGACCATATCGACATTTTTAAATTTTTGATATAACCAATTATATTTTATTTTTGAATAAATATCTGTTTCTAAATTGTCTTCATAATCGTCTTAATAATTTCGAAAACAGTCACTAACTAATTTATAAAAAATACAGTGACTGACAGGACGACAATATAGATTCGATTCAAAGTCGTTAATATTTTAAAACAATATTTTTTAAATTTTGATAAATTTATAAGAATATTCTGAATAGTCTAATCCTAATGGATGATATAACGACATTACATTGTGTAATATTCAAAATATTTAACTCCACCAAAAACTTGTAATTCGCTAATTAAATGTATTTTTTTAAAAAATCTGGTACATTTTAAGAACAGAATTGATCGTACAATGGATACTCTTTGAATATCGTGGTGAACGATAATGATAGATCGATCGTTGCGGATTCAGAGTCTTGAAATTATTCTTTTTTACCTTATTTTTTAACTGGAAATAGTAGTTCTAAATTCAAAGGTATTTGCTATGACTTTTGGCGATTATTTTACTTTATCTATAGAGCCACGTGATAGTACCAGGAACAACGACTATTACAAATAGATATAAATAAATGGAATTATGAAATAATTTTTAGCGAATTCCCTAAGAAGACTTTATTATTGTCGTTATTGTGTAGTAAGCATTTGTAGTTCTGCTCTTTGGTATCCAATTTAAAAATAAGTTTTTACCAATAGTCCTATTTATATCACAAAAATAATGCCATACAATTTCGATAAAGGCTGTTTTTGTAACAATGGTTTTTAACCAGACCACTTCTCATGAAAATTGATTGGGTAAAAGTTTATATTTACTCTAGCAATGTATCTGAGAAGTTTATAAACAGATATATTGTGGCATTAGTTTTTAAATTTATATTTTTGGTAAAATATTCATGGGAGTATATTTGCAGTGGACGTGGATTATCTATAAATTCACAGAAAATATACTTTTACTCAAGCGAATATGAACAAAAATATTGTGTAGTTCACATTGTATATTTATTCACTAATAAGAGTACAGTTTACTAAACCATTCGTTCTATAAAATATTTAAATCCATTTTAAAAAATAATTAGATAAGGCTTTACTATAAATCCATTTCGCTTCTTTTTCAAAGGCATTTGAAAATTACAGTGTATAAGTTGAACTGAAAAAAAATTATTAATTTAATTTAGTTTTATTACTGTATACTTAAAAAAAATTAATTGCGATTTTGAAATATGCTAACAAATTTGTTATGCTTTCCAAAATAATATATTTGTAGCTACATGAAAATTAAAAATTAACTCAATAATAATAATTTTATTTATATTCTAAATTAACATTATTTATACTTTTTATTACAGAATTTGCATGGGTAACATGTGCAACAAATGACGCATATTCATTGGGTGCCTTGGTATTAGCTAATTCATTAAAACGTGTATCAACTGTACATCAATTAGCAATTTTAATTACACCAGGCGTTTCAGATTCAATGAAAAATAGACTTAAAGATGTTTATAATGTTGTACAAGAAGTTGATGTTATGGATTCAAAAGATGCAGAAAATTTAGCTTTATTAGCCCGTCCCGAATTAGGAATAACATTTACAAAATTACATTGTTGGAAAATAGTACAATTCGAAAAGTGTGTATTTTTGGATGCTGATACATTGGTAAATTTATTAAATAATAAATTTATATTAGAAATTATTAATATGATTTTTTTTTTAAGGTTTTACAAAATAGTGATGAACTTTTCGAAAGAGAAGAATTTTCAGCGGCACCAGATGTAAGTTGGCCAGATTGTTTTAATTCTGGTGTTTTTGTATATCGTCCCAGTTTAGATACATATGGAAAAATAACAGAATTTGCCTTAAAAAATGGAAGTTTTGATGGTGGTGATCAGGGAGTTTTAAATCAATATTTTTCAGATTGGTCACACAAAGATATTACAAAACATTTACCATTCATTTATAATACAACAGCTTTTGCATCATATTGTTATTTGCCAGCCTTTAAACAGTATGTATTAATACATAATTATAATATTGTATAAATATAATAATAAATTAATTAATTTGTTTGGATTATAGATTTAGAGATCGTATAAAAATTTTACATTTTGCTGGTAAATTAAAACCATGGTTAATTACATTTAATACTCAAACTAAAACAGCACATACACCACAAGGATATGAACATGCATCAGATTTAATACAATTATGGTGGAATATCTTTTGTGATAGTGTACATCAAAATTTAACAAATGATATGGTAAGAAAATATTTCTTTTAAAAAAAAACAGAAACATAAATAATATAACAAAAAAAAAATAATAACGATTTTGCTTCTAACTTTCTTCCTAATTTTAATTTGTTATTTTTTGAGTTTAATTAATAATTTTAATTTCCAATTATTATATTAGAAGTTTAGCAACGTTTTAATAAAAGAGGTAAGAAATTTTATTAACACATCATTTAATATTATAATAATTGATTGTGTTATCAAATTCAAAATGCATATTATATTTGGAAGCAAGATATTTTATACAACATCACAATTTTATTGTTTATATAATGTCACCATTTAACGTAGTTCTTTTTAGATTATGTAAATTTTTTACTTTGTATTAGTCAATCTCTTTTAGATCTTTATACAGGGTTTGTACACACCAAATTTAACATTTTACAATACACATTTAAACTTTTACACTACAAATTGACTCATTTTCATTAATAAATCTAATGTAAATTTAATGTCACTTAATAATTGAATCTAAAATGAATCTCCTGCATTCAGATAATAATTATTCTAACAATGTCTGTGGCGATAAGAGATGCAGGTTCTTTAATTATTTCTATATCAAATATTCAAATTAAATACATTTCCACAATATTACATATTTCGCTCCAACTTTCGAACTAATATCCGAATAAATTTGTAAAAAATATAATTTTTATCACTGACTGTTTATTGACGCAAACAGATAAACATTACGTTTATCTGATTGTGGAAATTATACGACCGTTGGTACAATTTCACCAACCTGTCTTCATTCGACAAAGATACTTGCAACTATTTCATATCAATGAATATTATTTTTTGTGGTACTTTCGTGGCATTTCGCGAAAATTGTAAGACATAAATAACATTAGATAAATTTGATTTTTAAAAGTTTAGATTTGAAGTGAAAAAGTATGAAATTTGGAGTGCAAACTGTGTATATATATTTCTAATTTGTAAATAATTTATGTACATATTTACAGGTTTTTGTTATTTTTTTTATATTTTATTTATAATTATAGAATATAATTTCTACAATGCTCCATGATCAATCAACAACATTACAATATTACAAACAAGATATTCCAATTATTTTTCATGACCCATGGGAAGATTACTATAATAATATGGAAAATACAAAAAATATTGACATAATTGATATTATACAAAATGATTTAAATACTACAAGTCCAAATGTTTATGATACAAATAATAAAGATCAAATTATAACATTATTAAGTTCAGAAATACCCAATATGAATAGTGAATCAGAAATAATAACTAATGACGATAATTTTTTCGGATTACAAAATAATGATGGAAGTATTAATAATAATGATAATAATAATTTTCAACAAATTCCATATCAAATTAATACAAAAACTTTAAATAAAGACATAGACTTTTTTATACAAATAGATAATAATATTTTAAATGAAACATTAGAATACGATAATTTTTTTGATAATTCATCGGTAGCTACTAATTATAATACTGATAATAATATTAATAATAATTATAATAATAATAATGTCAATTTAAGTCAGACGATAATTATTGATAATGATGAGGTGTGTATTTTTTATTATATAAAATATTATTTCTTATGGGCTCTTATATAATCTCCAAAATATTGTATATGCTTTTGGGGTCATTTAGAAATATGAATTCTATACTAAAACCAGGGAACTTTTTATCTGTATAACTTTTAAATAAAAACAAAAATATAATATATGTAAGAAAATTATATAATATTTATACATATTAATATGTCATTTGTGAGGTAATTTTTGGGTCTCGAAAAAGTCTAATTGATCAACTGTATCAAATTATATGAAAAAAAAAGGAATTTATTAATAATCTTCATATGACTTTAGAAATATATTACAAAATTATTATTAGAAATTAAAAGATGTTAAAATATTTAGGGAAAAAAAAATGATCAATTTATAATAATTTGTAGATGGTGGTAACTCTATAACGATGATATTTAATGAAAATTATAAAAATAACAAATTTAAAAACATAAATATTGTACCCTGAATTTGATTATATAATTCAGCTAAGATAGTGAAGTGGGAATATCATTTTTGCGGCTTAGTTATTTAAAGCTTATAAAAGACACACTTTCGTCGAAAAGCAAAGAATGGTAAAATGTAAAAACAAGAAATTCCAGGAGCTCAAGAAAAATGCTTTAAATATAAAAAAAGATCGCGTTTCATAATTCCTAATTTCAATGTACGGTTGACGACTTAAATAAATGTTTAGTTGGCTTTGGAGCTATACATTATTCGATTTGAAATCATGAGCATAGCGACTGTTTCGGCAACCAAAATAAAATTACTCATATCTTTAATTGATTATAAATAAATTTAAAAATATACCATAATTTAACTATAGTAATTAGATTAGTTTAACTACAATGCGTTAGGGTGTAAATAATTATTTATATTAGTATATATTCAAGTTGATCAGTTTGGCATCTTAGAGAATAGTCTATGCTTTTACAGATATTATATGATACAATAACTATCATACAATAACTGATTAAAAACATATAATATTAATTAACAACAGTTTTAAATTAAACTTTTCTTATAATTAAACTTTTAAAACTAACATAATTTTAACATAAATTAACACTTTTTATTTTTACTAAATACAAATTAATATAACTAATATAAAAAAAAAATTCTGTATATATGTTCATAATTTGTGTTTTAAATATTCAAAAAATTTAACGGTCACAATTGACCAAAAACTAGAATGAATCATTTACTGTAACGTCATCAATTTTAGTGAATCATTTTAATGAATCATTTACTGAAACGTCATCAATTTTAGTTTGCTTAAAACATTAAAAAACATTCATAAATTTAAATAATATAACATAAAATTTGTACCATAAATTATTTTAAAAAAATAATATTTAAATTATACCATTTTTAATTCGTTTTGTTAATTATTTGTATATATATGTGCACATTAAATGCTTGATATTTGCTGTTCATAATTTGCTGTTGGTTTTGCTATCTTAAAAATTCTCATTACTATAATATATTTATTATTTTATTATATATATATGAATTATATAAATTTTAATAATTAATATATAATTTGATATATTTTTCAGGTTGGTTTGGCTGGTGCATTGGCATCAGTTAAATTAGGCGAACCACGAACAGTTGAACAAGAACAATATGAAGAACATATGCGACGTGAATGTTGGGAATCTGGTCAAATTGATTATACTGGAAAAGATTCATTTGATAATATTTGGAAGAAAATTTCACAAACTCTTGAAACAAAACCAACAACAACGGAACAAAAAGACAAGTCTAGTAGTATGTAAATAAAAAGATTTAATATTAAAAAATAAATCATATAAACAAAAACGTACACAAAAAAACATCGCTCCACATCATTTATTTTTTATTTTTACATTTTAAAAATATGTATTTATTATTTATATATTTTCTTATGTAATTAAATAAATTTAAAGCATTTGTATAATGAAAATATTTCAAATATAATAACTATACTGTCTCATAACTATATGTGTTTTTCTATATGATTCGAATATATTTATAATTTTTGTTCTGCAAAATTTAAAATTTATTTTAATCATTATTTATATTTATTTTTATATGTTCACAGGAATTTTATTTTTATGTTTTAAAATTATATCAAAATTATATATAATTATATATATATATAATTTATATATAATTTTACATATAGGATGTACCATAATTAATCAACCAATTTGTTTTGCGTGTAACTTATGATGAAGGATTAATTCAATATATTTGGTAGATTCGAGCTCTTCTTTTACGACATAACATAGACAGTGTATCTATAACATTAGAGTGCGGTCATTTAATCTCGGATGTTCTTAGTGAAATTCTGCAGAGCTGTTGCCTTTTTGAAATAAACTTTTAAACATCCAAAGATAATATTCCAGGCCGTCAAATTCAATGGACATAAACTTCGGTAATTCTACGCATCGAATGAACTTATACAAAACGCGAACTTTTGATTGTTTAAAAGAACCATATATATCAACTTAATCCGACATCAATAAATTTAAATATCACAGATTTCAGCATTAACATTGAATAGTGTTTTACAGTATGCAAGACGTGTTTGGAAGAGGATCAACCAGATTCAAAATTTATTGAATAAATCTTAATATTTTTCACTTAAGTGGAGTTTATGTTTTTTTCTATTCGCGGAAAAGTTTAATTAATTGTGGTACACCCTATAAACTTTTGATTAAATATTTATTAAGGAAGGAATAATATGTGTAGTTTAAAATTATTGGCATTATTATAATTGTTCGAGTCTAATATTCGGAAGCAAAACATTATTTATATGTTGTTTTTCATAATTTGTTATTATGTATATTTATTTTAAAATAAATATTATAGTAATATCATTAAAATGGTTAGTATTTATAAAGTTTATTTAACATTTAATTATATTTTATTATATAAATTTTATTTGTTTTGACATATTCTAATTTTTAACATTAATATTAAAGTATATATTAAAAAAAAACCAATCAAATCAAATTTTACACAATTTACACCGCACAAACTCAAAACAAAAACCAAACCGAAACACATAAATATTAACAAAAGCCAAAAATTAAACAAATTTACATATTACATATAAGAATTATGAATCTTTTAAATATACGATTAATTGTCAAGGTCATCGGTTTTATTTTCAGGTTAAGCATTATTTCCTTTTTCAAATAGCAATAAAATTCATATGGCTTGAAATTATGGTGAAAATTCAAGCTCTTTTTGAAAAGGAATTAGGTCTAAATTTTTGAATAACTTGTGTAATTAAATTATTGCCATTTCAAAAAAGAAATAAAGGCTATCAGGAAAATAAGACCATGCAGTACATTGCACAAAGCACAAACATATATAAAAATCATCCAAGTTTTGCAAAATCATTTTAATATTATAATACATAACGAGCTTAACAAATAAAAATATTTAACAAAAATGCTAAAACATAAAGTCTCAGTTACTGACTGATTGCTAACAATATTATGTGTGACATTTTTTCTTTTTTCATAATTTTAGAACTAATTTTTAAATAATATTATATTCCGATATTTATAAGCAAATATATACAATAAATTTATAGAAAGGTTAACATCATCTGATATTCAGGATGGAAAAATTGAAATTAATCCCAAAACTAAAGCAAAAACTGAATATAAATTAATACCCGGAGGATATTCAGTAACAACAACAACACCTGAACCAAACGGATGTTATAAATCAGAAACGAAAACATATTATGATCCTGTACCAGTAACCGATGAAAATGATATAACTAATAGCAAGAATACAACACAAATTGATAGATTAACTAAGCCTAAACCAACTAGTGATCCAAATACAACTGTCCAAACAAGACGTATACCTAATGGACGTGAAGAAATTTACACTACTATACGTCCAGATGGAACTAAAAGTATTCAAGTGAAAACTTTCTATGATGAAGAAATAATCGAAGAAACTACAGAAAATCAAACACCAACTCAAAATACCACTCAAATAAATAAAGTCCGAAAGAACAATCAAATAGATAAAAAACAACAGCAACAACAACAAACTCAAGTTAAAAAATTAACTAACCAAGAGTCTACAGTGCAAGAATATAGCAGGAAAACAGAACAAACAACTGAAGAAACACGACGAGTTACACAAACATCAGAATTTGGTAAATTAACTTCAACTAGAACAGATTCATTTGAAGAAAATGAAACTAAATCATTAACATCTGGAAAGAAAGATATTAAAAAGAAAAAACCTAAAGCTTTGACAGGTCCACCAGTTCCACCAGAATTTGTTGATAAACCTGGTGAGAAAACAACTGTTGTATCACGAAAAGTACCAAAAGGTACAGAATTTATATATACAACAGTGAAAAAAGATGGAACACAAGTAACATCAACAAAAACTATTTATGAAGAGGAAGAAATTGAAATGACCGCAGAAGAAATACGAGAATATCATAAACAACTTAAAGAAGCTGAAAAACATAAAGATGTTAAAAAAACAATTTCAGTTAATACCAAAGATGGTCAGAAAAAAGTTATACCATCTGAAAATGCAGGTGATGTTACTACAGTTGAAACAATAAGAATCCCTGGTGGCACAGAATATCATTATACAACTATTACATCAGAGGGATTAGTTAAAAAATCTAGTAAAACTGTTTTTGATCCAACTCCTGTCGTAAAACAAAATGAAGATGATACAGATGAAGAGGAAATAATTGAAGAATATGAAGAAGAAATTATTGAACCTGGTGAAAAAATTACTAGGACAATTGAAAGTGTTCGTAATCTATCAACACGAGAGGAACATAGTAATTACAATATTAAATATATTTAAAAATTATAAAAAAAAATGTATAAAAAAATTATTTTCTTTTTCTTTATCACAGGGGAAGTCATAGAGAAAAAAAAACTCGGGCAATCTGTACATGTCTCTGAAGAAATTTCTATTAAAAAGAAAGGAACGAAAAAATCAAAACAATAAATTATGCTTATACAATATATAAAAAAAATATTGTAAAAGTTTAAAAAATGTCGTACGAATTTATAAAAAAAAAGTGTATTTATACTAATAACGTGCATTACAAATTTTGCATTAACATTTATAAGTTATTCAAGCCGACCGCAAAGCATTTTATTTTTGTATTGATTTTTTCATTTCTTTCTTATTTAATTGTTTATTTAGCTAATAATATTTAGAAAGCAATTTTATATTTATATTTTTTGCTTTTGTTGATTTAATTTATCAAATTCTTATTATATATTATAATCGTTATTGTTTCTGAAAATATAAATTTGTAGTTTTATTTAAATATGGAATATTAGTAATGTAAATATGAATTGATCCAATGGACTTATGAATGTGGAACCATATTGACAAACCTTTTAATTGATCACTTTCACTTATGATCTAATGAAGAAAATTAAAGGTAAAAAAATATATGAATAAATAATTTGACCATACGTCCTGTTTTAGCCTAGATTATGTCGGGATACCATCGATCAGGACAGGCCAAACGAAATTAAAAA
Source organism: Rhamphomyia laevipes (assembly GCA_963920725.1). Taxonomy (NCBI): domain Eukaryota; kingdom Metazoa; phylum Arthropoda; class Insecta; order Diptera; family Empididae; genus Rhamphomyia; species Rhamphomyia laevipes. Next base: position 35,301,277 of record OY987259.1, read on the forward strand.
TACCATTGATTGCTTGCCATGTGTTTGTATTTTAGTTTTATTTATTGATTTTTTTATTTATAAACTGTAAAACACAATATAAAAAATTATAGATTAATACAAATATTTGAAGAGTTAAAATCCTACTTCTTAGTCTAAAGATATGTTCAAAAATTTCTTTAATATTCATGTGCAAAACGTTGGCTGCATTTGGTAAATTGTCAAGCAGATTTTTAAAGAAACAGTTCTTACGATTGAATATATGCTGTTAGACGTTAGTCATAAATAACTTGATAAAAAATTTAAAATCTATAATAAAAAATATATTTATTCGGATTTCAGTAAAGGATGAAATAGAAAAATTATGGGTTGTGCAATGAATTAGCAATTAACGTAATAATAACTCATTTTTAAACACCTGTCTTGAATATTTATCGCAGCGGATGATGGAATTTGAAGAAAAAGAATTCTTTAAATAGTCAAATTGTTTACCAGTAACTTCGTGAAAATAAATCTTCAAAATTGATTAATTTTATTTTTATTTTAATCTATATTAAATTAAAAAGCAGCTAATATTACAGGAACACAACCAAAAAAGTATAACAATGATGATCTAGATATGTTTTCCAAATTTTCAAAGTTATAAATATTGTTCTGTACTTATTTAATACTATAATTTATAATGTATTTTTAGTCTGTTGCGAAAAATAAAAATAACAAAAAAGTATTATCGACTAAATTTTTTATTTATTTAGACATTATTGCCATAATGCATTACAATAAATCAGTATTTAATTATATAAAATAATAATGGTATCAGGGCCGATCAATGCGTACATTTCATAGCAAGCAAATTTCATCGCATATGAAATAACTGATTTATTTATTTTAAACAAGCTTCTGTGCTTTTTCTTGTTTGATGAAATGTACGCGATTATCGTCCCTAGAATCTTTCCCTATATATATAATATAGAAATAATAATATAAAAAGTATATGTGTATATTATTATTTATTATAAAATATCATTTAGTGTTTATGTTTATGTTTATGCCTTTCACTTCTATGTTTTGTTGGTGTTGGTGAAGTTCTACTGGTGAATTTTGGTGAATCTCGTCTGTGGTATCGTGTTTGTGCTGGAGATCTGTCAAAAATGTTTAGTAAATTATATTCAATTATATAACATTTACGAACCTTCGTTTTCGAGGACTTGGAGATTTATCACGATATCGTTTTTGAGAATCCGTCGATAAACTTCTTGAACGATTACGCTTTGTTTTAATATTTTTACTAGTCGGAGTTGTTTCATTTGGTTTGGAACGAGATCGACGTCGAGTTTTTATGGGACTAGTACGGCCAGATGAATAAGGTGAAGGTGAACGATTTGAACGTTTGCCCTTTTTCGAATTTGTACTGAAAAATGTTAAAATTTAATGACACTTGATTTAAAAATTTATTAACAATTTATTACGAATCTAATGAACTTGGACTTTTTTTATATAATTTTGGTGAATCATCTTGTCGAGTTTCGTATTCATCTTGTCTGGATCCCTACAAATTTTGAAGAAAAATTTACAATATACATTTTTCAATTATTTTTAATATTATTACCCTTTTTAATAATTTCCTTCGATAATGTTCAATCTGTTGTTCTATTGTCCAACCTTTTTTAATTTCACGTTCTCCAGATTCCAACTCATCCTGGTACTGCATTATTTTTACCTCGATTTCACGTAATTTAATTCGTTTCTCTTCATTAATATTAGATGATTGATCAGTGCTATCTATACTATTGTCATCAGAATCATAGAATTTTGGAGGATCTGGTGCAACTGGATCTAATGTGTCCCATTTACTTGTTGTAATTGCTTGTGCCTCTACTTGTTCTGGATCTACAGTTTCCCATTTTGATGGTATAAATCCACCACTTTTAAAATTTTTAGTATCTTCAAAATTATCTAATGGTATACCATCAATATCCTCATCCACTAAATTTAAAAAAAAAAATATTTATAAATTATAGTATTAAATAAATATGTATAGGTATATATATATATAAATCGCAATTTACAAGGTACTCCATCGATATCATCATCATCAAATTCTATATCTTGATTGGAATCTTGTCTTTTTAATGTTGTTTCAATATTCATTGGTTGTGAAGCTTCAGAAATTCCTCTCAGCATTGCACTTTTTAATAAAGCAGCACCATCAAGTGGTATTCCATCTAATTCCTCATCTTCTTTTTCATCTCCTGAAATCGGTGCATTTTCAACTTCAGATTTCGTTTCATTTTGCTAATTATATATTTATTTAAAAAAAAAAGAAGAAAATATTGAGGATAATTATAGAAAAAAATTAAATAAAAATATTTACAGGTAATCCTAAAAATACATTTCTAAGATATGATAAAAAATCTTTTGGATAAACAGCCCACTCATTCCAAGCTGCAAAAACATTAAGAACACGTGATTTAAAACCTTCAGATTTAAGTCTACTTTCCATTAACATGTAATAAGAATTCAAGTCACGAAATATATCAATTAAATTTTTTTCAATTCTGTAAGTAAAATTATAAATTAAAATTTTTCCAAAAATTTATTTATAATGTAATATAATTATTTATAAAAAACTAACGATTTCCGAAAAAAACTAGCATTTGAGACTTTAACTGTACAATTGTGTAATATATCTGATATTAAGTATAGTCTTGCAATTTTTTTACTAAATAAAGTTTCTGGATTCGATAAAGATTCTGCAATACATTCACATATTTCATCTGCTGCTTCAGCATGTTCTATACAAAATATCATAGCATCACCAATTTTATTTAGATGTGGTGTTAGGTGACGAATCAAATCTTCCAATCTTTCTCTTTGACTAGAAATTTTCAAGAAAATTTAATTATTGTTTGTAAATATTTTATATTAACTATTAAAACTGTATTTATTACGCATTAGATAATGCACCCTTATGAATTTCTGTAGCATCATCATCAACAATTAACTCTTCTGGCATTCCTTGTGTATAAAAATTTACAGACGGTGGTTTCCAAATTGATCCATCTAGTATATATTTATTTAAAAAAAAAATTAAATTTCATTTAAATAAAATTTATTTCTGTTACTCTGTGATCTCAAAAATGATAGCGTATATAAAATTATGTAATCTTAATAATCAATCACCTTTAAACATTCGAAATTCTTTTTCTTTCCATTCATTTGGTGTATCACCTTGTAGTAGAGAAAATAATTTCCATCTATAATAAATATGTGCTGGACTTTCATTATCAAATAGAAATCTAAAAGTTACATAAAATATGAAAAACGTTTATTATTGAAGTTTGTTAGTAAATAAATTACGTAAACATTGGATTTTCCATTTCACGACTCATAACCATAGCTTCAAACATGGGTCCCTCACGAATTACAAATTCAATCATTCTATGAATTAATGACAATAGTTGTCTGAAAATAATTACTTTTGATAACAAAAATCAAAATTAACAAATAATTATATGTATATAATACTTTTCATTTGGTACAACTACTTTGATAACTGATTTATATATAATTTTTTCAAATTGTTCCTTTTTATCAGGATCATCCAAATATTCTTTGTAATTACCTTCAAGTACCTATATGTATATAAAAAAAAATATTTTCAATTTATAAAACAAGATTATAATTAATTATTACATTATTTGATTCATTGGAAGGTGGCTGAGCATTAAATGGTAATCCTGATTGTGTTGGTGGCAATGTATACTGCATTAATGATGGCGGAATATATATTGGATGATTTAAAATAGGCACAGATTTGCCCCAACCTAATCGCATTTCATAACCCATAATATCTCGACCATTTAAATTTTTCAATGCCCTTTCAGCATCTTTTCGACTCATGTAAGCAACAAATCCGCAATTTCTACCTCGTGATTTTTCTTCTTCAGATCTTGGCCACATTATTTTAATACTTGCTAATGGTCCATATCTTCCAAAGAGTTCCATTAATTGTTGTTCTGATATCTTATATATATATAAAAAAAAATTGTTTAATTAAATAAAAAAAATTTGTTTATTAAAAAGATTTACCTTAGGACTTAAATTTCCTAAATATAAATTTGTTGTATTAGGATCACCATTATCAAATGAACCAACTTCATTCTCTTTGGAATCTGTATCTTGGGGTACAATAACTTGTCTTGCCATACTTTTATATTTATGTCTTTCTTCACGTTCTTCTTGAATTCTAATAAAAGAATCGTGTAACATCTGATAATACAAATTTATTTTATGTTTACTTACTGTCGTAGCTCCTCTTTAAATAGTTCCAAATTGCTTTTCTTTTTTTCTTGGCTCTTTTTTTTTAAAAATAAAATTTCTTTTTTCGATTCGTTAGATAAAAGTTTTGCATATTCTTGTGCTTTATCAGCAGATGTTTTTTCTTCAGATAGTTTAGATCCTGGTTTGTAGATTTTACCTTTTTCCCTATGATCTTCCTCTATTTATAACAAACAAATATTATATAAATTATTACCAATAAAACTATATTTACTTCGCGATCCTGCATCATAAGTTCCAGCCTTTACCCACACCTTTGACGCTGGAGCTGCAGTTTCTTGAAAAGTCTCAACAAACTCTTTAAAAGCCTACACATATATGTATAAATAATATAAAAATGATATAGAAACAAAACTAAATTAGAAAATGTAAATAAATTACATGAGCTGCAGCTTCCTCTTCCTCCTTTTTGCGTAAATCGTCTTGCTCTTTTCTAGTAAGCGGCCGCTTTCCCATAGCGCCGATAGTAAAAGCTTGCAGTTTTTGTTCATTAATTTTCTTTAGAAAAATATTAAAATTAAAATTTTTAATATAATCATTTTTAAATAATTTACCTTCATTTCTAATATCACAACAATTTAAATAAAATACATAATACCCACAATACAAATATGCAATCGGGAGCGTATTCGCAATTGATATAAATTGATATTGTTTGTTGATTTGTATATGTAATGTATGTTGTATGACAATGACCAATGACGTCTAGGGACTAGCTTTTTAGCTTTGACAATTGTAATAAATTTTGGTAAAAGTAAAACTGCAGTAAGCAGACAGTAGCATATAGCACCTAACCCCAAAAAGTATATGTTGTCGCTTTGTGATTTGTGTTAAAATTAAATTGACCGCGCCACAAATAATAGTGTCACCGTCTCTATATTATCAGTAAAATTTATAATAAAATAAAGATTAAATAATAATTCAATATGGTATAATAATATGCAATTTAAGGATATATTATATATGTCTATAGCCTGTGTAACACAGGTTATCTATCAACTATCATTCATTCTAAAATATTAAAATTTTAAATTGGATTCTTAATTTTTTTACTAACTTTGTCGCTTGCTACCGCTCCAAATTTGTCGTTAATTATGGATTTTAGAACTGCTATCTACACAGTACACACTATATGGTTTGTCATTGTCATTACCCAGTAAACACTGTTAACTCAGTAAATTTTAATATTTTAGAAGGAATTATAACTTTGTGTTACACAAGTGTTACCCCTCAAACAAGCTCGACGCGACGGACGCAACGGAGACGGATTCAAATGTCGAAAAAAAGTTGAAATGTATAGGAATACATATATGAAAGTGAGCAAAGTCACGACGGACACGACGGACGCAAAACGCAAAAGTTCAATCGATTTCTACTTTCGACGGACACGACGGATATAAAATAGGTACTTTTCAAAATTTTGAATTAAAATAAATTTATTTGACATTCTAAAAAATTTTTCGTGTATTATAAGTTGTGAAAAATTAATATAAAATATAAGTACATAGTTTTTTTTTATTTATTATAAATTATGTTCTTTTTATTTCCTAACTATCTGTGTACAAAAATAATTTTATTTAATAATGAATATTTCCAATGTAATGCGAATTACAAGTTTTACATAGAAATTCGAGATTTCTCCAGTGGTAAGTAAATAAAATAAAAATAATTGATGACAAATCTCTTATTAATTCTTTATTCATAAAAATACTAAGAAAAATACAAATCCGTTAAAGTCCCTTCACATATATCAATCTGTTGTACAACTCAGTATATTGTAAAAAAATCGAATAGTGTGAAGTAAAAAGTGATAGTTGTATTTGTATTGTACAAAAAACCCATCTTTTGCTATTTTGATTCGTTTTTTCATCGATTTTTCATTTACTAAAAGTAAATATCTAAATATTTATCTCAGTTTCGATGGTTTCATTCTATCTGGGAAAACAGAAAGAGAGAAAAATCGATAGTTTCGATTTCGATAACTTCGTGCCATAATCTTCCATAATCAGCATAACAGCAAGAAAAAACAATATCGCTAGTTTCGATTTCCATTGTCAGAAAACAATCGATATTTATTGATTATTATCAATCAAATTTTAAAAATGTTTGTTTATTTAAGTAAAAAGGTTCATTTCAGTACTTTTTAAAATATATATATTTTTATGTAAACTTTATTTTTTTTGTTTGTTTATATAGATTGCCATTCCAAATAATATTCGATTAACTTGTGTAACCTGGAATAAGGTTGAAGGTTCTATAGCTATAGGTGGTGATAATGGATTTTTAAAAGTTTTAAAGTTGGAAGAAGGTATAATGTATAGTAAAATTATTCTTATATTTTGTTTATATATTAATGTTTCTTATGCTATTACAATTGAAGAAACAATTAAGTTAACGCATGTGAAATAAAAATAATATTTGGTCTTTTAAAATTAATTCTATTTTTGTATCAGACACTATATTTTTTCGAGTTTGTGGCTTATAGAGTCTATTGTTTTTTGTGAATGTCCCGCAAATATTTTACTCTGTAAAATTATTTTTCCAATTGAAAAGGCATTACACCTAAGTTCAATAATTTAATTAAATTTAAATTTATAAAATAGTTTTTGTTTTTAGACGAACAAAAAATTCAGATTGTGTATGTATTTATTAATTTATTAAATTTCAATTTGGTCAAATCGAAAATTTAATTGTCTTGTATTAAAGGAGGTATATTTGTAGTACTGGTATAGTAGTAAATCTAGCAGATGCATAATACATTGGTAAACATATCCTTACTACAAGACATCGGAGAACTAATTTTAATATGAACTTGGTACAAAATTAAAATATAAATGTTTGTCAATTTCATTTTTTTTAATTAAATAACCTGATTTTTACTATTTGAATCACAGCTTCTGTTATAACAAATGGAATTCATGCAGCAGTGGCGTCAGCGTCTCACAGGTGTTTGGTCAAAAAATAATAAATATTTTCTTTCATCAAATAATATGTGATAAAATTATAGTAATTTGTCAATGGGTCAAGCACTGGAAGGTCATAAGGGACAAGTACAAATAGTAAATTGGAATGAATCTCAGCAAAAACTTATAACATCTGATCATAGTGGTATTATTATGGGTTGGATGTTGTATAAAGGATCTTGGCATGAGGAAATGACAAATGATCGTAAAAAATGTCCTGTCAGGGGTATGGAATGGTCTTCAGATGGTGAAAAAATATGTATTGTATATGAGGATGGCACAATTATTCTTGGTAATTAAGTAAAACAAATATTATTTTATTTTGATCTATTTTAATTTATTTTTTTAGGATATAATGATGGTAGTCGAATATGGGCAAAAGAATTAAAAAATACTCTACTGACTGGTGTTCAATGGTCGCCCGATAACAGATTGTTACTTTTTAGTATAGCCAATGGAGAATGTCACTTATATGATAATCAAGGAACTTTTGTGGTATATAAATAATGTGTTTAAATATTGTAGTTCTGAATTTGATTTCAAGATTTTTGTTTCATAAAATAGATGAAATTAAATATTAAATGTTTACCGTTGACTCCAACTCGAAGTACATCAGCTGTTAGTTTATCGTGGTATAATGGTAAAAATTTATTCAATCGTCCCGTGTTGTGTATATGTTACGCAAATGGTCAAATCATAATAATGAGAAATGAGTTGGATGAAAGTATAAATTTACGATTTATTTAGTAAAAATAGTTCTTTTTTTTATATATATGTATATATTTCAGAACCTATTATAATCAATACAGAAATGCAAAATGTTAGTGCTCTGTGGAATTGTGATGGAAATATTTTATCAGTTTGTGGAATAAAACGTGATTTTAGTGGTAAGGATTCAAATCAGGTTATTTTCTATACACCACATGGCATACATTTAAGATCTTTGAAAATCCCTGGGCGAGAAATTACATGTCAGTCTTGGGAAAAGCAATCCTTAAGACTTGCATTAACTGTTGATTCGTATATTTATTTTGCTACAATTCATCCAGATTATTTATGGTGTTATTTTGAAAAAACTGTCGTTTTTCCTAATGATATAAATACACGCATAACATTTTGGAATACTATATCTAATCAGGTAACAATACATTAATATATAAGTAATTTTAATTTATTAATTATTTGTAGAATTTTGTCAAAGAAATTGATCTTTTGTTGGGATTGGCATCATACAATGAGTATTGTGTTATTGCTGTAGAAAATTTAAAACTGGATTCAAAAGAAAATAGTGCATTGCTTGATACAAATTTTAATAATCGCAGTTATCAACTATTAATATGTAATTTAATTGGTACAACTGTAGATGGTAATATATTATCGCTTTTAAAGTCTAATTTCATAATTTCATGAGTATATAATTTATAGCTACGTATACTGATTTACGACCACATTTTGTTGCTATGAATTCCACTTATGTGGTAATAGCTTCGCCTAATGAATTTTTTTTGTGGCATTACCAAACTCCTAAGGTAGTTACAACAATTTTATATAAAGTTATTAAGTATAAGAAAAAGTATCCTTTAGTAATTAATTTTTAAATTATTACTTTTAAAATAATTTAAAGAATAACAATTATATTACACATGGAAACGTATCAAAAAAGCAAGATATTACCTTTATTTAAAATACGCGAAGCGAAATTACTTTTTAATTTTACAAGATCTAACTTCGCGACTTGTCAATGAGATCGAATTGTGTGGCACAATTACATTGCAAAAATTGTTTAAAATATATTTTGCCTTATACTTGAAACATCTATTTATAAAAAAAAAATGTGCACAATAAATATTATATTTTAAAGAACTTTATATTTTAAAGAAATCTTTACAAAAGTCTAAAAGTTGTAAAGATAAACGTTTTCATATTGATGATACATCTTCAGGACTTGCTGAAGTTCTAAATGATTTAGACAGAAACAGGTGTGAATCATACACAAACAATTTCGAAACAAAGGATCCAATTTGTTGCGTTGCAATTTCTGAGAAAATAATACTAATAGCACGAGATTCCGGTGTTATCCATGAATATAACATTCCATCAGTAGTTTTAGGAATTCGCTATAAAATTTCTGGTAAAGCATATAAAATGGCTATTAACTGTAATTCAACGTAAGTTACTTAAATTATATCATAAATAAATTAATTACATTAACTTAAAATACGTAGTCGTGCAGCAATTATTGACAGTACTGGTGTTATGACAATATTAAATATTGAAGAAAACATGACGAATAAAGCTACCACAAATCGTGTTGAAAGAAAAGATGTTTGGGTAATATGCTGGGCTAAAGAAAATCCAGAATTGTTAGCACTAATGGAAAAATCAAGAATGTATGTTCTACGTGGACCAGATCCCGAAGAACCAATACCATGTTCTGGACACATTTGTAGTTTTGAAGATTTAGAAATTACTACTTTGTTACTTGATGATATAATGGGTGCTCCAGAAACAATAAGTTTTCAAAAACATATTAAACAATTAAAAATAAAATCTTTAAGAGATACAATTGATTTGTTGGCGCATGTTGGTACAACTGAAGCTAAACAATTTATTATGGATAATCCACATCCAAGATTATGGCGATTATTAGCAGAAGCATCTTTAAAGAAACTTGATTTAGAAAACGCTGAAAATGCATTTGTTAGATGCACAGATTATTCAGGAATTCAATTGATAAAATACCTAAAAAGTATTACATCCGAAAATTTAAAAAACGCTGAAATATCAGCTTTTTATGGAAATTTTGAAGATGCAGAAAGTTTTTATATTGATGCGGATAGAAGGTTATACATTTATATATTAATTAATATTGATCTCTAGACTAGACTAATTTTTTTAATTTTTCAGAGATTTGGCGATTAAATTAAGAAGTACGCTACATGACTACTTTAGAACAGTACAAATGTATAAAATGGGACCTGGAATATCAGATCAGCAAATGGAATCAGGATGGAGAAATATTGGAGATTATTTTGCTAATACAAAAAATTGGTAAACAAATTTAATAAAAAGAGTTAAAAGTAATTTGTTTATGTAAATAATAGGATGAGTGCTATGGAGTATTATGAGAAAGCACATTGTATGGATGGATTTATAAATTCGTCATATTATTTAGAGGATTTTGAAAACCTTAAAAATTGCGTTAAGAAATTACCAGAGAAAACACAACTTTTAGCTGAATTAGCACAAAAGTTATCTTCATTTGGTATATTATACAATTTATTAAATTTAATTAATTAACTTAAGAATTTTTAATTTCATCAATTTCTATTTTTTTCTTCTTTATTTTAAGGAATGTGTAATGAAGCAGTTGCTGCCTATCTAAAACTTGGAGATTATAAATCGGCAGTTAATATTTGTGTAAATCTTCGACAATGGGGCGAAGCAGTAGAATTAGCTCAACGATATAAAATGCCACAAATAGGAGTTTTACTTACCAAACATGCGACATATTTACTTCAAGAGGGTAAACTTCCAGAAGTTATTGCGCTGCAAAAAAAAGCTGGTCGATATTTAGATGCTGTTCATCTGCTTAGTATATTAGCTGAACGTGAAGTTGTTAAAAAATCGAATTTATTAAGAATCAAAAAATTATATGTACTTGCTGGAATGTTAACTGAAGAATATCTCAAATCTCAATCATCTGTAACTGGTTTTAATCGTTCAAATGTATTAGCGGAACTTTCTCCAGATGTTATTAATTTATTAAATAAAATTTGGCGCAATGCTGAAGCTTATCATTTTATGTTATTAGTGCAACAACAATTAAGACAAGGTAATATACATAATGCAGTAATTACAGCTCATAGATTAAAAGAATATGATGATATTTTAAAAATCGAAGATGTTTACTCTTTATTAGCTTTAGCTTCCTATGCTGACAAATCATTTGGTAATAATTTTATCGATTTGTTATAATTCATATTTTTTAACTGCCTTATTTATTTTTTGAAGGAACTTGTTCAAAGGCTTTTATTAAATTAGAATCATTAGAGTATCTATCTAAAAATATATTGGAATCATATGATGAGTTAGCAGTAAATATATTTTCAAAAAATGCACCATATGACAACAAGACTAATACTTTGTCATGCTTTAATTGCAATAATTTAATACTTGATTGGTAATAATATGAATGAACATTCTACCTTAATTATGAAAATAAATTTATTAACTTTTTGCATTTTTACTTAGGATGCTCTCATGTTTTAGTTGTGGATATAATTTTCCTGTTTGCATTGCGTCTGGAAAATCATTAATTACCTGCAGTGATCTCGATGTTTGGATATGTAATTTTTGTTTCCATTTTGCAAGTACTATTGAAATTAGTAATCGTCGAGTTTGTCCACTTTGTCACAATTTAATAATATAAGATATAATTTATATATCAAAGTACCTGATAACCATAATGAAATTTGAACGTAATATTAATAAAATTGAATCTATTGAAACAAAAAGTTTTTGGTTTTCTATTTACGAGTGGAATTCGTATATAGCTTGTCTACCTTCTATGTCACGTTAGTATAACTTAATATTCGTTTAACTTGGCGCTAGAAATAGGTATTAAGTTTTCAAGGATTAATCAGTTAATGGTTATATAGCCGAAAATTAAAATGATAAAACGACGAAAATAAAAATCTTTAAATAAAAATAATATAGAAAAATGAAGAATTATATATTTGAAAATATTTGGCTGTTTTATCTCCAAATTTTTGTTTTATAATATTTGGTTGGATTATATTTCATTATGGAATTTTATTATTATGATACTTCGATAAGCAACTAATGGAATGTATCTAATAAACAGAAAATATATAGTAGATAAGACATAAGTAATAACTCTAAGAAGCTCCCAAAATTAGAAAAATAATTTGAACCACGAAGATAACAAAAAAATTAATTACTCAGCTTTAATAACAGTTTATTTATATTATAATATACCGTAGACATACTACTACAATTATTCACACACTTTATTTTTATTCTACTGACAAATTTTTAAAATTTAATTAATTTTCTTTTTTTCGAAATTACAGATATTTACCTTATTAAAGTGTTACAAATAAATTTGGCATCTGGTTAATAATTTATGATAAAATACTGTTTCCTATATGATATTACATTCATTATTTTGACGGTCTCTTAATACAGAAAAACAATAATTTTGTATTATTATAAATATATAAAATGAACTATCATAATGATAATGCTCAAAATATTGCTAATATAAATTAAAATATTAAAATATTATATATATTTTTTTTAGATTTTTTCTATTTATGGCAGTTATGTAATATTTTTATTTTACTTATAAGGTAAAATATTATTATATAATATTATGTTTTTATTTTATTATATATTATAACATTTGATCTTTATATGCAGATAAATATATAAATAAGGAATTTATATGTCACAAAGCAGATAATTAGAAAATATGTACCGTAACAGAAATAGAAAAAATAAAAATTAAATAAATAAACATTGTGCAAAATTATATAATACTGTTGGGCCTTTTCAAGCCTGTGCTTATCTTCTTTTTAAATTTTTGTTTTATATTTAATTATCTATATATTTATATTTATGTACTTCATATCATAACACACCGGTTATAAAATAGTATATACTAAATTGATAAAAGCAATACTTAAATCTTTACAGCTAAATACATTTTGGAAATTATACAGTCTTTTTTTAACTGTACTTTAGTCTGGTAGCATATGAACAAAGCTTACAGGAAACATGCCACGTCGGCTAGGGTTACCTTCAATTAGGCCTTCCATCCAATTTTCATCGTCTGTTCTTTCATTAAGCACTATTAATATTTCACCTTCTTTGAATTCTAGTTCGTCGTCATTATCAGCATTGCAATCGTATAAGGCTCGGCATCTCCGGAGCCCAGTCTTCAAAAAAAAAATCAAGATGAAAATATATTAGAGAAGAATGTGAAAAATGGAAGATAAACTTTAAAATACTTAATGAAAAAAAACAACACCCAAAAGATCAAATGAGGTAAAAGCAAAAAACTTTCATAGAAACGAAAGTCTAAAAATTTAAGAAAAGCCAAACTAAAGAATCAAATTCGTAAAATATTGACCGACCAACGAATCCGAAAGGAACGCTAAGAAAAAGAGTTTGTGTTTAAGATAAAGTTTATGCCGAGTTATCTAAAAGGTAAAATATATTAGTGGTTCAACCCTACTTACACCGAAAAAATACTAATTTCAGTATAATAGCTCAACTACATCTTACTAAAAGTGTCGGAAATATATAACGGATTACCACACCACATAAAACTAATTAATAACATAAAATAAATTTAAAATAAAAAATTAAATATATAAAAGAACATTTTAAATAAATGTGATTAACTTAATTTTAAAGTATTTTAAAATAATTGTATAAATAAGACGATTTAAATAAAACGAATATATAAATACTAAAAACTAAAATCTATATCAAGCAAATATGATGTAAATCATACACGATAAATCAGTCAGAGCAATTTGGACGTTTAAGAAAGCTGGAGCGCTAAAATTTGAAATATAAATATAACATAATTTATATTTATGAAACTATTTGAATAATTTGTTATTCAAATATTTAAATCTAATAGGGATATCGAATTTCTAACGAAAATATTTTTCATACCTTTCTAGGTGGTGCAAGGGGTCCCTCATCCATTGAACTAATACTCTCATTTGATTGTCCATTAGAAATTTCTTTATCTATATAGAAAGCTGTAATCAATTACAAAGTTATAAGTTAATAATTATAAAAAATACCGGACGGTGGTCCTGGAGGTGGTATTTTTGGTCGTGACACAGATTTATCAAGGGGTTTTAGACTAGGAATTTCTCCGGCCGGCAGTACTAATTTAGCTCCAGCTAAATGTATGTTACGATTTAATGACTCACCACTTGGTGATCTTTTGTGTCGAAATGTAGTCATTTCCATAACTGATTCTTGTAAATCTAAGTGCTCTTGTTGTTGATTTGTAAGTAATAATTGATCAAATCTTTCGTAAGCCTTATTATCACAATGAAAAGTAGAACAATTTCCGCTAGATCGCGATGCATCAACATTACGCAAATGAGGTAGTGTATTATACATTTCTATTGGATTTTTGTGATTAATTATGCGTATTTCATTACTATCCAAATTCTGTGAATGCCTAGGGGCATGTGGTAATGTTCCATATATCGTAGTTGTTGTCGGTGGTGGGGCAGGAGCTGTGCGTTTTTTTAATGAATTCATATTAGCTGAAGTTATAATAACAATATATAAAATATATATTGGTGTATTTTAAATCTATTACCAGTTGATGTAGATTTTCTAGATCCTTGGCAAAGTGAACTACAACCTATTATTCTGGTACCACTGGACGAAACGGGACTTGATCCACTTCCTGCAATGTACGGTCCTATGGCTATATGCTGTTTTGGGCTCGTTCCAGTTTGATATGTTATATTAGAAGTTAAGTTAAATTGTCGATTAGATGTACAATTTGAACTGGGACTAGAACCACTCTGTATAGAATCACATGTTGAAGAACGGGATCGCAGGACTGGGGAATCTCCACCAGCAAAACTAGGTGGCCTTGAACGTGATTTCTGAATTGAAATGAGGAAATAAAATTTATAACTTGATGTACAGTAAATGAAAAACTGAATTTAAATTACAAAAGTAAGAATTAAAAATTGATTGCAAACTCGTTATTGTAAAGAGCAATAAATATCAGCATTACGTATTAAAAAATTGAACAAGAAAAATTAAATTTGCGATTATGCAGTAAATCAGTTCTAAACTTATATAATTCAGATCCAAACTCACCCTCTCATCTAGAACGGTATCATCATCAGAAAAATCTGTCGAGCCATCATCATTTGGTAAATTCCAATCTGTATTAATATGATCAAATGCAGTTTTTTCTCTTCTTATGGCGCATTCAATCTATTTTTTTTTTTTGTATAATCAAAAATTATAATATATTGAAAATATTTTTAATGTACCCACCAATTCTTGACAAGCACTGTGACCCAATTCTTTACATATATCTAATGCAGTTTTATTATGACAATTTTTTAATTCATAGTCTGCGCCAGATCTTAAAAATAATTTCATACATTCGCGGCGATCATGCAGAGCACACAAATGAAGTGCTGTATTTCTTCCTGTCATATCTGATCCTACAGGAGAATTTGTAGCTTTATTTAAACCTTGCGGAGATATATTTTGTATAATAAAATCAACAATATGTAAAGTCGAGCCCATTTCTCGCAGCACTGCTAAATGTAAAGGTGTTTCGCCAGCAGTTGATGATGGTAATGTACATGATAAATCACCACCTTCTGCCCATACTTGCAAAAGTTGACTTAAGTCTGCATTAATAACTGCTTGTTCTATATCACAACGTAAGTCATTATCATCAGCACAAGTACGC
This sequence comes from Rhamphomyia laevipes, assembly GCA_963920725.1. Taxonomy (NCBI): domain Eukaryota; kingdom Metazoa; phylum Arthropoda; class Insecta; order Diptera; family Empididae; genus Rhamphomyia; species Rhamphomyia laevipes. The sequence continues at coordinate 35,317,063 of OY987259.1, forward strand.
ATAACATATCTTTTTGCCACGTATTTAGCACGAATAAAATCATACCGCTCTTCCCTTAATTTACCAAATGAATAAAAATTATTTAATTAAAAATATATTTTAAAGTATATTTAATAAAAATAATATATTTACATGGTACTATTAGATCCGAGTTTTAATCTTCCAGCGGTTGCTTCCATGATTTCATTTAAAGTATTATTTCCCATTGCACGAGCAATTAATAGATTTGCTGTTGTTAAATTATCTAGTGTTAAACTTTGAATTCTAGAATGATGAACTCCTAAATCTCGATGAACACCTGAGCATTGAATACAAACCAGTACCCCGAAATTTAAACTTATCCAAGTAACATCATTTTTGGAACCACAATCACAACATTGGTCATTCCCAGGCAGATTTTGTACATATCTTTAAAATAATTAATACAATATTTATAAATTGCTGTATGTGAAATTGGTATTAGTTTTACTAAGTTATGGAATAACTATGAAGTGTTGCAAATGAAATATCAGGTGAAAAAATAAGAATTTCTCAATTAAATTTTACTTTAAATAGAAACAATAGAAGATTCCATTAAATCCCGCTTTGCAACAATATCTCACAGTAATTATTATCCAATTTGAATGAAGAGCTAGCGTATAGCATTTCGCCGTATAAGAAATTAACTGTATAAACAAAGCTTCATAATTTTTAGTATATATTGTAAATTGTAAAGTAAGCTTGAAGAAAAGGGCATTAAGTTCAACTAGATATATTTATTTTCGAAAGTTTTTCAAAGATACGTTATATACACATTAATTTGAGTTAAAACTTAAAATATTTTACCTAATTATAGTTTTCTGAAGCTCTACTAAACTGGGTGACATTTGCGGATTCGCATGTTGAAAGGATTTTATTAAAGCTTTTTCTTTACAATTCACAAGAACTGCCATCCATGCTTTTTGATCAGATTCATCTTCAGCTTGAAAATGATAAGGGCGATTATCTAAAAATATATCAATTAAATATTAATTTTAATGGAATTTTAATTTTCTGCAAATAATTACAGCTAATTAAATCAAATCCCCTCTTATCATCTGGAACTGGTTTTATTTGGCATGTTAAAAGATTTACCCGTGTTGGCGGTTTTGATTCATCAGCATGACAAATATCTAGGAATCCGTCAGATGTAACACGACAACGACGTTTTTGCCAAACTCGTCTAACTTTACCCTCGCTCTTCTTTAATAAATGCCCAGACCTGGTAATACCATGATGCTTATCGCCTTGCAATTGATATAAAGAATAACCAGTGCCCTTGTCAGAAGTTACATTTTCAACACGTTCGAAATCTGGAGTACTTCTTAATAATGTTCGTAGTTCTAGCAATTTTCTTCGATCTTCATCCTGTTTCTGTTTAATTGATTGTATTTTGATACTTAAATCATCAATATATGTACCAAAATGAGCAATAGTTTTTAAACCGTCTTTGAAATAGCTACAGAGAAAAACATTAAAAATTAATAATACAAATTACTGAACCATTTATTTATATCTTACTTATTTAAAGCATGATAGTATTCAATTAAATGTTGTAAAAGCTCAATACCAGTTTTAGTTTTCACTTCTTTGTATTTTAACAAGTACTAAATGTAGAAAAAAAAAAAGATATTTGCATGTTTTGTATATGTATTTTGTCTTTATCACCTCGCATGTTTGCAATTGATAAAAACGTCTTTCTTTTTCCATTTCATCCGCAATTTCAGCTGGACTAACCTCGGTCCGAACCATTCCTACCTCTTTTGCTTGAGCCTTTTTTTCTTTTTCAATTTTAATATATTTGGATTCATAATCTTTGGCTGCTTTATCAAAGGGTCTTTTCATTTCACCCTTAACACCTCTTAGTTCTGATTTAAGTATAGAGTCAACAGGAAACATAACGATATTGCTAATATTCTGCATCTAGAGTGTAATAAAAAAAAACTCATTATACTGTAGCAAAAATATGATTTAGATTTTATTTAAACTGACCAAAGTCTTCATTAATGCACTCAACTCTTTTGTAACTACAGAGAATTTCAGAAATGCTGCTCCTATATCAGGTTCTTCCTGTGATAACGATATACTACCTAGTCTTTCTAAAGCTCGTACCAAACACATTTCATTATCAACATGAGCTAAAACATTTCAATCAAAATTTTTATAAGATCAATTTTTTTTGTTAATTTTTGCATACTATTTCCAGAATTGTGTACAGCTTTAACCGCTTTTTTAATCTTTGTTAGACCTTCCCTGTCGAATTCCAAACGCTTAAATAAAATTTAATTGTAAATATTTGTTTTTGTTATGTGAAACCTGGTTATGTTTAAATAAACAATTACATTAAAAAAATACTAAATGAGTATATATTACTAATGGTTTTAAAATTTTTAAGATTCTTTTAATTAATATTAATAATAGCGAGTTTGTTACATTCTAATTAGTTTATTAAGGATATTCAGCTATTGCCAGGAAAAAACAAACATTGGCCCTATTTGTCTCAAAGATTTTATTGCAACTGATAGAAATTATTACAGTAGAGCAGGGAATTATAATTCGTAAATATGTACTACATATTGTTACATTCATTTCGTACTTGTAGACTGTAGGTGTAGAGTATATAATTTTTGGTTATTATTTTATGTGCCTTATTTTAATGCCCAAAATACATTTCAAAATTATAAATTAATTAATTTATTGAATACCATTATCCATAATATTGAAAGAATTCGAATGATATTAGTCATAGAATTAAAACTCCTAAGAGTATTTTAATCAATTCATTATCTTAAATAAGTTGTTCAAAATAAAATATGATAACAACTTATTGTAATTTAGTACAAAGAACAAGCCTATATATTTATTTGATTTATATTTAAAGTAAACATAGATACATAACTTACAGTAATGTTAATTAATTATTGACTATAAAGTTGGGGAATAAGGAACTGCACGATTTGGCCCGTTGTATATTGTAAACATTATATATAAGTATATGTTCTATGTATCTTAGTAATTGGTTTGGTTTAAAGCGAATGGTAATATATATGTCACAAAATCTAATACATTAAATTTTACTATACTAAATTTTCATATATTTTCCATACTAATAAGGAAATTAAAAAATATTTAAAAATTAAAAATAAAATATTACCAAAAAAAAAAAATTTTTCAATACAATTTCTTAAATAACTTAATTATTTATTCTATAACTAATGATATTAAAATCTTGGCTATCAATGTAACATATTTGAGAGTAAATTTATAAATTTGTTGGTAAATGTAGTGTTACATTATTATGGTCGTACCATTATAAATGACAAATCTGTATTAGGATCACAAATAGCTTTTATATTATATTAATTATCAATTATCCAATTTTCAAACAAAACTTCCATTATGAGTAGAAGTTTTGTTTGTAAATTTTAATGTTTTTAGATTTTTTTTTATTTATATAGTACATTGTATTATTAATAAAGAAAATAATTCATGCAATTAGTCATAAATCATACAATAATTAGTCAATCACACATTATTTAACATACTTCCTCTAATACACCGATTGTCTGTCGACATTGAGGCATTCGTGAAACAAATGTCGAAGTAGTTGGGGAATTGTAGTCTTCCGTAGATTCTGCAACAAAATCAGATATTCCAATTAATCCCGGCATGATAATAATTTACTTTTCTGATTGTATACAGAATTTTAAATGCGTGGATTATTTTGACGCATACACAACACAGAAATATTTTTTTTATTATATATCCTGTTTTTTTTTTTGATCAAATCGCACGAAATATTCACTTATAATTTCTATTACATATTTCATTTACATCCCATAACTACTATCACTCTAAAACTACTTTTGAAATTGTAAAATACAGTATATTTAATACTTTTTAGATTATTTCTTCCAACTAGTATTTTTAGTTTTGTTTTCCCTAAATAAAATAAAGATAAAGAGCAGCCAATGTTTTAAAATAAATTAAAGATATTTAGTGCTAAAGCAAAAGCTAGAGCTAGATTAGAAACCCAGTAACCCGTATCGCTATTTCGCCATATGTTGCACCAACGCAATATAGCACTCTTTTGTATTTTGATTTCTTCCGTTCAGCAGATTTTATCACTATAAGTAAATAAAATAGCGCTACATACAAATCATACAAATCTCTTCAAATCAATAAAATCAATTTTACTTGGTTTACAAGCTAAAACTTTTTATGATGAATTATAAACTTAAGAAAATTGAAGTGGAGTTAACTTGAATTTGCGACTTTGCACATACTAATCAGCTTTTTTAACAACAAGAATTGAAAATATTTTCAAAATTAATACATAGTTAATAAATTAAAAAAAAAATGAATAATAAATAAATAAATTTTAATTATTAGAAAAATGCAGAAAAATTAAAGCGAACTAAAAAGCAAATCCACAAACAATTAGAAGACTTGCATGTTGAATTCGCAAAAACAAGATATGCTAATTTTAATTCACTCCTCAGTTTAATAAGTTTATGAATTTTTATATTCGTTATTTTATTGTGCAAACAATATAGAATATATTGTACATATTAAAAAGCTTAAATTCAATAATACGTCACCACGTTTAAAGCGGCGCTGTCATTTTAAATAACTTTACAACTTTACAACATTTAAATATTTTAGAAAAACAACATTATAACATAACATATAATTCTATAGCTAAATATTTTAATAAAATTAATATTGCCGCCAAAAACTAACTTGCTGCTCAGTCTAATCATTTAATATTATAAAATCTTTGTTATTTATTAAACTCGATTTCATAAAAAAAATTATTAGTATTTCGAAAAAAGAAATCTGTAAAACAAAATAAAAAAAATTTATATATATGTACAATAATAAGTTTAAGGGAATGTGAAAAATGTATAATTGCCAATTGTAGTAAACAATACTTAAAAGCTAAACTTAGCTTTTTATAAATAATTGTGATTTTATTTATGTTTGAACAATATGAAAAACAAAATCTGTAACACAATCAAACGATTTGTTTTACAGCTTCTCCATACTTCACACTTTCACACGTAAAGTGGCCCCTATTCCCTATTCAAAGTGGGTGGTTTAACTTGGTGTCACACATGTTGTCCAACATATCTTATACACACTTTGGCTCAACATATACATATTGTCAAATATCAATTTATACGTGCTGCTGAGTTTCGGACGTACGTCGGACATGCTACAGAGTATTTTAATTATCGATACCTACTATTGCTGAAAGTGAAGTTGCACAAAAATGAAAATAAAACATGAAAGAATTAAAATTTCTTTAGAATGGACAAAACATATCACCCATATCACGAACTATTATTGATGATGAAACCCTTTATTGAGAACCAAAACAATTATAACGTAGATTAATCCTGCTTTGGTTTTGAGTTAGTTTGATTGATATATCATTACAATTTAACTGCCGGAAAGTACGGACGTATTTACTATTTAATTCCGAGTGTGAATGAATTCGCTGCCACTAATATAATGGAATTGCAACATAAAATTATGGTTAGATTCAGATAAAATCAAAATCAGATTATATTTATCTTATAGTAGTATTATTTATTCAATTACAAAAAATTAAAATTTTATAAATCTTAATTTACTATATTTCCCCAATCGCTTGCAGATCCAATTAAAGTTAAATGCTCCCTGACTGCTTTATCCATAATTAATCGAATTTGACTACATCCATTCAGAGCATGCTCTAGAATTTTGGGAAGATGGTCTAAATGGAATCTTTGTGACATTTCCATAAATGCTATTTTGTTGGAACTTGGAAGTGAAGCAACGGATAAAGTTGGTCCTCCAGACGCTTCTTCCACATTTGAGACATCCGTTAATGGAATACTATTATTTGCGATCGAAGCCGTACATGCGCAAACATACTCATTCAAACAAATGCCAGCGTCAATTAATGCAAGAGTAGCTGCATTAACACAAGTACAATAATTACCACCGTCACTTTGCAGTACTTCCAGGAAAATATCAATTTGTGACCGTGGGTATAATTCAGTGTTAATAGCCGCTTTTAAAGTTTGCTCCAGATGTTGCGTCATTTCTAAAGATTTTCGATCGCCTATTTGCCGCTTCTTTCTTTCACCAGTAGAAAATGAAGCCATGCTATACTGACAATTTACTATAACATCACTAACACTACTTTTTTTTGAGAACGCCTGCAATATAGAAATGACTCAATTTCTTCAAGACAAATATTATAAAATTACTTGATGTGGACCATACACAGCTACTAGTACTTTTGTGTTGCCTTGTTCTAAATATGCACTGCCATCAGGATTTCCAAAAACTCCTAATTTGCATCTTATTGTTCTAAGCTCGTGTGGTCTCCTACCATCTAATCGCAGGCCCTGATCTGATATTAAATTTTGAGCAGCCATTTAGTAGTAATTCAGTTATTTGCAGTGAAGATTTCCATGTGCATGTAATGTGCAAAGAACCCAAAATACAAAATTCAACTAGTGGAGTAGTAAACTTTTACTATTCGCACAATAATTTTGAACACTTTAGTAAATATAGCTACTATAACAAATTTTTTCATCCATATGCCCAACCACAATTTGTATCGCGTAAACACTACAACGCGACAAATATTCGAGAACAACTTCGTTCAGCAACTACTAGCACTTTAAAATTACAAAGAATAACTTTTCGCATATATTATTTATCTTGATTTTACGATAAATTTTAAGTCCAAAGATAATTACAAAAGTAAAATGAGGCTAATAAGGCGCGACTTGGATAATATATATATATATCTGTTAAAGCCGCATTTAATAATTTTAATCATTTATTTTCACATTAGGTGTAATAACGGTGTATCAATATCGGTCCATACTAAAGAGTGAATTATATGTCAATAGATTTAGATCAACCTAAGTTGCTGTAATAACTTACAGGAGTAATAACTTAGGTTGAGCGCCTGTTTTCCAGCTTTTGTCCAGGATTTTGATTGAAAACTGTTGCCAAATATTTGACTCTTAAATATTAGCATTGTATATCTATTTCTTATAGTAGTGACACGGTAGATTGTAACTTACGAATGTAGATGATGCCACAGTGTTCTTTTTGAAAAATTGGAAAAATAAAATCTTTCAGAATGAACAAGTAATATGAGTAGAAAGAAATACAATCTTTCAGAATGAATAGAAATACAATGACATTAAAAAAATATTACTATTAATATTTTTTATATCGCAATTTTATATAATTTAATTTAATTAATAAATTATTTTATAGGAATTTTTAGGGTTTGTTAATTCGGATTATTCGGTAACTCAACAAAAAATCAATGATTTCCCATATACATATATTAATTTATAACTTTTAATGTTCTCTGTTTCTTCACATTGGTGAAAAATATTAATATATAGGGTGAAAGAATTATGTGTTAATTATTGTTTCTATTATTTATTTATTTATTTATTGCCTTATATATTTTTACATATTTATATTTATTAACAATTTCAAAAGTAGAGTTTTAGGAATGCCTTTTAACTACTATAACTTACTCTAGAATAGAATTTTATAATAGTTTTACTGTGTTTTAATTATATATATGATTTCTTAAGGAAACGGCAAAAAAAAACACTAAATATGATTTTTTTTTTATTATAAAACTTAAAATTATACTTAAAACTACGAAGAAAATGTACGAAACCCGTTTCATTAAAGCCTGGGCTACATTGTTTCGATCGGTTCAGTTTCGATTCGTTTCGAAAAGTTCAAATTTGACGTCTCCATATATTTTATATGGGAAATCGAGTGAGTGGACACATATGTCGAATCGGAACGAATCGAATCGAAAGAGTTTGGAACGATAGGAATTTTGCGAATCCAAACTGAAGGAAATGTCAAGAGAAATGAAATTTGACTGTTTCAAAAATAACAAAAACAAAATATATGTTGTTTAATCGATTGCGATCGCTACCTATGTGTTCAGTCTACTTAACCGTCGAATCAAATCGTATCGAATCGAAACTGAACTGAACTGAACTGATAGGAACAATGTAGCCCAGGCTTAATTGGTAGCGTATCGATATTTGGTATGAAATTCAGTCACTGGGAATTACAGAAACGCACATAAGGTTGGTCTATATAATTGTAGTCAAATTATATTGAAGTCTCGCCATTCGTGCAGTTGCCGCTGAAGGTTTGCAACGACAAAAGATGCTGGTGACGCTGGCTCGGTAATTTCTTAGACCAGATCAAAAAAAATTTGCGACGAGATTGATTTTTTTTTGTTTTTGTATTTATCTGGTTTGACAGTCGAATTTAAATTGAAGAAGAAGAAAATATTTCAGCTAAGGCACATTCCATAATTTTATTCAGTTACTTTATAATTTAATATTAAATACTTTTCTGGACAAACACTATCTTCAAAATAAATTTAGTTTTTTTTTTGTTTTAACTATACCACACTTGACAATTGAAACTTCAAAATTACCAAAAGTATATTGGTATTGGTAAATGGAGGGGTAAATCTTGCTAAAAATCTAAATTTTTTAAAATTGATCTAGATAAAAAAAAAGATTGATTTTTTTTTGTCAAAGAAATTTAAAAATTAATCTAGATAAAAAAAAAAATTGATTTTTTTGAAAAAAGATTGATTTTTTTGGTCAAAGAAATTTAACATTAGCTTTTTTTAAGAAAAAAAGTTGAAATGTATAGGAATATATGAAAGTGAGTAGTCACGACGGATGCGACGTACACAACATGCAAAAGTTCAATCTTTTTCAACTTTCGACGGACACGACAGATAGAAAATAGGTACTTTTCAAAATTTTGAATTAAAATAAACTTATTTGACATTCAAAATTTTTTTGAGTGAATTATAAGTGTGAAAAATTAATTTAAAGTATAAGTACATAGTTTTGTTTACAAAAAAAATTGTTTATAAACTGTCATTGAAGAATATGTAATCCGTCTCAACCATCAAATTTGCTCCATCGAAAATTCTTATACGTTTTTTGTACGTCCGGTGCATCCGTCGTCGGTCGAGCATGTTTGAACCATTATATATTTTACCTTTTATATAACATTCCAAACCTTCACCGTCAACGAATCAGACTCTCTCAACGGCGAGAATGTGTGCGGAGTTAGTCGTAATTACAACTAATTTAATTCCGATTATCTATACACAAACCCAAATTGCAACTATTATTGATTTGAAATTTAAAATTTGAATAACATATTTGAAACAATATTCGACAATAACTATCAAATTATCTGTCAGAAATATGCATATGAATATGCAAATTATCTCTCAGAAATATTTTATATTAATTCAATAAGAAGCTTATTTAATTTAATTTTATTTAATTTTAGTATATTTTATTTATTTATATCAATTGTGGCAACATTTTACTACTATACTCTATTCCTTCGTTTATACGAGTAAAGTTTAAATATTATTTTTCAATTTCGTTTAATTTATTTTTTGTATAAAAATTGTTTTTTATATACTTTTTTTAGGGTTGGGGTTGTTATCCCCCCCGACAAAATCCCCCATGCCAAAATCCCCTATCCAAAATCCCCCATGGCCAAAATCCTTCACGCCAAAATACTCCGTGCGAAAATTCTGCATGCCAAAATCTCCCCGACGAAAATCTCCCATCCGCCGGCGGATTTTTAACACTAAAAATTTTAAAATGGGAGATTAATTTCTGGAAAAGACATAATAACTGTTTTCATAATAATAACTGTTTTCTGGAAATATTTTTTAACACGGGAATTCACCATTTTACAATATTCATTCTTTTTTCAAACATTATTCGTCATTTCAAAATATTCTGTGGTTTCATTTAGTTTGCAAGTATGGGAATTCATATTTCAATCAAGAAACAAAATGTAGAACGGCGAAAAAATTTAAAAACAATTTTAAAACGTTATGGCGAAGATGATATTATGGATTTTTTAAAAGGCGTGGCTTTAAATATAGCGGCGTTTTAAATTTACTTAAACTACTTTTAAAACTATTTTATTTTATAAATTGAACTAAAAATTTTATTTTTAATAAATATAATGATTTTTTTTTAATTTTTGTTTAACTATAATGTTTTTTTAATCGCCGTTCTACATTTTTTTTCTTGATTGGAATATGAATTCCCATATTTATTTTATCTATAGTTGCTTTAATCATAATAATTTCACTTTTAATTTCATGCAAGAGTTTATATAAGCCTGGATTCTTCATTCCAACAATTACTTTGATGCGGCGATGCCATGCTTCCACACTGTTTTGTGTGCGTGGAAAATTTTCGTCTAGACAGTTGCCAACGCTCCAAAATTCTGGATTAAATCTAGGTTTCTTATTAATTCCAATTCCAATATAATTTTTTTTGAACCAGTTAGCGATTTTTTTTCCTTGTTCATCAAGATTTATATAAAGCATATTAAAATATGTGGATATGTCTTCTGTTTTCACAAAAGCTAAACTTTTTAGCATTTTCATCTGTAGGCTGAAAGCTTCGTCATTTGCATATCTCTTGGCTACACCTTCAGTTTGTATTTTTCGCCATATGATTTGGCTTAAATGAAACAAGCATGCTTTATGATTTGCTGAAGGCAGGAATTGTTTAATAGCATTTCCTATAGCCTTTTCAAAATCGGTTGTTATTGTTGTAGGGTTAAGATTTATTTTAAAGTTCGAAGCAATATGAAATAGTTCATAAAAGGTTTCAAAATAGGCTTCTTCCGATTTGGAACTCATTAATACAAATATTAATGGCACTACTTGACCCTCTACTAGGCCATGAATGCTAAAAAGCTGCCGCATTATTGTAGGTACTACATAAAAGGTGCCGTCCATCAACCAACATTTTGCTTTTCCTAAAACTTTCAAAGTGCTAGGAGTGCCTAAAATAATAATTTTATCTTTTTTATAATTCTTTTCGGATAAGACGAAAAGTTCGTCCTCTACATATTTTAAATCCACCGGAATTTGAACATCGTCCAATACACTAAGTTCTTTAAAAATTGAGCCACGAATTCTGAAAATCTTCTTTTTTAATGCGTTTTTGTTCGGCAAATGAACCTTTGATTGTTCGGGGAAATTCATCGTTACCGACCGAATTATGTTGGCAGGTGCTGTGGACCCCATTCTTGCCAAATGTTTAACTTTTTCATTCGCTTTGTGGATGTTTAATGCGCTACTGTTCGGTTCATAGGAATGAATAGAAGGTCCACTGCATATTTGAAATTTTTCTTCCACTTTTTTCGTCATTAATAGCGAATTGCATTTGAAACTCTTTCTTTTATCGCATGCCCAATAATATTTATTCTCTAATTTTCTCTTTAAGTGGTAGCCGTTACCATTCAATAATAATTTTTCACCTCCCTTATTGGATTTTACTATATAAATTTGATCAACCATAATTAAAAATTTACAGAGTTAACTAAACAAACTGAAAAACTAAAACAACTTGCAAACTAAATGAAACCACAGAATATTTTGAAATGACGAATAATGTTTGAAAAAAGAATGAATATTGTAAAATGGTGAATTCCCATGTTATAAAATATTTCCAGAAAACAGTTATTATGTCTTTTCCAGAAATTAATCTCCCATTTTAAAATTTTTAGTGTTAATAATCCGCCGGCGGTGTTAAAAATTTTTAAAATGGGGGATTTTCGCCGGGGGGATTTTGGCATGCAGAATTTTCGCACGGGGTATTTTGGCGTGAAGGATTTTGGCCATGGGGGATTTTCGCTATGGGGGATTTTGGATGGGGGATTTTGGCAAGGGGGATTTTGTCGTGGGGGATAACAACCCCAACCCACCCCCAAAATCCATAATCTAAAATTCCCCATGGACGAAATCCCCCATTGCGAAAAATACATTTAAAGCCAAAATCCCCCCATTTTAAAATCCCCCAGAGTAGAATCCCCCATTCTAATATGCCTCAAGACCAGAATCCCCCATTTTGAACACGGGGGATTTATGGGGGATTTTTGTCGAATTTATTGAGAAGGTGTGATAGTGGTGAAATGAATGAGAGTTTATTAGATTAAAAAAAACATTATAGTTAAACAAAAATTAAAAAAAAATCATTATATTTTTTAAAAATAAAATTTTTAGTTCAATTTATAAAATACAATAATTTTAAAAGTAGTTTTAGTAAATTTAAAACGCCGCTATATTTAAAGCCACGACTTTTAAAAAATCCATAATATCATCTTCGCCATATCGTTTTAATATTATTTTTAATTTTTTTCGCCGTTCTACATTTTTTTTCTTGATTGGAATATGAATTCCCATACTTGCAAACTAAATGAAACCACAGAATATTTTGAAATGACGAATAATGTTTGAAAAAAGAATGAATATTGTAAAATGGTGAATTCCCGTGTTAAAAAATATTTCCAGAAAACAGTTATATTATGAAAACAGTTATTATGTCTTTTCCAGAAATTAATCTCCCATTTTAAAATTTTTAGTGTTAAAAATCGCCAAAATCCCCCCATTTTAAAATCCCCCAGAGTAGAATCCACCATTCTAATATGTATCAAGACCAAAATCCCCCATTTTGAACACGGGGGATTTAATGGGGGATTTTTGTCGAATTTATTGAGGAGAAGGTGTGATAGTTGTGAATTGAATGATAGTTTAATTTTTTTTTAGATTAAAAAAAACATTATAGTTAAACAAAAATTAAAAAAAATTCATTATATTTATTAAAAATAAATTTTTTAGTTCAATTTATAAAATAAAATAATTTTAAAGGTAATTTTAGTAAATTTAAAACGCCGTTATATTTAAAGCCACTCCTTTTAAAAAATCCATAATATCATCTTCGCCATATCGTTTTAAAATTGTTTTTAAATTTTTTCGCCGTTCTACATTTTTTTTCTTGATTGGAATATGAATTCCCATATTTATTTTATCTATAGTTGCTTTAATCATAATAATTTCACTTTTAATTTCATGCAAGAGTTTATATAAGCCTGGATTCTTCATTCCAACAATTACTTTGATGCGGCGATGCCATGCTTCCACACTGTTTTGTGTGCGTGGAAAATTTTCGTCTAGACAGTTGCCAACGCTCCAAAATTCTGGATTAAATCTAGGTTTCTTATTAATTCCAATTCCAATATAATTTTTTTTGAACCAGTTAGCGATTTTTTTTCCTTGTTCATCAAGATTTATATAAAGCATATTAAAATATGTGGATATGTCTTCTGTTTTCACAAAAGCTAAACTTTTTAGCATTTTCATCTGCAGACTGAAAGTTTCGTCATTTGCATATCTCTTGGCTACACCTTCAGTTTGTATTTTTCGCCATATGATTTGGCTTAAATGAAACAAGCATGCTTTATGATTTGCTGAAGGCAGGAATTGTTTAATAGCATTTCCTATTCAAAATCGGTTATTATTGTTGTAGGGTTAAGATTTATTTTAAAGTTCGAAGCAATATGAAATAGTTCATAAAAGGTTTCAAAATAGGCTTCTTCCGATTTGGAACTCATTAATACAAATATTAATGGCACTACTTGACCCTCTACTAGGCCATGTATGCTAAAAAGCTGCCGCATTATTGTAGGTACTACATAAAAGGTGCCGTCCATCAACCAACATTTTGCTTTTCCTAAAACTTTCAAACTGCTAGGAGTGCCTAAAATAATAATTTTATCTTTTTTATAATTCTTTTCGGATAAGACGAAAAGTTCGTCCTCTACATATTTTAAATCCTCCGGAATTTGAACATCGTCCAATACACTAGGTTCTTTAAAAATTGAGCCACGAATTCTGAAAATCTTCTTTTTTAATGCGTTTTTGTTCGGCAAATGAACCTTTGATTGTTCGGGGAAATTCATCGTTACCGACCGAATTATGTTGGCAGGTGCTGTAGACCCCATTCTTGCCAAATGTTTAACTTTTTCATTCGCTTTGTGGATGTTTAATGCGCTACTGTTCGGTTCATAGGAATGAATAGAAGGTCCACTGCATATTTGAAATTTTTCTTCCACTTTTTTCGTCATTAATAGCGAATTGCATTTGAAACTCTTTCTTTTATCGCATGCCCAATAATATTTATTCTCTAATTTTCTCTTTAAGTGGTAGCCGTTACCATTCAATAATAATTTTTCACCTCCCTTATTGGATTTTACTATATAAATTTGATCGACCATAATTAAAAATTTACAGAGTTAACTAAACAAACTGAAAAACTAAAACAACCTGCAAACTAAATGAAACCACAGAATATTTTGAAATGACGAATAATGTTTGAAAAAAGAATGAATATTGTAAAATGGTGAATTCCCGTGTTATAAAATATTTCCAGAAAATAGTTATTATTATGAAAACAGTTATTATGTCTTTTCCAGAAATTAATCTCCCATTTTAAAATTTTTAGTGTAACACTAAAAATTTTAAAATGGGGGATTTTCGCCGGGGGGATTTTGGCATGCAGAATTTTCGCACGGGGTATTTTGGCGTGAAGGATTTTGGCCATGGGGGATTTTCGGTATGGGGGATTTTGGCGTGGGGGATTTTGGATGGGGGATTTTGGCAAGCGGGATTTTGTCGTGGGGGATAACAACCCCAACCCCCTTAAAAATCCGCCGGCGGATGGGAGATTTTCGCCGGTGGGATTTTGGCATGCAGAATTTTCGCACGGGGTATTTTGGCGTGAAGGATTTTGGCCATGGGGGATTTTCGCTATGGAGGATTTTGGCATGGGGGATTTTGGATGGGGGATTTTGACATGGGGGATTTTGTCGTGGGGGATAACAACCCAAAAATCCCCCATTAAATCCCCCGTGTTCAAAATGGGGGATTTTGGTCTTGAGGCATATTAGAATGAGGGGATTCTACTCTGGGGATTTTAAAATGGGGGGATTTTGGCTTTAAATGTATTTTTCGCAATGGGGGATTTCGTCTATGGGGAATTTTAGATTATGGATTTTGGGGGTATCCCGATGTGATGATCTAGATAGTCATAACCTAAATTTGGCAACCGCTTCTTTGCGGCGATCTTGTTTTATATCTTAATATAAAACAATTTTGCGTTTTCATAGCGAGCTTGCGATATTTATAAATTAGAAATTATAAAATGGCTGGAAAATAGTTGAAATGTTAGAAAATATATGGATGTAGGCAAACTCGCCGCAGTTATGCCGCTGGTGCCACACTGCCGCAACAAAGTTGGTTCAATTTCAACTTTTTGCCACGATGCCGGATGGAAATGTCACTTTGACTTAAAAAATAGACACTAAAATTAAATCGAATTTTTCTAATTGCGGCATTTTTAATAATTAATAAATAAAAAAATTTCAACACAACACAATATTTTTGTAAATAAATTAATGTAAAAATACAACTAATGCCGCTTTGAGTGTGCCTACACTCAAGACTTTTTCTTAGACAGAACATATGTTCTGTCTACGAAATGTCAAGTGTAAACCAGACAGGATTTCTGTTTCGACAGAAAAATCATGGTTTTTCTCTAGACAACTTTTCAGATTTTTTTGTAGATTTTTTTTCACATTTGTTAATTTGCAAATGGCGATATTTGATAAAAATGTTAGATTTGCTCCTGAAATTTAAAATTTAATTACTTTGAGGTGATTATTGGAGTGAAAAAATTAGTTTACTGCTAAATAATAAATGAAAGATATATATTAATTAAGGTGTGAATAACTATATTATTAAAAATATTTTTATTTTAATATTTTTATAGCTAATTGCTTTCTTGTTGACGACATGATTACAAATGAAATGTTAGACAGAAATGTCTGACATCAAATAGCCAGCGCGTGTTTTTTTAACTGTCAAAAATTAATTTCAGATAGAAATGTCTAACATTTCTATCAGACATTTATGGCTAGTGTAATCACAGCGTATCTGCAGGGTAAGGGTATAGAAAAACATTCTATAAATATCGGATTCTAATCTCAGTATATAATTTGGTGATGTGATGATTGAGGCAAGTAGGCAATTTTTATATTTGGCAAATATATTCCATAATTAAGTTGTATTGTATTCTAAAAATTCTAAAAATATAAAACTTAAGGTTGCAGTGCTGTATATATATTGGGATGAAAAGCGTGTTTATCTTTTTGATTTGAAATATTGTGTATATAACATTATAACATAAAATTATGGCGTGCATTCCGTACGACAACGACATACGACCAATAAGCTACAAAGGGGAAATTGTTTTGTAGTTTTTCATGGTTGTTTGCTGGTTACTGGTTAATCTAATTTTAATTGTAAGATTTCTAGAGACTTTATATTCATAAAAAAAAAGAATAAGATCGTATTTAGTTCTCGAAAATAATTTTTATATTTTGATAGTATTAGCGAATTACAAATTATGATATGAGTGCAATAGTTATCCTTGAATTAAGAAAAATTCAATAATTTTTGACAAATCCGAGGTTTTCATAATATCAATTTGAAAGCTATATAATAATATTTCTTATTAGCTTTAGCTTATTTGAAATTTTGTTCTGCCATCTGTACTATGAGTGCATCAAAAAAATATAAACAAATGAATAGTTCAGAACTGGAAGATACTGAAAATAATTTATTACACAAAAAAATAGACGGAAATAAATTTTTTTGTCGACCCTCCAATAATAACTTCAGTAATTTACAAATGCCTTTTGGTTCAGCAAACTGTGAAAGAAAACCAAATTTTTCAATGGTTACTTCTCATCAGGGTGAACATGGACCCACATTAAATAAAGTACCTCAGGGTAATTTGTCCAAACCAGGCGATGTTAAAAAAATTATAATTAAAAACTTTAAAAGTAAGTATATTACTAAGCATTTATTTCATATATGCGTATATTATAATGCATGCGTTCAGAAATTCTACAATAATTAAATAATATTAGAGAAATTCTTACATGTAAAGTAAAAATTAAAATATATATAGTAGAATAAAAAACTAAATAAACTTATGCTTAGGTAAACCTATGCTTCCTGAAAATTATTCTGAAAGTACATGGAAAAAATTGCAAGAAGCTGTAATAGCAATTCAGAGAGCCAAACCAATTGCTTACTCATTAGAAGAGCTTTATCAGGCGGTTGAAAATATGTGTAGTCATAAAATGGATGCACAACTCTACACAAAATTAACAGCACTTACAGAAGCTCACGTTAAATCTAATATTCAACCATTTTCTGGAGAAAGTATGGATAAATTGGTATAAATAAAAATTAATGTTTGTTATATTCTTTATTAATATGTACTATTTTTTGAACAGGTATTTCTTAAAAAAATAAATGGTTGGTGGCAGGCTTATTGTCAGCAAATGATTATGATGCGTAGTATATTTTTATATTTAGATCGAACTTATGTTTTGCAAAATCCAACCGTTCACTCTATTTGGTAAGTTAATATAATATAAAGTAGGGTGCACAAGCACAGTTTATCGATTCGTTAAGTTCAATAAGTAGCCGGTCAAATAGTTAGCTCTTGCTTACAATCGAATGTGTTTTTTTAAATTTCGTTGGTAAAATATTACAAAATTTTATGTTTTATATACTATTAATAAAATTACACATTTTATTTTTAATTTTTTTTAATAGGTTCGGTTCCGCTTGTAAAATCTGAAAGTAGACTCGTAAAAGTTGAAACTAATTGAACTTTTTCGATACGAATCGTATGTCTATGCAATCGATTCTTCGTACAAAATTACTACTTTGCTTTGTCAATCGAAACAGTTGTACTTAATATATCTAATTATAATACTATATTATACCCAACTATATTATTTACATATATTATTGTATTATGTAAACTAATAATGTTTTTGTTTGTTTTCAAAAAGGGACATGGGGCTGGACCTCTTTAGAACTCATATTGCGCAAAATATTTTAGTACAAAAACGTACAGTAGAGGGTCTCCTATTATTAATAGAAAAAGAGCGAAACGGTGATGCTGTTGATAGAGCACTTCTTAAAAGTTTACTACGAATGCTGTGTGATTTACAGATATATCAATCCGGATTTGAAGAAAAATTTCTAGTTGCTACAAAACAATTATATCAAGCTGAAGGACAACGTAAAATGCAAGAATTAGAGGTTCCCGAATATTTACAACATGTTGATAAACGTTTAACTGAGGAAAACGAAAGATTATTACATTATTTAGATTCAAGTACAAGATATCCTTTGATTTATAATGTTGAAAAAGAATTATTGGCAGAACATTTAGGTTCAATTTTACAAAAAGGATTAGACTGTTTACTTGAAGAAAATCGATTAAATGATCTTACATTACTTTATAATTTATTCAGTCGTGTTAAAAATGGAACTATTGAACTATGTGGTAATTTCAATGGTTTTATTAAGGTAACAAACAATACATAAATTTTCTTTAAAATTAAAGATCTTATAATTATATTTCATTTTATATAGAAAAAAGGTCGTACTATTGTTATTGATCCTGAAAAGGACAAAAGTATGGTCCAAGATTTATTGGATTTTAAAGATAAAATGGATATAATTGTACGCACTTGCTTTGACCATAATGAGAAGTTTTTGAATTCTTTGCGAGAAGCATTTGAATTTTTCGTTAATCAAAGAGCTAATAAACCAGCTGAACTTATTGGTAAAATTTAAGAATTTTAGATTAAATATTTGAATTATAGATTTTTATGTTTTTTTTAGCTAAATACGTTGATATGAAGTTGAGAGCTGGAAATAAAGAAGCTACTGAAGAAGAACTTGAACAGATTCTCGATAAAATTATGGTCTTATTCAGATTTATTCATGGAAAAGACGTTTTTGAAGCTTTTTATAAAAAGGTAGGAATTATAATCAATTGCACAGGAATAGTTAAAAATAACTTTTTCTTTTTTACTTTCTAGGATTTAGCAAAACGATTACTAGTTGGTAAATCCGCATCAGTAGATGCTGAGAAAAGTATGCTTTCAAAATTGAAACAAGAGTGTGGTGGAGGATTTACTTCAAAATTAGAAGGAATGTTTAAAGATATGGAACTGAGCAAAGATATAAACATAGCCTTTCGACAATATACATCGAATGCGGATAAAATTTTTCAAGCAGTTGATTTAACTGTTAATATACTTACAATGGGATATTGGCCAACATATCCTTTAATGGAAGTAACAATGCCACCGCAACTTGTAAAATTACAAACAGTGTTTCATAAATTTTATTTAGTAAAACATAGTGGAAGAAAATTACAATGGCAACCTACATTAGGTCATTGTGTATTAAAGGCTCAATTTCAACAGGTATTTATTTTTTTATTTTTATTGTTTCCAGTTTATTACCATTCGAATTGCTTTAATATTTTTAGGGGCCAAAAGATCTTCTAGTTTCATTATTCCAAGCACTTGTCCTATTACTATTCAACGATAAAAATGTTTTAGGATTTGATGATATCAAATCAGCTTGCAATATTGAGGTATATCATAAAAAATGTAGATCGTGATTTAATTTTAATTTTATTGTTATCTACAGGATGGTGAATTACGACGTACATTACAATCATTGGCGTGTGGCAAAGCAAGAGTTATAATAAAAAGTCCAAAAAGTCGTGAAATTGATGAAAAAGATCAATTTACATTTAACAATGAGTTCACTAACAAATTGTTTAGAATCAAAATTAATCAAATTCAAATGAAAGAAACAGTAAATAATTTATTATCTGAAGAAAATAAAAAAATTTAATTTTATTTTTTTAAGACTGAAGAACAAAAAGCTACTGAAGAACGTGTTTATCAAGATCGACAATATCAAATTGATGCAGCTATAGTTAGGATTATGAAAATGAGAAAAACTCTTAGCCATAATTTGCTAATCAGTGAACTTTATAATCAACTAACTTTTCCAGTCAAAGTATGTTTCCAAAAATATTTCCTTAATATTTATTTTAGGTTATATACATTATTTCTAAAAAAAACACACCCTCACTATTGATAATATAGTTTCCTATTTCCTCAAATAGAATATTTTCTTTAATTTTTTTTATTATTATTTTACAGCCTGCTGATCTTAAAAAGCGTATTGAATCGCTTATAGATCGCGATTACATGGAAAGAGACAAGGATAACCAAAATCAATATAATTATGTGGCATAATTTTTTTTGTAATTTATTTCAATAAAACATGCTTAAAAAGAAAGCATAAAAAACAGAAACATTGTAATTATATAAAATTTAGCATTGAATTAATTTAAAAAAGCTACAATTTTCTCAAATAAAAATAATTGAAATATTTAAAATAATTTTTCAATCATAAAGTTGTTTTAATAAATTTTAATATTATTGATTGCTATTAATTTGTATTTATTAAAGAACTTATAATTTTTTTAATACAAAATATATATTGTTTTTAAATATATTAATTTTAGTACTGGGTCTTACTAATATTATTTTATATATCATCATACGGTATTTTAAGTAATTTAGACATTTCTTGAGTTTTCAAATTATTTTTATCAATTTCTTTAATCAAGCATTGTGATAAATTTTTTGCTGTTATATCTTTATTTAGGAAATTTTCAATTAAATTTTTACTTGGAACACCACCACCATGTGCTAAACATTCTCGCCGAAATTTTTCACCAGCATCACGACTAAATGGATTTTCTTGAAAATATGTCTGCCATATCCATGAAGCAATTGCTCTTGATATTAAATATGAATAATATTTTGCACCATATCCAACTAAATGAGAAAATCGTAATTGCCAAGCCTAAAAGAAAAAAAAAAAATGTGTGGAATTTCCACATTTTACAGTTGTAATTATATTTATTATCGTTACCGTATTATCGACATATGGTAATGTGTAAAAGTTTTCCTGAACTTTTTTCAATGTTTCTGTTGTCGTATTTCCATGTTCCGATAAATTACCATGATACTTTTGGTCTAAAGCTGAGTAAAAAACCTAAATATAGTGAACAATTAATTATATCATGATAAAACAATTACACAAAAGAATGGTAAATCGATAGTCTGCAATTTAATTGTATTATATAAAAAAAATGTTACAACATAAGTGAAAGAAATAAGTTATATTAGTGTTGGTACCAAATATTTCAACGGTTGAATTAAGTATTAAGAAATTGTGTAAAGAACAAAACTATAAAAGTTTTTTGTTTAATATTTTTTATTAATATTTTGAAATATATTACTTGAAGTTCGGTTTCACTGGCTGCAAAAATATGTTTGGATGCACATAATCTTTGTAGCATTTCATCAGGTAGTGGTTCATTTGTTTTATAATGTTTAGCATATGTTCGAACTACCTAAAATAATATATATTAAAAAATAAACCAAATAGCAACAAAATTAATAAAATTATTTACTCTAGGATCACTGGCAAAATATTCCATTAAAACAGATGGTACTTCAGCAAAATCTGTACTACATCTAGTACCAGTTACATGCTGGTATTCCGTACGAGCTAACATTGAATGCATTGCATGACCCATTTCATGAAATAAATTATCTACCATTGAAGGCATAAGTAGTGATGGCCAATGATTTTGTCGAAAATTTAACATAACAACAACAATCGGAATTTGGTAACTGCCATTTGGTAGTCGTCTGCCACCTTGTATTGTAAAATGACAATCTTGATTTGGCTTTCCTGATCTTTCAAAAAAATCACAATAAATATAACCAAGAAGACCTTCTGTTTCGTGTGTAACAGATAATTTATAAACACCATATGCCCAACATTCACCTAATATAATTGATTAAAAAAAAAGATTTTTAACTATTAAAAAAATAAATAAAAAATTGAAATTAATTACCTGGTTCCATTTCAGTATTCTTAAATGATATACCATACAGTGAGTTCATTAAATTATTTAAGCCTTCCATACAACATCCTAGACTAAAATATGGATTAAAATTTTCTGATGGGCCATTCAACCATTTCCGTTTCACTTGTGCAGTATAGAATGGTGTATCCCATGCCTCTAATTTTTTATTACCGATTGTTGAATCACTTTTCTATCAGATTTCAAGAAAATATAAAAAGATTTATTTATTGTGTTATAGGTTTGGAAATAACCTTCATTTTCTCCATGATATTAAAATCATTTTGAGATCTGCTTTTTAGTTGTGTTGATAAATCAATCAGAAAATCATTTACTACATTCGGATGTTGAATAGTACTAGATTTTAGAGTACGATGCGCATAAGTTTCAAATTCACAAATTTGTGCTAATTCATTTCTTGACCTTAGTAAATTTGATAATAACTCTTCTTGTTGGTTGTCTGGATACAGAAAAAGTTTATATGCAGCTTCTCTTGCCAAACTGTTGGCAGAGTCTGTATACAGACCAGATACTAAAATATTTTCACCATCAATTGGAAAACTTTAAGCTTTTTTAAAATTGCGATATATTTAAATAAATGAAAATTATATCTTACTATGTTCTTATACTTGATGGCAGAGCAGACATAATAATTGATCGCGGTTGAATTGCACCATCCATAAACTTTTGTCCCAATAATAAAATGTAATCATTCAACCGCACAACCTTTTGCCTTTGAGACTCCTCTAAATGAATTCCACTTTGTTCAAAGTCAAATAAAAACAATTTCCCTACATGATTATCAATTTCGGTTGTTTCAACAATATCATTCTGTTTTATAACACGATCAAGAGCTTTATAGAGTTCTTTATTGGTATTTAGCCTTCAAAGATATAAGGAAAATTATTTTTTTCCATTAAAAACTTTATAATTTTTTTGCTATATACAGGGAGTTCCAGTACCTACAGGCCAATGGATCAAGTAGGTAATAAATCAGCGTAAACAAAATTATGCTACGTTTTAAAAATACAAAACTAATAAAAATGCGGTTCATTTCAAAATAGTAATAACTCGTAAAAGAGCGGTCATATACATAAAAACTAAACATAATTTTTATTGCAAATTATTTCTGCTCCTTCTTGAGCTTTTCTTTTCTTTTAGCTTGGCTAATTTTATTTTTTGTATTGTAGGCAAATTAAACCATTCTTCAATCGTTTACAATCACGATTATTTTATATTTCTTATAAAAAATAAAATTATAATATTTAAAAGTGGATTCCTGTAACGGTATATTTTTGAACTAAAATTTTTGTTTCATCAAAAGAACCCAGGAACCAGCAAATAAACGCAGACATCTAGTATAATTTGTATACTGTAATTGTTGTTATTACGTTCTTTTCGTATATGAATCTAAGTCTTCATAAAAATGTTAATAGAACATAGTATTTGAGATCTCGATAGTTTTAAAGCAAAAAAATGTTACTTAAATATTTATGCAATTTTGAAATATATATGATTGCCAAATTTACAACCAATTTAATAAAAACTATAATCTCCACAAACTTATTATTAAGAAAACAAATAATAACAGATAAGTAAATCAATTTATACAAAATGTTAATTAACAAATAACATTAATACTAAAATCAACTACTATATACTATGCATATATTTCGGCTACAAATATAATATAGATTTTTGTTGTAAGGTTGGTTGTCTATGTATTCATATTGTATTCAACGAATTAGCACATTTATTTCGTTACAATCCAGAGAAGAACCCCATTAGACACCCGGTATAAAATGTAAAAAAATAATGTTTTGAAATTGTTTCTGAAATATTGTATCCTTCGAAGTAGATCTCTAATGAACTTTTCTTTTTAAACAAAACATTAGAACCGACACATTCCGAAAAGAATATTATATAATAGGTATTATCGGAAAATAATAAACACTGTGGGCCTATTATAATACAGCCGAAAAAATTAAAGGATAAAAATTTCAATTTATAATTAAATATCAAAATTTCATTTATTTAACATACTTTTCTACTATTCCACTAATTGTAATACATGCGTCTCCAGCTGCTTGCGAATATTTAGAATTTGGATGAGCTAATCGAACAAACTCGGATAAATCCGCCACTTTGCATAATGAATCAGAAAGTTCATCGAAAATTTCAACCTGCCAATGTGGATTTAATAGAATTTATGGTATTAATTTTTTAAGTATACCATTTTTCGTTTTCTTTTTGAGGATAATGCTTCATTTATTAGTTCATCTGTTTTATTAACTATATTTTCTTGCAGTAAATAGAAGCCGGTTGGTTTTTTCAGTTCTGGAATATTGAATAAACCCTACAAATATATATCAACTTCATTTTATGTGTATATTATATTCTATGTTTAATGGTTACAGTTTCATTTTTTCTTATATTAAATTGTTTTGCAGGAGGTGCATTAAATGCAGTTGCCAAATGTGTCCAAGTAGATAATCTTTTATTTGTATGAATATACAAACCAAATTTTCGATAGAAATTATTACGAAAATACATTTTTTTGTGTCTTCTTCTGTTTAGATAGACTATGTTTATGTAGGTAGAGACCTTTAGACACCTCTTTCAATTAAATCAAGAAAGTTATCACATTTATATCCAGATGCACTACATATAGATTATAGATAATTGTTGAATTGGTTTATGGTTTAGGTTTAGGTGAATTGATATTGAAGAATTTTGTCATGTGAAGAAAATTCCCAAAAACAGCAAAAACCTAACAACGATCAACGAACAACTTTTTTAACCCCAAAATATTTTTCCCAGACAACTTACTCACATCTTTGTTCCAATGCGACGGCAACAGCAACAAACAGCACGCAATTTATGTACTATCAAATCAAAAATAAAATATCTATAGGGTCAAGGTTTGCTACTCAACTACAAAATTTAAATACAGCGTTCAGGAGTCACAAGAGGTGTTAAAACTTGTTATCTATATCTACGTACAACATAATAGCAGTCAAGTCATAGAAGTTACAAATATCAAATAATTATAAATGGTGTCGATAATAATAAAAAAATTGTTGAAAATATTCATATATTCGACATTAATACATAATTTTGTTTATGGTATATTAACGTTTCAATAATATTTATTATATTAATATTAAAGTGAAATTTTTATTCTTAAATCGAAAAGTATTTTTTTAGACTTTCGTATATCTTGTAAATATTAGTATTTAGAAGTCTTGATTTATTTATAATAATAAACTGCAAATACTTTATCATAAATTATAACAATAGCAAATATTTTTTTTTCATTTATTTATTTTTTTATGTTCAATTTATTCATAGTTTTTTAGTTCCTATTGACCAGATATTATTTATATAATCTAATGAAGACTGGCGAATGATATACAATGAAGAAAAAAAAAACAAGTTTATATATTTTATCTTTCAAAATATGTTTATATCGGACATTCGCTTTTACACTTTATAATGTTATACATGGATATATGTTATATTTTAAGAACTTGGATTTATCTTAACTAAATATAATTTCCTATTTTAGTTCATAGCAAATAAATAATTACATCAATTAACTGGTAGGATCAAAAAATTAGATATATTCAGTATAACACCTACTTTTAATTATTGAAAATACAAAAATAACCATAAAATCTATTATATAGAAAAGTGTTTCTTATAAAATATTTTATATATATAAATTAATTTATGTAATATAACAATAGACTAACTTCTAAGAGTAAAACTTTTCACTATTGGAGAATTTATGAAGACTAAAATTACTGAAAGCTAGTTAAATTGATATATTATTTTTCCTTCAATTTTTAGGTGAACTTAATAGTAGACTTCTAAATGAAAATGACAATAACATGGATCATGCTCTATCACAAAAAAATGAACTGGATATGCCTTTATTAAATTCAATTCAAATGCACCAAAAGTAAGTTTTTTAAATCTAATAAAAATATTATATTAATATTACTGTGTATTGCTAAAATGCAATTAGTAGAATAATTAATTCCATATTTTGCTATGCTTACAAGGAGACATTCAAAATCAAAAAGAAGAATGAAAAGAAGGTACTATTTAAAACGGCTATAAAAAATTAGTTTTTTGGCTTGTTTAGTTGTATTTTTCGTTAACTTTTTTAGTCATATTTTTTTTTATATATTTATATCTAAAAAATAAATATATCAAAACTAAAATTATTATTTTTTAATAAAATAGATATAAATGTTATTCATGTGAAGGACCTGATTGTGAAACAACTAGTATACATGCTCATCTATGTCAAAATGCAATAAAGGTAATTATTAGGAAATAAGAAGAGAAATATTATAAATTTTTCAAAACAAAATATACAATTTTAGTGTTGGAAATCAAAAGTTCGTGACGCATATGGTTATGAAATGGTTTCTAGAGGATGTACAACATCACAAGAGCAAATACCATTGTTTTGTAATAAAAATAAAAATAAAAATAATTCAGTGTTTCGAAAACGACAAGCATCTGGTCAATTTAATATTCAGTGTTGTGAAGGAGATTATTGCAATAACGGAACTTTTCCTGAACTTCCACCTTATATTAAAAGTGAAATAATTTTATAAAATTATAAAAATAATAGCATGTAATTAATTATTTCAATATTGAATAGATGAAATTACACGTGTTGACTCGCCTGGAAATGATATAGTGAAATTATTGTTTGCTGTATTTGGCCCAGTTATTATAATAAGTTTATTGGCAACAGTTGTCATATATTTTATTCGTAGAAGCCACCAAAAACGTTTATTGCCAACAAGATGTAAGCAAGAGCCCGAAACTTATTACGCGAGTGATGATTTATTGAGAGCTACTAGTGCAGGCGACAGTACTTTAAGGGTAATTTTCAAACTTTCATATATACATAGCTATTTTATCGCGAACTTAAAACAGATACTAATTATATTTCTTAAATAACATAATATAATTCAAAATCATACACGCTTGAATATTTATATAGGAATATTTGCAACAATCTGTTACTTCAGGATCTGGTAGTGGACTTCCACTTCTTGTACAGAGAACATTAGCAAAACAGGTTACTTTAGTTGATTGTATAGGTCGAGGAAGATATGGTGAAGTTTGGAGAGGTATCTGGCATGGTGAAAGTGTTGCTGTAAAAATATTTTTTAGCCGTGATGAAGAATCGTGGAAAAGGGAAACTGAAATCTATAGGTAATATATTACTTATCACTTTTAACAATTCCTTACATTAAAATAATCAGAAAAGCATTTCAATCATAGTTTTATGAATATTGCACCTTAACCTTACTATGGCTGAAAAATAACTTCGCTGTTGTTTTGCAATGTAATTTTTTTATCAACCAGTATATGCTACACAATTATTTAAAATTCTATTTTATATTTTTCATTTACCCCACATTAAGTCACGAATATAATAATAACAATATCCATAATCTGACAGAGATGTCTCTTATTATTTTTAAAATATAATTTTTTTCTTTTTTAAATTAATTTTTAGTACGGTGCTGCTGAGACATGAAAATATTTTAGGTTATATTGGGTCTGATATGACTTCCAGAAATTCGTGCACACAATTATGGCTTTTAACACATTATTATTCATTTGGATCGTTATTTGATTTTCTAAGCAGAAATGTTCTTAGTCATAATGATATGATGTTAATATGTCTTTCAATTTCGAATGGTTTGGTTCATTTACACACTGAAATTTTTGGAACAGAAGTAATTTTTTGTAATCAAATAATTTATTATTATTATAAACTTTACATTTTAGGGAAAGCCTGCAATAACCCATAGAGATTTAAAATCAAAAAATATATTAGTGAAACCAAACGGAACGTGTGTGATTGCCGATTTTGGTTTAGCCGTTACTCACTCTCAAGTTACTGGTAAATTAGATCTCGGTAATAATCCAAAAGTTGGAACAAAAAGATATATGGCACCAGAAGTACTAGATGACACGTAAATATAATATTAATATACATATTAGAAGCCGAAATTTGAAATTTAGTATATATTATTTTCCCATATAAAATAGAATAAAGATGCAATGTTTTGAGGCCTTGCGACGAACAGATATTTACGCATTGGGATTGATATTTTGGGAAGTATGTCGGCGTACTCATTCGTGTGGAATTGCTGAAGACTATAAAATACCCTTTTATGACGTTGTTCCATCCGATCCGAGTTTTGAAGATATGCGTAAAGTTGTGTGTGATGATAATTACAGACCATCAATTCCAAACCGATGGAGCTCAGATATTGTAAAAACTTTTCTATTTTCAATAATTTATGAAGTTCCTAAATTATTTTTTATATTTTTAGATTTTATGTGCAATGGCTAAAATAATGAGAGAATGTTGGCATCAAAATCCAAATGTTCGACTTCCAGCCTTACGTATTAAAAAGTCCTTACAAAAATTAGTATCTGCTGATAACAAAATTCGATTGGATTATGACGAAGTATGTGTTTAATACATTTTAGAATTTAATCTCGTATAGTTTTATTATACATATATAATTAAGAAAATTAAAATAAGTCTAATAGAGAATGTCTCCGAGGACAAAGGACAAAGTTTAAAGAGTAATATTTCTCATAAAGTAAATAGGTTAAGAAATTTATTTGGTTAAGTTAGATCTAATAAGTGTATTGCTCTATTTTAATAAAAAAAAATGGAGCTTTTATAATAAGGATTACAAATAATTTACCAGATTTGTATTAAACAAATATATTGAACAATAAATAAATATTTTGTTAAAAAAATATAACGCGAATAATAATATCTTCATTTATTTCAAGTAATTTTAAATTGGATTTTTGTTAATATTTATTTATTATTGCCTAATACTAATTGATGTCTTTCAACTTTAATTTTTTTTTTTCCTGATTAGATTGATAATTCTTATTCATATTACATGATAATTAAAGAAATGAATGGTAGTTTTGTTTTTAAAGAATAATCAATAATGCCTATGTCGGTTATTGTATTCATAATGTTCGTATCGCAGACTGGATTTAGCAATGCAGAACAGGTTGGCTAACTTTTTATGTCGTTTATATGCTTTTTCAACGCAAGTGAAAGGAACGTAGAAAAAGTTAAAATAATAGGAAAACAAATAAATCTATTCAGAATACGAGGTAATGAAATTTTTAAAATAAAATGACTTGAAAAGTTGAAAGTAACTTCTCCGATGTTTAGTGTGACTTTTAAATAAGTATTTTCAATTCAATGCGACATTACACGTATACGAATACAAAAATCTTATGTTTCAACTATTTCTACAAAACCTTTTTTTTTAACAACTCAACTCAAAAATGCATAAAAATTAAAAGGTATACTACATTCATCATTTAAAAAAACCTATTGAATATCTAAAACGTAAAGGAAATTCAATTTAAATTCAAAGTTGTCTAGAGAAAAATCGTGATTTTTCTGTCGAGACAGAAATCCTGTCTGGTTTACACTTGACATTTCGTAGACAGAATATATGTTCTGTCTAAGAAAAAGTCTAGTGTAAACCGCAAGTAACACTCTTCTCGACCTCGACACAATATTTAAATAATAAAAATTTACAAGTGTAAGCAAAATAATATCAAGCTGACCGTTGTATGAAATATTGTTAAGTTGGTAGTTATTATTAAGTTGATTAATAATGTAAAGTTGGTAAGAGATTCAAATTGGAAACCAACTGATTTTGTTGATAAAAAGTTGGTAGGAAAAAAAGAGTTGAGTTGAAGTTTAGTTGAAGAAAACTTGTTGAACCTGTGTGGTAAATAGTTATACTTAGCTGTGTGTGTAAAGTAATAATAATAAAGTAATCTACGTAAAAGTAAAAAAATAAAAACAATATAAAAATAACAATAAAGCAATTAAATATATATATATAAACAACGTGTTTTATTTAAAATTATTCTTCTCCTACAATTATCAGATGTGGGGTATATAATCCATAAAGAAATTAAATTTGGCATAACTTTTGGATTTGGAGCGCTAGCTAAAAAGTGAGGTTAAGTTTTCAAAGCGCGGTATCTTTTTTTTTAAAAGTTAACTGGTCACATGTTTTAAAACGTGTCGTAACCTATTTATAAAATAAAAAAAAAAAAAAAATAATGTATCCAGTTACGTCGTATAGTAGAGAAGAACTAGTGGAAATGCTAAAAAATAAAAATCTTAGCATCACCGGAAATAAGAATGTTTTATATCAACGATTAAAAAAGAATGAAAATAATAATTATGAGGTTGAGTACCTATCAGCTGAATCGGACCTAGAAAATGGTACTAGTGAAGGTGCTGAAAATACCAAAGTCCTACCACTGATACATGGTCAACCATTAGTAGAAAATGAAAATACGTTAAATCGAAATGATTTAAATTTAAATTCCGTCGAACTTGTGAATTCTGCAGAGTCTGGTTGTACTAACCAACTAATAACAGAACATAATGGTGAAACTGAAAATGATCGACTACAACAGAGAGAAATTGAAATTTTAAAACGAGAAATTGATTTACTTAAACGAGAAAATAAATTATTAGAGAAGGAAACAGTACTATCAAATAATTTTTCATCTGCAGCAAATATAAAATTAAATGAAGTTGCTGATTTATTGAGTTCGTTTTCTGGTGATGGTAATTTTGGTATATGGTACAATCAAATTCTAAACATTCAAATTGTTTATCCAAAATTAAAAGAGGAAGAAATCAAACTTTTAGTAATTGGTAAACTAAAAGATAAAGCTATAAAGTGGTTTCATTCAAAAGCGGATAACATCAAATTGAATCTGTATGAGTTGCTGGAACAATTAAAACTGAATTTTGATAACCGACCTAGTCGATTATTATTGAAAAAACAATTAGAAAGCCGATTTTGGAAGTTTGGTGAAAATTTTTCAAATTATTTTAATGATAAAATTTGTATTGCTAATCAGCTGGATTTACCTGAAGATGACATAATTGAAATTTTAATTGATGGTATCGTTAATATCAATTTAAGAAATCAAGCAAGAATTCAAAATTTCAATTCAAAAGAAGAATTATTAAAATCTTTTTCAAAATTAAGTTTACGTGATGTAAATTTTGGTAGCAGTCATCATAATAATGTACATCATAATAATCGTGTAGTGTCAAAACCTATTGAGGCAGTAAAGATGTCATCCGAAATTAATATCAGGAAATGTTACAACTGTGGCCGTATTGGTCATATTTCACCTGATTGTAAAGAGCCTAAGAAACTGAGAGGAACATGTTTCAAATGCGGAGAAGTTGGTCACATATCAAGAAATTGTTCAAAAGCTGCATCGGGATCAGTAAATGTTATTGCTGATAGTAATTGCTCAAAAGAAGAAATACAAGTAAGCAATTTTGTAGTTAGTTCTAAAATAATGATACCGAATGTAAATAATGAAATTGAAAATTTTGAGTTAAAATGTTTAATTGATACTGGTAGTTGTACTAATTTGATTAAAGAAAGTTTTATAAAAAATAAAACTAATATTTCTGATATTGTTAATAGTAAAAATTATTTTGGTGTTAATGGAAGTAAAGTCGATATTGTCGGTAAATTCGAAACTTTTATTGAAATTTTTGATAAAATTTATAAAATTAATTTATTGGTAGTTAATAATTCTACAATGTGCTATGATATGATAATTGGTCGCGAATTTTTAAATTCCATTAACTCAAAAATAATTTTTATACCAGAAAAACAAATTGATTGTCAAAATAATGACTTAATGAATATTGATATTGGTAATAATGATAATGACAGTTATGTTGATTTAAATTTTGGTAAAAATGTAAACTTTAAAAATGAAAAAAATATTAAAGAAATGTATAAAGAATATGTTCAAAAATTAAGAGAGATTGATAAACCAAAGATCGAATATAGTATGAAAATTGAGTTGAAATCTGAGTCTTCGTTTCACACTTGTCCAAGAAGGTTGTCAATAGTTGAGAGGTCTGCTTTATTTACAATTATTGATGAATTATTACAAAATAAAATAATTCAAACAAGTAGTTCGCCTTTTTGTTCTCCAGTGGTATTAATCAAAAAGAAAAATAAAACTGAGTTTAGATTGTGTGTAGATTATAGAAATTTAAATGTTCATACTCTTCGTGATAATTATCCTCTCCCAGTAATTGAAGATTTAATTGACAAACTAAATAATAAGAAATATTTTACGCTGTTGGATCTTAAGAGTGGTTTTCATCAAATTAATGTAGATCCTGGTTCTGTAAAGTATACCAGCTTTGTTACTCAATTTGGTCAGTTCGAATACTTGAAAATGCCATTTGGTTTGCGAAATGCACCATCTGTATTTCAGCGGTATGTAGATTTGTTATTTCGTAATTTGATTAATCAAGATCTGGTAGCTATTTATATAGACGATATTTTAATTGCAACAGAGACATTAGAAGAGCATTTTGAAGTATTGGAATTAGTTTTTGAAATTTTAGCAGATAACAAATTAGAAATTAATGTTTCCAAATGTAAGTTTTTATTTAATGAAATAACCTTTTTAGGTTATACTGTTAATGAAAATGGTGTTAGTCCAAATGAAACTAATGTTAGAGCAATATCTGATTTTCCCATTCCTAAAAATGTTCGTGAGTTGCAAAGGTTCTTAGGAATGACGTCATATTTTCGTAAATTTGTTCCAAATTTTTCGGTGGTAGCTGCTCCACTTCAAAATTTAATTAAAAAGAATATTCCTTTTGTGTTTGGTAAAGATCAACTAAAAACTTTCGACATTTTAAAAGATAATCTTTTAAAAAAACCGGTGTTAGCTATTTTTTCACCTAGTGATGAGACTGAACTACATTGTGATGGAAGTTCTATAGGGTATGGTGGTATTCTTATGCAAAAGAAAAGTGATAAAACGTTTCATCCAATTTTCTATTTTTCAAAACGAACCACTGAACAAGAGTCAAGATACCATTCATATGAGCTTGAAACATTAGCTATAATCTATTCATTGAGACGTTTTAGAATCTATTTGTTAGGTAGACCATTTAAAATAATAACAGATTGTAATGCTCTAAATTTAACTTTAAAAAAGCAAATAATCAATCCTAGAATTTCGAGATGGGCTCTTGAAATGCAAAATTTTGACTATAGCGTTGAGCATAGAGAAGGTTCAAAAATGCAACATGTTGATGCATTAAGTAGGTCTGAAGCCATTTTAATATTGGAAGAAAATACATTCGAACAGACTTTAGCCATATGTCAAAATCAAGACCTAGAATTAAAAAAATTGAAAGACCAATTAGAAGTAAAGGACCATAATCTATTTGAATTAAGAGATGGTTTAATTTATCGTAAAATAAATAAAAATAAAATTAGATTTTGTATTCCGTCTGTCATGGTATTCCAGGTGTTAAGAAATTGTCACGATGTTCTTGGTCATTTAGGTTTAGAACGAACCATTGACGTTGTTAAAAGAACTTATTGGTTTCCAAATATTACTGAAAAAGTCAAAAATTATGTAAAAAATTGTCCTAAATGTTTAACATTTAATAAACATTCTGGTAAACCTGAAGGTTTTCTACATTCGATACCAAAAGGTAATAAACCTTTCCAAACTATACATGCTGATCATTATGGCCCGTTAGAAATTAGCCGTTTTAAAAGAAAGTACATCCTTGTAGTTATTGATGCGTTTACCAAGTTTGTAAAACTTTATCCTACAAGAACAGTCACTTCTAATGAAACAATAAAATGTTTAAAAAGTTACTTTTCACAATTTAGTCGTCCAGTTCGATTAATCTCAGATCGTGGTAGTTGTTTTACCTCTGAAGAGTTTAAAAATTTTATACAAATTAATAATTTACAACATGTTTTAGTCGCTAGTGGTTGCCCTAGATCAGATGGTCAAGTCGAAAGAGTAAATCGGACTATTAATCCAATGATTTCGAAATTAATTGATAAAGACAATAAAGTATATTGGGATGATGTATTAGAAACAGTTGAGTTTGGTTATAATAATACTGTGTGCCGAAGTACTAATAATACTCCCAGTATGTTATTATATGGTATACATCAAAGAGGAGAAGTACAAGATAAAATAAAAGAATATCTCGAAAACTTTGTTTATGAAGAAGATGATAATGTCGATGTAACAGTAACAAGAAATTTAGCTGTTGAATCTATAAAGAAAAGTCAGGATTATAATGAATTATATTATAATAAAAAACGAAAACCCGCTCATGAATATAGTGTAGGCGACTTAGTTTTAGTTACCAATGTTGATACCACTGTAGGAGCTAATAAAAAGACAATACCTAAAAACCGCGGACCATACATTGTTGACAAAGTTTTGGGCAATGACCGATATTTATTAAAAGATGTAGAAGGATTTCAGATTACTCAAAAACCTTTTATTGGTGTATATGATGTAACGCGTATGACTCCTTGGTCTATTAATCAATCTTAAAATTAAGTTGTTTCAATTAATATTTTGTTTCCAGTACTTAGTAATGATTTTATGATTTTAAAGAAAAATGTATAATAGTTGTGCTGGCTTTAATTTTGTTTTCAAAATGTTTATTTTGTAATTAAAAAAAAAAAAAAAAAAATATATATATATGTAATTGTTAAATTCGAGGTCGAATTTATGTCAGATTAGCCGAACTGTAAGCAAAATAATATCAAGCTGACCGTTGTATGAAATATTGTTAAGTTGGTAGTTATTATTAAGTTGATTAATAATGTAAAGTTGGTAAGAGATTCAAATTGGAAACCAACTGATTTTGTTGATAAAAAGTTGGTAGGAAAAAAAGAGTTGAGTTGAAGTTTAGTTGAAGAAAACTTGTTGAACCTGTGTGGTAAATAGTTATACTTAGCTGTGTGTGTAAAGTAATAATAATAAAGTAATCTACGTAAAAGTAAAAAAATAAAAACAATATAAAAATAACAATAAAGCAATTAAATATATATATATAAACAACGTGTTTTATTTAAAATTATTCTTCTCCTACACAAGTATATAAAAAAAGGAATTAAAACAATAACCACATCCGTTTCAAAAATTTTGTGAAATTACTGATGTTCAAATTCGAAATAAAATGTCGATGCTTAGCGAATTTAACTGCTCTACAAGTACGCAGTCACTCACTACATCGAAGTTGAATGTATATAGTCATGTAGACCTTTTTTTCTTAATTTTCAAGTGCTTATAGAAGTCAGAATCAAAAAAGGTTGCTTTTGTTTCAATTGGTGAAAAGATCCCTACCGTGGGAAACTAAACGTTGCGACGAATTGTATGAGATAATCGCATAAATAGTATTATTTTAAACGTATTACTATAGAATGTTATTTTATTTTAAGCTTTATTTACTCGTCCGCCGAAAAACCGTGACGATCGACAAATTCTGCAACGGTTTTTATAAAGCAATATTTTACAATACGCTCTACGAATTTCTTTTTACAATATGGGTGCAATATAAATCGAGCGTCACAGATTTCGGCAGATATGTATAAATCAAGCTTTATATCGCTATGATAAAAATGACAATATCAATGATCTAGCATTATAGAGTAAAAATTATTGGCAACACGCAAAGTGATTTAAAAGATTTTAATCATTTTAGATTTTAATGAATTTAATAAATATAAATATGGAAGGATTTATATTATTGTTTAAAAGTTTTAACAACTAAATGATCAAAACTATTTAATTTTAATAAATATTAATTGTGAAAATAAACTATACAAAATTATTTCATATCTAAATAAATAATAAAAGGTGATTTTAACTTTCTAAAATTTTATACGTTCACATAAAATTAGATAATATCAATAAATAAATATATGACTCGTGTAAAGTAAAAGTTTGCTACTAATAACAAGTGAACTCATAGCTTTTTTTATATTTTTTTTTTATATTCAAATGACAAACTAGTAATTTTTTTCAATTTAATGATAATAGCAATTGTTAGATAAATTTAATAAGCAATAAAAATATTTTCTTTGTTATGCGTTGCTAACATATTTTCATCTTTTATTTTAGATATTTGAAAATCTTCAATATGTCACAAGAAATTTTTAATACTTTTGCAACCTTAGCACCACTTAATTCTAATTGCAATTTTTACAATAAATCATCAAATAGAAAAATATTATTTACAAATCTATATGAAGGAATACCAGAAACATTAATATTGAATTTTTGTTCATGGATTCTCTTATTAATGTTATTTACTATTATGCGTCATCAAGCATGGGACTATGGCCGATTGGCCTTGGTGAACTGTAATGGTGGTAATAAACGTTGGACCCAATTATTTTATGCACCAGGTAGCGAAGAGAATTATATTCCAAATCCAGAACCATCAACATTTAATCGTAACACACTTAATGATCACGGTATACTTTCATGGATTTTGATTACATTTAAATTGAAAAAAGATCAAATTTTAATGCATAGTGGTCCTGATGCTGTCCACTACTTATCATTTCAACAACATTTAATGGTTGTGATGAGTATAATTACATTTATATCAATTGTTATTGTATTGCCAATAAATTTTCAAGGAACTTTGTATGGTGACGTAAATACATTTGGTCATACAACATTATCAAATTTATCACCAGAATCTAAATGGCTTTGGGTGCATGTTTTTATCGCTATTTTATATGTTCCTCTTGTAGTTTTAATTATGCGACGATCATCGGGCCGAAATGCATTTAAAAAAGCACCAACTCGTACGATTATGATAACAAATATTTCACCTAATGATAGGAACAAAACGATTATTCGTAATTATATTCAAGAATTATTTCCAGATATAAATATACAAGATGTTCAACTGGCATATAATATTACAAAACTGACAGTTAAAAATGGTGAATTTGAAAAAGTTATTAATGCTAGACTTTATTGTGAAGGTCATATAAATAGAAAGTCGATTAGAGCACGACCGAAACTCTGTTCTTGCGAAACAGTAGATGCTTATGAATATTATCAAAACGCAGAATTAAAGTTAGGCGGAGAAGTAGCACGTTTACGAGCATCTGCATTAAATGAACCATTAGGAATAGCCTTTATAACTGTAACAACGGTAGCTGAAGCTCAAATGCTGGTGACGCATTTCAGACCTGGCTCATACAGGGATTGGAACTTAGTATTTGCTCCATCGCCTTTTGATATTTTTTGGGAGAATTTAAGTGTCGGAACGAGTCGATGGTATATAAAATGGGTTATCATTAATCTAATACTTTTTTTGGTTTTATTTTTTTTAACAACACCGGCAATTTTTGTAAACGCATTAACTGCGTTAACACCAACTGAAAATTCAAGTGGTAAATCTGGATTTAGTCCACTGATATTAGAGTTTTTACCGACACTGATGCTTTGGACACTGTCTGCATTAATGCCTGTAATTGTTGCATTTTCAGATAAATGGTTTTCACACTGGACACGATCTTTGGAAAACTATTCCATAATGACCAAAACATTTGGCTATTTATTATTTATGATTTTAATATTACCTTCGCTTGGTCTAACAAGTGCACAAGCATTCATTCAATGGACCATTAGTAATGATAATTCATCATATAGATGGGAATGTGTTTTCTTACCAGATAAAGGTGCTTTTTTCGTAAATTATATTATTACTGCAGCTTTTATCGGAACGGCATTGGAATTACTAAGATTTCCTGAATTGATTGTTTATGCCTGGGAATTATGTACAGCTAAGTCTAAAGCTGAAACACCTTATATTCGAAAATCAATTTTAATTGAATTTCCTTTCGGAGTACATTACGCTTGGACCGTTATGGTCTTTACAATGAGTACTGTTTATAGCCTTGCTTGTCCCTTAATAATGCCTTTTGCTATGGTATACATATGCTTTAAACATTTTGTTGATCGTCATAATTTATATTTTGCTTACGGACCCAGTAATATGATTAGTCAGAATGGTGGTAAAATTCATTCTACTGCCGTAACTATGACAAAAGTATCAGTTATTGTATTGCTGACTATAATGAGTGGTATAGCAGCGATACGGTCAAATAAATTCGATCCGAAACTAATAGTGCTTATTCTATCGTTGGTTGTAACATTAGTACTTTTTACATTTATGTCACCAATAAAACGTTGCACTATGCGTCGTCCTAGTATTACCGACAGTACTGGATCAGCTCCACCGTATGTTGCTGATGTGTTAATAAATAAACAATTATCTGTCAATGATAGTCCAGGATTTTGTGGATACGGATCAGAAATAACAGCTGATGTTAATATTAATCAACATACTGGTAGTGATCAAAGTATTGATATTTAAATAAATAAGTTTTTATTAATATTCTGTGCAATCTAAATATAATTAATTTCTTTTATGTGTTTTACAAAAGAAAATAATATTTAAAAAGAAAACAGCAAATAGCAAATTTATATGTGTAAGCTCAACATAATCCTAAGATAAATGTTTTTATTCATAAACCTTATCAATGATTTTATATATATGTTTATTATTTAAATTATTTATGTCCTTTGCTTTATATGGAAAAAAAATTGTAAAATTATTTTTTATTGTGTTTATTTTTATATTATTATTGTATTTACTTTTTATGAAATTTAAGACATGTATAATTCCAAATATATTTTTATATAAACCACACATTTTTATCGTTTCTATTTCATTAATATAAAATTTTATATATATTCTCATTATGTATCCGTTAAAATAGTTCTATTTTCTATTTACACGATTTAATTTTACCGTATTCTTTATTTATCTTATACAATTCGACAAGTCCACAAATATTCTAGGCTTCCAGTTCTATTAGCCAAACGTGGACAACTTACAGGTTTGTTACGATGTTACGATATTAATTTACTTCTATTTTAATTCAACAATAACCACTTTACGTTAGTTTCATTTCTATGCAGAGTGGTGGAATACCGGAAAAAGTAGTAACGTTATTTTGTTACGTCAAAAATTCAACTATCAACCCTGTTACGGCTCGGCTACATAATAAAATATTATTTAATATCGTCCTCCTGGTATAACGTTACTATATTGTTACATCACAATTCATTATTTTAACTGCAAAATATCATTACATTTCTTAAATCTGTTGCGGCTACAAAGTTTTAGAAACAGGAGTCGTATTACTATTTAATAAAGCAAATATTTTTATTGACACAGGAATTGAGTAAACAAATTAACTCAATTCTTTTCCACATATTAATAAAACTAGAAAATTTATAAAATTAAAAACACTTATTTATATTTAGTTACAGTGCTACATTTTATATATTATATACATTTAAGACAGTCTATTGATTTTTTCCAGCTTGTGATGGTGCCATACAATTACCATCTGGATAACGTTTTTGAAACTGACTAATTAACTCAGGGTCAACTAATCGTATTCCGTCCAATTGATTGCCAAGTGTGATCCTATAAAATAAGTTCTTATAATTATTGTTTATACATATATTATTTTAACTTTGTTTTACCAGTTTGGCTGAACATTGTGTGGCCTTCCAAATAATTCAATTTTTCTAGTACCGGGGCTTAACCTTTCAATAATACCATAAATTTCATCCGGCTTATGACTAGTAGCACGAACTTCGG
Source organism: Rhamphomyia laevipes (assembly GCA_963920725.1). NCBI lineage: Eukaryota > Metazoa > Arthropoda > Insecta > Diptera > Empididae > Rhamphomyia > Rhamphomyia laevipes. The sequence continues at coordinate 35,356,516 of OY987259.1, forward strand.
CTACAATAACATCGCAATCTAAACCACGATTTAAATTTTTCGGATTCCCCTTCATCCCAACTAAACAGTGCTCTTTTCCATGATTTAACCAATGGCCAGTTCGGCCAGTACGGATAATTCGTTGTAGTTGATTTGTTTTTACCCAAATTAATTCATCTACTCGTTCGTATCTAGTTATAATTAGTATTTCATGTAGAATTATATAAGATAAAAAAGAGTTCGGCAATAAATAAAGTTTTCATAATTTCTTACCCCCATAATTTAAGACATTCTCTTCCTAATTCCATTGCCCTTCCTGTAACCCATAAAAATATAAGACCGTCGTCTTGCAAAGCAGGTACCCCAAGTTGCCGCATTTCATCATCTGACATAGTTCCTTTAAGAAATATTTTCAAATTTGTGTATATTTAGCATAAGATAATTAAATAATATATATTTACCATAAGGTAATTCCATATGTATGTCCCACGGAGGATCTGCCATTACAACAGCAAATTTACCAAGAACTGTCATATCGAGATATCTAAAAAAAATGTTTTTTTTTTTTAAATCTGTTATGATGTAGATGTAGAATATAAAATTGTTGAATTCGAAATTAACCTTAAATCACATTGAATCCATTGTGCTGGATATAGTGTAGCACTAGGATCATTTGTTCTTTTAATTGTTGTTGATGTAGTTTGAATTTCATCTGTTTTAGTGTTATTGATATTTGGGTGAGCATCCACTTGATAATGTACGTATCTTGGAGCAAATATAATTTAAAGATATGATATTTGAATTTGCATTTTTCTTTTATTTCATAAATTTGTTATACTTGCATGTAATCATGTGAAAACATGTATTTAAAAAACTACAATCACCCAAAGATTCATCAGTATGTGATTGTATAATTTTTTTAAAATGTAATTTAGTACATTTATCAGTTTCACGAATCTGTTCATTTTCTACTGCGTCAACAACTGTCACTACATCAGCTTCATCGGTTTTTTCTTCTGAATTATCATTTTTAGTGGATTCATACTTTTTTACAGATGCCATTTCTTCCGTGGCTTGTTGTGCTTTTAAACATTCAACTTTAGTACCATGTGGACAAAACTCCATTACTTGAGCCCCACCGTGAGATTTAAATTTTTCTGCTAAAGATCTTTCTTTAGCAGTTGGCTTTGTCAAAAGTTCAAGAATCTCTTCACCAACTTGTTTACTTTGTTTCTCTCTTGTTGAAGGCATCGACAACAAATGCTTCATTTAAATACATCCGTAAAAAAATTAAATAATTATTAATGCAAAAAACATACCATAATATCAGTAGCATCTTTGGATGAATTACTCTTCTTATCCATATCAGATAGTTTAGGAATTTTACGCGGAATTTGATGCCCTTTTTCAGTAGCTAATTAAAAAAATTACATATAAATTATTTTTGATATTAACTTTAAATCTACATAAATTTATAACTTATTATTTAACTTCTTAACTTAATCTGCAGGAATCTAAAATATGAAACCACACTGTGTTATTAGGGATATTTAATTGTAACGACATCAGAAAAAAAAATAATTGTAGGTGATGAAATAAAACAAACAAAATCATAAATTGTTAATGCTCTATAAAATATGCATGTGCATATAATATTGGATAATTTAAAATATTGAATATTTCCTTATTTCAAATAAATGCTTACAGTAAAAACAGTATGCGCGAACCACAGGTTATAAAGATATATTATTTTATAGGAATATCAAGAGTTTTTCCGTAAATTTTACGGATTGCCTCCTAAAATGGAAGCTTAAAATTAATTTGACTATATGAATAAAAAGAGCTAGGTTGAACTTGCTTTGACCAAAGATTTCCAATTCAAATTTGTAAAATATTAACCTTTTCATTGAACAATACAGTTTAATTTTCAGTAACATCTTATTAAATGTTTCTCATAGAATTGACTTTAATCAGGAAACAGTTTGTATTCTTATAATAACATAGTATAATTAAATTAGTAATTTCTTATCTTACAGTTTCTCTTATAATCATCTTCAGCTTTCATCGTGAATTTTTCAGTAAGGAATCCTTTATATAATTCAATAACAATATTATTATCGGCTGATATTATTTCAAATCCTGGTTCTCCTCCAATTGAAACATTTTTAATGCTGGAAATTTGATTTTTATTTTAAATTTTATATCACAACTAATATAATTATCAGAATTATGTAATACCTAATTGCTCGTTGACTATCGAGTCTTTTAAGAATATAATAAACAGCATCTTGGGGTATTATTTTTTCCATTAGTTTTTCTAATTTCTCATTAAGCTGTATAGAGTTTATAGGAAGAACTAGACAATTATTCGACAAAATTTGTAGAAGAGTTTTTTCAATATCAGAATCTGATTCTAAAAGTAAATGTTCAAAACTAAATCGCTATTCTTTTATTGTTTATAAAGATTATATTACCAATATCAGAAGGTTCTTCTGTGAAATCAATTTTAATAGTAGAATTTCCTGAACTTGTTGTAGAGGCAGACGAACAAAATATGTCCTGCCTTTCTTTCTTACGTTTTTCTAATTTTTCTCTTAAACTATTTCTCTTACTTTTAATGGCCTGGATTTCATCCCAAGCATCAGACATAATTTTTATTTTCTATTTTGTTTAGATTTGAATAAATATTTTTGTTTCGGCTTATTGGCTTATTATTTGTGCTTTGTGCAGTGCAGAAACACAAAATATTTGTCAAGTTTTTGCCTGTCATTAAAAATATTTGTTGCGCATGCGTGTTGAAAGCGTTCATAGTAATCCCGGTATTGCGGTATTGTGGGTAATTTATATAGTTTGCTCTTCTATACCAACCTAAATACGGGTGCCGGCCGGATACAGAATATAACTACAACACAATGCAATTTAAGATTAAATACGGAAAAGAATAATACCATTTAAGCCAGGGCTACATTGTTTCGATCTCTTCAATTTCGATTCGTTTCGAAAAGTTCAAATTTGACGTCTCCATATATTTTATATGGGAAATCGATTGAGTGGACACATAGGTCGAATCGGAACGAATCGAATCGAAAGAGTTTGGAACGATTTGAATTTTGCGAATCCAAACTGAAGGAAATGTCAAGAAGAAATGAAATTTGACTGTTTCAAAAATAACAAAAACAAAATATATGTGGTTTAATCGATTGTGATCGGTAACTATGTGTTCAGTCTACTTAAACGTCGAATCGAATCGAATCGAATTGAAACTGAACTGAACTGATAGGAACAATGTAGCCCAGGCTTTAGTTTCCTTATATAGTTTCAAATTTTGAGCTAGTTCAAGGTGCAAGACAGAAATTTAGTGAGTGTCTGCATCGAGATAATAAAATTTGATCACCTAGGTAACGTTATATATATCCGTACCGAGATTTAGCTAACAAAGTGAGTAGGTGAATAGTGAGTAGCTAAAAGCGATTCAGGTAATGAAATGACAAGTGAAGTGAGTGAGATCGAGACATCATTTTACTCACTGTATATTTTTATAGTTAAAAAAAGTGAAATTTGAATTTTATTTTTAAAAATGATAAGATAGTAGTTTTTTTATACTATTTCTTTATTAATTATTAACAACATTTTGTATTTTAATCAAAAATAACTAAACATCAAAAGAATTTTTTAATTGAATTAATGAAAGCAAATAATATTTTATTGGAAGGAAAATTTCCAAAAAGTACGGGGAAAAAAGTAAAGAGGACATTTGGGCTATCTGGAAATACATGTTTGGCTTATTCCCTCTAAAAAAGTTTTGACCAACTGGCCTTTACCCCAGAGATAGTCTCAACATACGCAACGACAACGCTCTACAGCGCACTGTCAAAAAATATTCAACCTATATAAAATGTATATGGGACTAGTTATTCTCAACGCCAACATTCACAACGCAAACGCAGAAAAATTGAACTTTCAACGCGCGTAAAGTTGCTAACGCAGGAATTTGACAACTAATTTCATTATCAAATAATTTCAAAAATTGATGGTGCTACAAATTTTAATAATAAGTAATTATTTAATAATAAATTTTAATAATTTTAATAATAAGTTTTAATTTAAATTTTTCACTTTTCAATTCAAAAACTGCCAAAAATAATTATTATATTTTTTCAATAATATAAAACAGCTGATTAAAATCAGCTGTGTTATGTCATTTACGCAATAACTAACTTTGAGATTATCTGTTACGCCGTTTTGAATGTTGCGCTGTAGCGCGTTGTCGTTGCATATGTTGAGACTATCTCTACCATTAGCAAAAAAAATCCATCGGTGTTAATACCTGTGGACGATAATAAAATCATTTATGCACTTACATAATATGCACTTACTTTTAAATGAATTGTAATACCATCACTTCTGGAAGGTTCCACTAAAAAAGGTTTTAATTCCTCCACTAAATCAATTGCTAAATTTAGGAAATCTATAAATTTCTCTGAAACTAAAATATATATATATAAATACTTATTATCCACCAAAAATAAAATAAAATAATTTACCACATTTCGGGAATATCAAATTAGTAGTGTCTCTCAAATCTTCTTCTCATAATTCTTAATTTATGTTTTTGGTGATAATACAAAGCAATTATTTTGAATAATATTTTTCTGTTGTCTTAACAATTTTATTTATTTGTTTACCTTTATAATTAATTAAACACATTAAATTTAACACTCCAATATTATATTTAATATGTATGTTCAATTTACCAATTTCAATTACCGTTTAATATTTATATTTTAATTTACCGATTTCAATCTATTAATACATATAAACAAATTTATTTCCACTTTGTAAAAACTACAAAAACATAGTATTAGACTTCAAAAGTGTATTAGAATTTTTTTCGAAGTTAGTCGAACTCACTATTTTAACTGAATCGCTTTTTTATTTAAAGTGAGTAGGAGCACTGTGAGTTAAGAGTAAATTAAAGATCGTTTATAGGTGACAAATTTTGCTTTCCCTTTTTAAAGGGCACTTCAATCGTGTTTGAAAAAAATCTGAAATGGGAATAAATTTTCTATAATGTTTCCAAATTTTGTTGTTGAATATATTTGCAGCTATGTATAAATGTTGCTCCTTTTACTGTGTGCAGATTTCGTTGTATACAGAGTCCGACAATAATCAAAATCCCCCTGTAATTTCCGAATCTGGACCTAACAAGCCCCAATTTAACAAATTATGCTCTGTAATAAATATCATTTGGTACCCATATTACTTATCGATTTCCGCCATGTCAGCTTAAAAAGCCTCAACACGTATTTTAGCCTCCTACGAAGTGGCCCCGTGGATGAGAGTGAAATACACAATTTTCCAAATAATTTTTTTTCGAAATTTGTAACTGCCATTTCGTTATCAATGACCTTTCATCTTAAAGTCCCATATATAGCGTGGACAGTAAACATCGCGTGATTTAAATTTTACGAAATTCAACGCCGAATGCAGCTTTTATATATTTTTTATTTTAGTGGCTATAGTCTGAGTCTGACAAAGCAACACATATTAATACAACCTTGCTGGGATTTGGGATATCATATATGCCAAACCAAACGTCATCACTCATTAGATCTAGGAAAAAAATTATCAAAATCATGTCATGTTACGTTACATGTTCATGTTACATTCACATTTTAAATCGTCGTGTTGTTCATTTTCAGATTCATTAAATATCTTTTTAACCAAATTTAATTACAAATATCCAGCTCCGGTACATTTGTTTATATTGCCTTGCCTTTAAGTTTACTTAGAATTTGAGTTTTTTATCCAAAAGAATATTCAGTAAGCTAAGATATGTCAATCGTTAAAAATAAGGTTATTGAAGATTTATCAGCATCAGGAGGAGATACGTGCGTGGTTTGCTTTAAAACCTTTGAAATATATTCAATTGGAGAATGTGATCACCCTGTTTGCTATGAATGCTCTACAAGGATGAGAGTTTTGTGTCAGCAAAACGAATGTCCAATATGTAGGCAAAGTTTATCAAAAGTACTGCATAATTTGAAATTTAAAGATAAATAGTTTTACTTTAATTATACTTACAGGTAATTTTTACTAATGAAAGAGAGAATTATCGCGATTTGGAAACAAAAGGACGAACAGAATATTATAATAAAAAATATAAAATTGCTTTTGCAAATATAATTATACAAAAGGCGTTCTATAGTTTATTGGATCACCGATGTTCAATGTAATTTTAAGATAATTAGAAGATTCAACATAGTTTAATATTTTGTTTTTAAGGTGTAATTGTCGACCTTTTCAAAGTTTTGAAGCTCTTAAAGAACACGTTAGAAAGGAACATGAACAATTCTTTTGTGATATATGTACTGACAATTTAAAAATATTTTCGTTTGAAAGAAAGTCTTATAACCGTCAGGACCTGGGTATGCATAGACGAAAAGGTGATCCAGATAATAAATCACATCGTGGCCATCCACTTTGCCAATATTGTGATTGTCGTTTCTTAGATCGTGATGATCTTTTTCGTCACTTAAGAAGGGAACATTATTTTTGTCATTTTTGTGATGCTGATGGATCCAATCAATTTTATGCGTATGGTTAAAATAATATATATTATGTACATAAATCAACATTTATAAATTTCTAGGGACTATGATTCACTTCGGGCACATTTCCGAAATGATCATTTTCTTTGTGAAGAAGGTGATTGTGCGCGTGAACAATTTACTGCCGTGTTTCGTAGTGAAATTGATTTAAAAGCCCATTTTGCTAACACTCATGGAAAAACACTTGGTAAATTTCAAGCTAAACAAGCAAGAACGCTACAGTTACAAATCACAGTTACAAATCAATTGGGTCATAATTCTCGATCGCGACAGGAGTAAATAAATAAAAAAAAATTACAATTTTATCATTTTATATTTGTTATTCTTTTTAAATTAATGTAGACATGCAAATGCAGATCATCGGTATGAAAATGGTTATAATAGAACGAAAGTAAATCAGCAACGAAATAATCCAACAATTGATGCGCAAAATGAGCAAGAGTTTCCATCTCTGGATGGTGGTGCATCAAATAGATCCACAGTTACATTAATGCACCCGAGTTTGTCTTTTCATAAATCTGGCCCATCAGGACTAGCAAGAACAAAGGAAAATTTTCCAGCTCTAGGTGGAAAAACAGAAGTTTTAGATGATACTGGTAATATTAATTTTTGACACAAACTTGCATAATATCTACATTTATTCTGTGTTAATTACTTAAATTATTTTAATTAATACATTTGATTTTTCAGGTATTAAAATTACAAATAATAAAAATGTTAATCAGATGCCAGCTAGTGCAGTTATTAAAAAAAATAAATTGACACAGCAAAAACATCAAGATAGTATGGTTATTCATGTTGGAAGACGACCAAACTCTTTGGTAAATGAACCAATATCAAATAAGAAAGATTTTCCAGCTTTACCTAGAAAATCGAACAAACAACAAGCAAGTTTATACGAAGATCTAATTCCTTCTACATCAACTATAAGTAATATGAATGTAGTTGCATCAAAACATAGGGTGATGGTAAACGATTATGTTTCTGAGGGTAATCCAAGTTCAAATCAAAAATTACAATTAGTTCAAAATACAAATGACAATAAAAAGAAAGATTTTCCCGCTTTACCAAGTAAATTGAACAAACAACAAACAAGTTTCTTGGAAGAAGATCTAATTCCTTCTACTTCAACTATAAGTAATATGAATGTGGTTGCATCAAAACATAGATTACTGGTAAACGATTATGTTTCTGACCATAATTTAAGTTCGAATCAAAAATTACAATTAGTTCAAAATATAAATGAAAAGAACAAGAAAGAATTTCCCGATTTACCTAAAAAATTGAACAAACAAACAAGTTTATTGGAAGATCCAATTCTTTCTAAACCAAGTATAACTAATAAAAATGTAATTCCTACTAAACATAGATTGCTGGGAAGAGATAATGTTTCTGAGGCTAATACTAGTTCAAATCTAAAAATACAATTAGCTCAAAATACAAATGAAAAAAACAAGAAAGATTTTCCCACTTTGCATAGAAAATTGAACAAACAAAAAGCAAATTTATTGGAAGAAGATCTAATTCCTTCTACATTAAGTATAAGTAATATAAATGCAGTAGCAGCTAAACATAGATTGCTGGTAAACGATTATGTGTCTGACCCTAATTCAAGTTTGCATCAAAAATTGCAATTAGTTCAAAATACAAATGACAAGGAAAAACGTGTTCAGGGAAAAACATATGCTCTAGCTAAAAATGATTTTCCAGCTTTGGAATTTGCAGTTACTTCAAACAGTCAATTAAAACAAAATTTTGTGGGCGTGGAAAATAGAAAAACAAAAAATGGTAACACACCAATAGTTGTTAATTATGAAAAAAAAAATGATAAATATTCTGTATTATTGAAAAAGTCTAAAACTAATTCAAGTATTGATTTAAATGATAAAAAAAATAATAAAAAATCTAATAATAAATCAAATGCTACAAACTCAATGGAAAACAAAGCAGAAACTAATAAAAATAAAGCAAATGAAAATAATAATGAATGTAATGTTATTAATAACAACAGTAGCAACAAGCCAAATTTGCAGAATGAAAATTTAGAAAATACATTTATAAATGAAATAGCCCAATCACCAAGACCAGATTTTGCTAAATCGAAAATATTAAAACCACCACCAGGTTTTCAAGCAGTTACAGTTAATTCATTAGCAAATAAATCTAATGATTTGACATTTACAACATCTCTTGGTGATATTTATAGGGTTTTGCCTGGTCCTAATATGTACCTGCCACCACCTGACAGTACGAAACGAAATCACGTAAATTTGTTTATAATTTAATTATGATGACTTAAATATATTTTCATATTTATTTACTTTTTAGAATTTAATTTTACATTTCTGCAATATACTACCGAGTTCTGAAGATTTCGAAGAATTTAGATGTTTATCTAAAAAATTCCGGGAAGGCACTATCGAAACCTTTGAATATGTTGAGTATTGTCAAGCTGTTTTGAAAGATAATTATGATGAAATATTTCCCGAATTGATGGCGTTGTTACCAGATATATCAAAACAACAAGTATCAATAATCATCTGTTTTTTTTTTTTTTAATTTATCTAAATAAAAAAATTTTTTTCTAAATTTATTTTCAGGAATTATATTTACTTTATTCCCAACACATTAAAAAAAAATCAAGTCAGAAAACAGAAAATATATTAGAAATCTGTTCCGAATGCAAACAAATTTTAAAGCATGTTGATGTGGAGGCTCATAAAAAATCACACGATTTGAATCTAAATTTTCCAAGCTTAAGCAAATAATATTTGTTTTAATTGTAGCAAATCAAAAAAAAAATGTATAAAAAGATGCCTTTTGTATTTTTCCCTAATCGTAAAATTTTGAGTAATCAATTAGATTAGAATATGTATATAATATTATATTTGCCGAATTGGATAAAAAAAAATATAAATACTTTTTACCTATATATCTAAATCTAATTGATATGGAATTTTTTAGATTTTATAAGTTAAATACTAACTAACAAGATTTAAAAATTTATTTTTACATTTAACTATAGTATTAATTTTTTTCAAATATATTACAATTCGATTTTGAAGAAGCTTGGTGAAATTATGGATTTGATATAAAATAAGGATATGATTGTTTTCTATATTTAACATATAAATACAATTTTATATATGAGTAATATAATATCGAAATAAATTCTGAAAAGTATGAACTATTTTTGTAAATAGAATTGTATTGTGTCATATTATTTAAACACTTTAATACTTTAATATCATTTTGATTATAGATAGATCTTGTTAACCATCGAAGTCATCTCCCATACAATTTTTAGAAATTGTAAATTAGAAAATATAATCGTTCGAGTACCAAACAATCGAGTGTAGCTAAGATTTTAAAATAATTTTATACAATTACCCTTGCATTTCCTGTTGCCATCTTTAATTATTTATTTATTCATTAAGCTTATAATTAAAACATATAGATTTTGATTGAAATAAATTGTATTTGCATAAAAATATAATTATTCAAAAATTATATGGTACCAATAAAAATTCATCGTACAATATTCTTGTAAATGACATGTGATGATAGACAAAATATATTTTTCCGGTTAACTCATATTGCTTAAATTTTAATATTGTATTAAATTATATATTTTAATAATAAACAAACCACAAATTTAATTTTCTTTATGTTATTTTATAATTAAATTTAGATTTTATGTCCTATTCAATTCTAAGCGCTCAACTTTAACAAGTGTGCATATTTATGAAACTACAAACTATAATTAAAATATATAATATCATTGTTTAGAAATGCAGACAATAAAAGTAAAAACAATGATACCAGCATAAAAATAAGTTAAATTAATACTAAATTTATGTTAATGAAAAATAAAAAAAAGAGAAACTTTTATTTATATTTTAATCGCGGACTAAATTTTTGATAATTTTTTTTAATTTATCTATTTTGACATAAATTGTTAGTTATCAATGAAAACTTTACTTCCTATTTCATTTCTTATGCATTAAGATTTTATTAAGATTTCCTTGCTACTTTTGTCGATTTTTGTTTAAGTATCATGGCACCATTTTCCATCTTTATTCTACCCTGTTTTGCCATTTTTTCTGCTTCAGCTTTTGTCATGGTGATTTTTTGAACTTTTACTTTTTTATCACCAATCACCATTTCAACAACTTGCTTTGATTGTTTCTCACTAATATTTTTATTAACTTTACTTGTTGATGGTGATTTATCCTGTCGTGTTGCCATTTTTAACTGATTTTCAATAGTAGCAGATGATGTTTTACTCTCAACAGGTTTTAATAATGGTTTTTCTGTATTGGATTCTTTTATTATGTCCGGAGATTTAATAATTTTTTCATTTAAAACTCTAACTTCAGAATGTTTTTTTTCTTTTTTAGCAACTGTAACTGATTTTGGTATTTGTTTTAATACCGAGAGTATAGAAGGTTGTTTCATGTTTACTTGCTTTTCTTCTACTTTTAAAGGAATCTGTAAATTTTCTCTCATTGCTTCTTCAGTTTTTTGTTTTTTTATTTGTGGTTCTTCGGATTTATCATTAAGAAGTTCATTTATTACAAAATATTGTTCCATTTCGGTAATTTGATCTTTGTCATCCTCATTATGATATTCAAATTTATTTTCTGTTATTTTTGAACCTTTAGAGAAGCTTTTTGGGCGCTTCTTCGATGTAACGTTTTCGACTGGCACTTAAAAATATAAAAAAAAACTTTTAAAATTTTCAAAAAATTATTATTGTAATAAAATAATACCAATTAAATCTTCCTCCTTCACAATACTTTTAGAGTCCAAATCTAAAAATAGATCACCATCATCAACATTCTGCGAATATTCTTCAATTATGAATTCTTGTAAGACTTCACCTTCGTCGGCACTTAGATCTCGTTTTATATTATTTCTGGTATGCTCTTCGTAAACAGCTAAATCTGCAGAATGTTCAGCATCACTGTGGTTGGTTAATTTCTCAGCTGTCATAAATATTAAATCGCAAAATTCACATGCATATTGTTCTCCTTCGGCATGAAGTCGAATATGTTCAGTTACCAAATCTAAGTCTTCAAAGTGCTCTTTACACAATGGACAAACAAGAGTTTGAGTGGCATGTACGGCAGAATGATAAATTAAATCATCTCGTGTAGTAAATGTTTTTTCACAGTCATAACATTTGTATGATCCAGAACCTTCTTTGTGTGAACGTAAGTGTCTTGATAAGTGATGACTTAACAAATATGACTTTGGGCATAATTTGCATGGGAATGGTCTAGAACCAGCATGAGCAGTTAAATGCCGCGATAATTTACTTGGTGTTGGAAAACTTTGATCACAATATTGGCAAGGGAATGGTTGTTCTTTGGCATGTACAATTTCATGACGTTCCATACCTTGTTTGAAAGCAAATGATTTTCCACAAATTTTACAAGAAAATGGCCTATTCTTTTTATGACGCTCGGTATGTTTAGCTAATTCATCCTTTGACAAAAAAGGTTTGTCACAGTACACACAAAGAAATTTAGGAATGTCCGTGTGAATTTTTTCGTGACGATGTAACAAAGTCGATCTAGTAAATGCTTTCTTACATACAATGCATTCTAAAAGAGAAAATATTATATATTTTTGAAATATTATTTTTTTCAAATATATTTTTACCATATGGTTTTTCTCCAGTATGAATGAGATTATGTTTGCCGAGGTCATATTTGCTAAAAAAACGTTTCTGACAAATAGGACATTCAAAACATCTTTCACGATTGTGATTAACCAAATGTATATCAAGTAGTTGACGTAATGGAAAAGAACGATCACAGTGCGGACATGGAAATACATTTGTTTCTATCGGAACGACTGTTTTCTCTACAACTCCGGATTCGAATTCGGTATTTTCCAAAATTTCAGTGACTATTTCAATTCCTCCGCTTCCTCTTTGTTTGAAAATCGGATTACTTAATATAGGTTCTTTAGAGATCTGTGCTTCCTTATTTAGAATTTTCATTGAACTTTTATTCAAAATTGTAGGTTTAACCGGCTTTGCTGCGTTGTTATTTAATATTACTTTAGAGCTTCTTAAATTTGGTTTTTCAGGAGAAATAGGTAAAGGTTTCGAAGTAGCTGAAGAGTACCTTGCACCTGGATTTAAAATTTTCGGATACTGCAATTGCAGCAATTCCTCTGACATTTTTGGAATTTCAAAGGGATTCGGCCAAGTTCCCGTCAAGGGATATTGCCTTAATGCTGTATCCGATTTTTTGCACATTTGCTTAAATCGATAGCAATGTTCCATTAACATACGACAATTGTCACAAATTGTACTGGGCATTCCATCATTAGAAAATACCTAATTAAATGTAATAAGTCACATAACTTGTCTATATAACTAATTAATTTTAAAATATTGAAGCACTATTTGTACTTTTACTTACCTCAATAGATACGCATGCCATAATTTGTAAGGGTAGTGGCGCTGAACTTTTCAAGCGATTTTCTCTTGAATATATTTGTGAAAGTGGTTCATTTTGGTTCATACAGAAACGACAGATTCGTTTTGTTTTGAGTTCAAGTTGACGATTGTCTATTATTGCTTCACTCATTGTTTGTGTTGATATTTATAAATAATATAACATAGAATATGTACTACACTTCAATCAACGGTCTACGAATACGAAATAAATTACTTTAAAAAGTCAAAAAACTGTACAGCAAGCAAAGCAAGCATAAAAAAGCGTTAGATAAGTCAAAAGTCAAATTACAACAGTGTTGCCGTTAGCTCGTTATTTATTGTGCTGGGAAAGTACCAAAGTTATGATATATCTTACCCCTCAAACAAGCTCGACGAGACGGACGCAACAGAGACGGATTCAAATGTCGAAAAAAAGTTGAAATGTATAGGAATATATGACAGTGAGCAAAGTCACGATGTACACGACGGACGCAAGACGCACAAGTTCAATCGATTTCAACTTTCCACGGACACGACGGATATAAAATAGGTACTTTTCAAAATTTTGAATTAAAATAAATTTATTTGACATTCCAAAAAAAATTTGAGTGAACTATAAGTTGTGAAAAATTAATTTAAAGTATAAGTACATAGTTTTGTTTACAAAAAAAAATTGTTTATAAACTGTCATTGAAGAATATGTAGTCCGTCTCAACCGTGGAGTTTGCTCGATCGAAAATTCTTATGCGTTTATTGTCCGTCCGTCGCGTCCGTCGTCAGTCGAGCTTGTTTGGACCATTAAGCTCATAATTCAACCACACTGACTTTCACTTCTTTTTAGTAAAGTTTACAATTCGTTTTTTTAATTTTTCGTATATATGATAAATAGTTATTTTTCAGACGACTAGTAAATTTATACTAGTCGTCTGAATTTTAGTGTGAAGAGGCTCTTAACAATAAAGAAATATCAGTATTTTTGAAAGCCATTTATCATATATACGAAAAATTAAAAAAACGAATTTGGACTTTGGAGCTATTTGTCATTTATATATGAAAATATTTCATATTTATTATATGAAAAAATAAAATCCTCGACAATACTCAAAATATTTTATTAAGTTATCTTATTATTTCGGATCGTATCTACATACAAAAAATGTATTTGGTCTCAGAATATATGGATATTATCGTACTTATATTAATTTGTGGAAAATGGAAATTGTTCAAATTCTTCCACACGTTTTCAAGTGTGCAAACTCAAAATATGCAAACAAAACAAAGGTGAGTTTCGTGATCCAATCCAGATTATGCACGTAATATTTGAGTTACTGGTTTGGGCTGGGCTACCCCTATACTGCAACTATACCTCAGCTTTTTTGATTGTAGTGTATAGACTCGGCGGTTTCGCTTTATGTTGCTGCAACATTTTTTGACAGCAGTCAAAATTATTATCTTCTATACTTACTTGTGTTTTTGCTCTTTCATATGTATATTTCCAAAAAGGTCTAATAAGTATACATTTATTTCAATTTGTTCTAAGCGGTCGAGTTTTTGTAATTTTTGTTTATTGACAAACAATGATTACTTAAATTATTATAATAAACTTGAAAACACTTTATATTTTTAAAGACTATTAAACAATTGTTTATTTGATAATCTATTAATATGTTACACAAGAGCTGTCCAGGTACCCGGAAAAAAATGCAGGTATGGATATCATTCTCATTTGTTTCCAGTGTTGTAAAATAATTTTGTATATCTGGTAAAGTGTAAAGATATGTAATAAAATTATTAATTGTAAATATTTAGGTTTCGTTTGTATTACGTGATGCGGAAGAAAAGCAGCATAGAAATGGTATTAATTCTTTGCAACTTGATTCTGAAAGTGGAAAACTATATTCAGCTGGTAATATTTCTTATTGCTAACATTTTAGTTATTATTATAGTATAGTGAATGAAATATGTGACTTTTTTTTATTATTTTACATTAAGGGAGGGATGCTATTATACGAGTCTGGAATACAAATCAATTAGATTCTCAAGATAAGTATATCCAAAGTATGGAACATCATAACGATTGGGTAAATGACATCGTTTTATGCTGTAAAGGGAGAAATTGTAAGTTAATAATAAAAATACATAAATAAATTATCTTATATCAATTTTTTCTTTATGGCAATGTCTAATAAGTAATTAGCGCCAGCTGTGATACTACTGTAAAGGTATGGAATGCTCATAAAGGATTCTGTATGTCAACTTTACGAACACATCGGGACTATGTTCAAGCATTGGCATATGCTAAGGATAGAGAACAAGTAGCTAGTGCCGGTTTGGAT
This sequence comes from Rhamphomyia laevipes, assembly GCA_963920725.1. Classification (NCBI taxonomy): domain Eukaryota; kingdom Metazoa; phylum Arthropoda; class Insecta; order Diptera; family Empididae; genus Rhamphomyia; species Rhamphomyia laevipes. The sequence goes on from OY987259.1 coordinate 35,371,896, forward strand.
AAAGCAATATTTTTATGGGATGTTAATACGTTAACAGCATTGACAGCTAGTAATAATACAGTTACAAGTAAATTAAAATATTAAAATAGTAATATTTTTATCCATATCAATCACAATAATTTAACTATTATAGCATCTAGTCTAGCGGGATCTAAAGATTCAATTTATAGTTTAGCTATGAATCCATCCGGCACAGTTATAGTGAGTGGTTCAACAGAAAATATTCTTCGAATATGGGATCCTAGAACATGTAATAGGATTATGAAATTACGTGGTCATACAGAGAATGTCAGAGCTTTAGTTGTATCATCAGATGGTACTCAAGTTATTTCTGGTAGTTCAGATGGTACGATAAAATTATGGAGTTTAGGACAACAGCGATGCATTCAAACAATAACAAATGTTCACAAGGAAGGTGTATGGGCATTATTGATGACAGATAATTTTCAATATGTTATATCAGGCAGCAGAGATAAAAAAATTTGCGTAACAGAACTGAGAAATCCTAGTAATATTACCAAAGTATGTGAAGAAAAAGCACCAGTTTTAAGTTTATGTTATGATGCAGATAAAACAGCAGTTTGGGTATGAAGTATATTATTATAATTTCATTTAATTTAAGAAATTGACTATAAAATTGTGGTAGAATTAATTAAAAAACTGTGATGCAAAATTTAAAATTAATTATATTGCTGTTATTTCTGAATTTCTGTCAAATATTAAAATTCCCTATTCAAAGTTTAAATAATTTTAACACATGAATAATGCAACCATAAATTAATAAACGTAAGGTTTGATATACATAGTTGCATTATGCCAAAATAATAAATTTTATAGTTTCAAGTAAACACAAATTTAAATGTTATATTGAAAAACCCAAAAGTAAAATTGAATATATTATTTTTGTATTCCCAACATTAGTAAAAATTTATTATCGAAACATAAAATTTTAGATATAGAAAATATATATTATTTCTTTATTTTCAATTAGGCAACCACATGGAATTCAGATATACGCTGCTGGAAACTTCCACCATTTGATAAAAGTACTTTAAATACTATTGAAGGAAGTAATTTGTTAGAATCTAGTAAAAATGAAATTTCGTGTATTAAGGGTAATTATATCTCATATTATACAAATACATTATTTATTGTACAATTAAAATCATAGGAGGAGCTGCTATTAAAAAATTTGTTGTATTAAATGATAAAAGACATATAGTTACTAAAGATACGGAAGAGAATGTTTCGATTTATGATGTCCTAAAAGTAATCAAAAAAGATGATTTAGGTCAAGTTAATTTTGATGAAGAAGTAAATAAACTAAATCAAAGAGTATACATTCCAAATTGGTTTACTGTTGATCTTAAAACTGGGGTAATTTTTTTTTTTTTTTAATTCTATATTATCTCAAATCATCTAATATTTAGATGCCAACTATAGTGCTGGGTCAAGATGAAATTGATTGTTTTTCAGCTTGGGTATCTATAGAAGCTGGGTTACCAGAGTTAGCAGAACCTGGTACAGATTTGAAAGTAAAGAGAAATAATAATAAACAATTTTTTTTTGATATTTTTTTATTTGGGAAATTTGTAGATAAATTATGGCAGTTTATTATTACAAGCATTATTGGAATATTGGTCACCACCTCATGTATCAGGTAGTGAATTGGATCCAGAAATTAGAGGAAATGGATATTTTCAAGTTCCTAAACATACTCCAGTTATATTTAGGTGATTTTTTTTTTGTGTTTTACTCTTCTACTATTATCAAATTACATATATTTTTAGTGAAGTGGGTGGTCGCACAGTTTGCCGACTTTTGGTCAGAGATGCTGCTGGTGAAAGTGAAAGTACATTGTTACATGAAACTGTACCTCAATGGGTAACTGAAGTGGTGTTAGAAAAAGCTATACCAAAATTTATTAAAATTCCGTTTTACTTGCAACCGCATCCTCAAATGTCCAAACCCGATCGAATGAAAAAGGTACATTAAAATTTACATGTATCTGAAAAAAGTAGGGAACACTTGGTTTACAATTTTACTATATTAACTTATATCAAAAGGATAAAAATTCGTATTCACGATAGCGTTTTAGATAATAATTCGCAGTAGTCCAGGGTTCTTGTAGTTTTAACAGATAAACCAAGTATTCCATATATTTTTTTATTTGTATATAGAATCTTGTATTCATAAAATAATAAATATTTTGAAGGACCGCTTAGTTGCAAATGAATTTATCCAATGCCGAAAAGTATGTGAGCATGTATTAGAAAAAGTCTTAGGTGCTGAAATTACACCTGGTGGTGGTAATGCATCCAATTCATCCCAAAATAGTCAAAGTGATGCTAATTCAGAAGGTTCTCAAATTCCGCCAGAAGATCGTATTGAATTATATTGCAATGATATGGTAACATTTTTTTGGATATCAAAAGCTTACATAAAATTTTAAAAATATACTTGATTCGTTAGGTTGTGGACCCTAATATGGATTTACGTACAGTTAGACATTTTATTTGGAAACAATCAGCTGATCTAACATTTCATTATAAGACTAAAGCAAATTTTAGCTACGATGCAAAAGTGTGAATTAAAAAATGTATTTAGGAACATTAAAATATATTGTTTACCAAAATCAGTTTTATATTGCTTCAAAAATCTAACTACGAGTATAAGCATAAAAAAGTGGTTCTTGCATATTAACATTTTAAATGATTTTTTTTATTATAGACAACAAAATAGCTGCTTAATATGTTAAATTATTTTCCAATTTTATGTATATTAAAATTATTTTTTAATTTATATAAAGTTCAGGATATGAGTAATTATTTGATTATATAGAAGATGTATTTTGATAAAACAATTACATTTTCTAAGTATAATATCCAGCTATAATCATTTTTTAATATAAGCTAATTTCGGAACCCTATACTTAATGTAAACTAATTATATACATATTTATAAATAGAAAACAAACCTTCATATAATACATACTTCATACATAACTCGTATCCTTTATTATCTCGTAAACCATATTAATATTATCTTTTTTTTTATACCTTTTTTCAAAAGTTAGAGTTAAAAATATAAAAAATCTTATTTTTTTTCAATGTTTAAGAGTTCAGGGTTAAACTAGTTCCTTGTCTTTAATTAAGAAAAATATATTTTATGGCAAATATATTGCTTTTTTTAAAATAATACTTTTTAATACGTTAAAAGTTCCATTACAAGATTCTTACATAGTATTAATACAAACTAGAGTTCATCCATTATTAAATTTAACTGAAAAAGAACAATCATTACAAAGTAGAAACAGATAATGTTCATTATCGAAAATTATCGTGTAATAATATTTAAATAAAGAATTGGTGATTGCAATACTATGTAAATATCAATATGAAAACAAGAAACAATTGAGATATAATAATTTATCTTTTTTTTTTTTAATTTAATAGAAATAAAAAAAATATTTCAATTATCTGAATTATATTTTTTTATAAATACTTAACAGTAGCTTTATTTAATTATTATATACCGTATTATAATTATTGTTTTTATTAAAAAATTTTTAAAAAAAATAACCAGTCGGACGAATATTGTAATTTTAGTTATACTTAATGATCGGATTCCTGATTTTTGTACGGTATAAAAAATTTTTTTTTTCTACAAAGCAATCAGTATTTCACTTATTATATTAGCTTTCAGAATCATTTTTGTGTTTCTTATATTCTCTAAAAACATGTACTAATTCTATTTTTAATATTTTCGGCAGTTCAAATGTTAAAATAGGTTCAGAATATTTTAATTGTTTAGCAACAGCCCATAAACAAGTTGCTCGTAGTGTGCGCATTGGAAAATGTATGTCAATTTGTCTTCTTTTTATTCTTCGATTTTGTAGATGATCAATAAATATTAGTGGTTTTGGCCAATATACTAAATTATTTTCGACATACATTCTCTCCCCAGTTGAAGAATCTTTAAATATCCATGGATGAGTCAAAAATGTATTTGTGCTTTTTTGATCACCAGGCTTTAACGTAATTAATTTTCTAGGTTGACCATTGTAGTCTATCCAAAATAAATTAACTGTTCTTTCAGTTTTATTAACAAATAATACTAGAACATGAAGTAAAGATGTTCTGGAACGAAGTTGTTCGCCTTCCATTATATTTTCGATATTCTTTACTAAGGGACCTATTTTATTAATTAAATTATAGTATAATTAAAATATATTGTAAGTATACATTTTTGTAAGTATATTTATTGTAATTTACCGACTGTAAATTTGTGTTTTGATATTTTTCTTTAGTATACAGAACATCAATATAACGATTGTTTATTTTTACAGCTGCATTACATTCTAAATAAAGTTTTTGTCAACAACTTTTTTTTTATATATATTATT